>OW203773.1:7878275-8478275 GCA_934045905.1 Leuctra nigra
AGAGGAGAGAGAGAGAGGAGAGAGAGAGAGAGAGAGAGAGAGAGAGAGAGAGAGAGAGAGAGAGAGAGAGAGGAGGAGAGAGGAGAGAGAGAGAGGAGAGAGAGAGGAGAGAGAGAGAGAGAGAGAGGGAGAGGAGAGAGGAGAGAGAGAGAGAGAGAGAGAGGAGAGAGAGAGAGGAGAGAGAGAGAGAGAGATATTGACAAAATGCTAGTTAAAACATTGTTTCAAAAATTATATAAATTTGCACGAGTTAAAGGATTATATTTTTCAAACTCCAAAAATATATAATGTTTCAGGAACATTCTTCTTCTTCTGAACTTTCTGCTGGGAATTTGGCTGATCCACGGGAGCTTCAACTGGAGCTGTGGAAGTTGTGGCAAGAACAGTCTGATGAGAAGAATAAGCAGTTGGTGGAGAAGGCGGTTGAGTTAGCAAGGAAGGAGTGTGAGCTAGAAAGAAAGAGACTGATGCAAGAGAACGAAGTTTTAAAGCGAACGGTTCCTCCTACCCAACACATATATCTCGTAAGTAAAAATTAAAGAAAACTGATATAATTTTATTACAATTTATGCAGCGGTTGTTTCGATGAGAGAGGTTGATTGAGCGAGCGTCACCCCGGCACTCTTTTGGCACTGTCTTTGTGTTTTTTTTTGTCTTTTTGCCTGCACTGCCCAGGTCAAACAGTTAAACCGATCGATCTGATATTTTGCACAAATATACTTATATAATCTTAGCCGTCTCCGGGATCGTTTCTGAACGGGATGCAGTGATTGGTTGATAACTGAAAATGCACTGTAGCTCGTACCGTTTGACTTATCAATTCGACTTTTTTCACAGTTTTCAAGGCCGTCTTATAGTTTTAGGATTATTTATTGCATGGAAATCCGTTGATTAGTTACAATTAAAATACATTTATATATTTATTTTATTTATTTATTGTTTCCAAATACACACACAGATCATTTTCTGGCAGCAGGAGTATGGTAGTAATACTATGTGCCTACGTGATTTTTTAAATTAAAACTAAAATCGTTTGACCGATCAACTTTAATTTTTGTTTGGTCATTGGGACCAATATTGTAGGTATTTTTTTTTATCCAATTTTCAGACTAAAATCTGTCGTTATTTTCAGAAGTTATTGTCAATTTAGAGACATTTTATTCGATAATCTTGTAATATTTGCAATTTTATGCCAATAATTTCAATAATGTTATCAGTTATTCCATGTCCTGTAAGCAGGGACTAGCAAACGCATATCGAATAGTATGTAGTACGAACAAAAACATCTGGTACAACCTGATCCACTACTATTAGTTAAAAAAAACTCTTAATTGAGCGGTGACCTGAATCGGTCAAAAAGAAACTTATTCTTAGAAATTCAAGATTAAAGTACAATATGTGGAGAAATATGTTAATTCACATACAAACACTATAAGCCAGCAGCTTTGAGATTTACCATCAATTATTGCTGAAACTCAGTGCGTTATACCAATATCTTAAACGCACTGCTAAGCTCAGAAATAACAGGGTTATTAAGAATTAAAAATCAGGATTAACTGTAATCTTTATTTGTGTTGATCCTGAAAATATGATAAAGAACTATTTTGTTTGAAATAATATATCATTTAGCGTAGCCCAAGTGTTAGGGGAAAGTGTACTATCATGTAATGGCTATCCGGTGTTTTAAATGTCCACTTGAAGAAAAATTAAGCACGAGAAATGTGAAGAATGATGGGATGGATGACAAAAACATGATCTTCTGATCTTTCTGTTTCAGTCTCAGCTTCATGCAGGATCCGTACTCAAGTAAGTATAGGAATTATCAATACTTCATTTTATTAGACGAGCGTAGCTAACGTCGTCGTCACCACGGTACACTAATGGCACTTTCTCTGCGTGTTTTTTTTTGGTCAAACTATTCTACCAATTGATCTGAAAATGTGCATAGTATTATAATCCAAGCGGTCTCTGGGATCGTATTTGAACAGGATTCTGTGATTTTTTTAAAATTTAACCTGGGGCCCTATTCTAGAACTTTTAAATTCCCAATTCCACTGGCATTCAATTCCATACAATGTTAATCCTTATGGCCGTGACTGAATTCCATCAGAATGGAATTGGAAAATCGTTCTAGAATAGACCTCCTGGAACCATTTGAGCGAACAACTTAAACTTTGCGCGGGTCATCGGATCCATCATTTTAGGTATTTTTGCCAATTTTCAGACTAATCTGTCTTTATCTTCAAATCATTATTCCTTATTCAATTCGATACCATCACACGATTCCATAATTATTCGATAGAATCCAATAATCCTTAAAATTCTGGTCAAGATATTTATTAATATAGACAAATCATAGTTTAGACAATTCCTAATCACAAAGTGCAGGTTTCAGGCTGATATATGCAAAAGCGTAACGAGAATAAGTATGGAAATATTGGGAGTGCGATATCTCGAAAAGAGAAAGTGGTCATATGGAACAATAAGTACTAAAGTGACGATATTGGCCCTCTAAGTTCTCGTAGCCACTTAGATATTGATGTCATGATTTATTTTTCTTTATTTAAACCGATGATTCGGTTGATCCACCAACGCTGATCAAGCAACAGAAACTCACAGAAAGTATTAAATAATCTAAAAACTGTCACACAGAAAGCTGACTGCTGACAGCTGCCTAATTTCTCTGTCGATTGTAGAAACTAGTAGTTTGTAGTAGTTTGTAGTAGTTTCGTTATTTTATGAAATAGAAAAATAACGCATTGAAATTGCACCGATAATGTCGACATTTTCTACTTCGTTTCCTTCTTGATTTCTTTTATTTTTTTGTGTTTCCCTATCGTCGCCTAATGCGCCAAGCTCTAGTTTTTAACTTGTTAATGTTCATTTTTTAATTTAATTTGTTTATTTTGTTTAAAGTTTTTTTTTTTTTTTATGAAAACGTTGAATGAATTATTACTTTAGTATTTTTCTTTTTAAATAATTATGTAAAATACAAATTTGTATTCATGGTTTACATTTGTAATTTTTCTGACTACTTGACAAATTTGAGCACAACGGTAGCTTTATTATGTTGTGCTTGGCGACAGTAACTGCGCAAAATGATTTCACAAATTTTCATTGAGAAAATGTTTTAACAAAAATTTCATGCCCAGTTTTTGTTGTTATGCAGCGTTCATTCCTTTCCCAAATACAATCCATCCCACCATCCGCAAGAATTCACAAACGTCATTTCACTAAAAATATGACGCTTTTTTATTATTTAACAATCACACAATACAATTATACAATAAAAAATAAGCTGTAGCCCCACAAAGCCAAAAATTGGCTTGACTGCGGGGCAGATACATAAATTATAATAATGACACAGAAAAATTGTACGAACTCTTCAAATACAAAATAAATACATATAAATATACATAACCATATTCACAAAATAAACTTTAAACATACAAATCAAAATAACTGAGGGAAATCATGTTCTAAAATCCATGTTTTGAGAGGTTTCTTGAAATCGGAGACTTTATGAAAACCATGGAAGACATCTGGCAATATATTAAAAAAGTGAGGGACTAAAAACTGTTTTTGCTGCCGTCCATAAGAATTTATCACATCATTCGACGCTATAAATTTGTCTTTGCTCCTCGTCATATAGGAATGCTGCGAGAATTTCTTATGTTCGTCATCAAAATAATTACTTAAAATAAAAATATAAAAATGTAGTTGCTGGGTTGTAAGCCACTCGCAACTTGAATTTTTTCCATATATCATACTCCAAATAGATTTTTGCAATATAGTAATTTTTTGTAAATATGACTTAGTTGTATAGCCCCATGCTTAGATGCCGTAATTAATCAATGATTCAATTAGAGCAGAATAAACTAATTTCAAAATGTTGATGCTAACAAAAGGTTTTAATATGCGAATGCTGAACATACCAGATCTAAGTTTATTACATAGTTTGTCAATATGCCTATCCCATTTAAAATTGTGGTCAATTATAACTCCCAAATAAGTATATTCAAACACATTGGAGACGAGATCACTGCAATTACAGGTCACGCCTTTAGAAGTAGAATTAATAAGAACATCGTAATTTGTATGTAAACACGCGTAATCATGAAAAACTAAATTAATCTTTTCCGAAGCTTTCCCCGTTGAATGTATATACAACACTTTAGTTTTTTTTGAGTTAATTGTTAAGCCATTATCGTGGGACCACTTTAACAAGTTACTAAAATCACTTTGGAGTTGACTATTTGCAGCTTCAAAATCTTTATGAATGGCAACCAAAGCTGTATCATCAGCATAAAGGAATATTTTACAATCTTTAACTACTTTAAGCATATCATTTACATACAATATATACAACAAGGGACCTAATATAAAGCCCTGCGGGACACCTGACACACATGGCTTTAAATCGCTTAAAAAATCTCTGTATTTAACAGATACCTGCCTACCACACAAATAACTTCTAAACCATTCTAACATAGGTCCCCCTATACCAATTCTTTTTAATGCATTTTTAATGCCAAAGATCTTGTTTCGAAATTACGAATGTGGAGGGTAAAAATAATAGTAAATTTAACGTTTTAGGCATACATAAAAGGAGTCAATACCAGCCATCCTTGTTCATAAATACGTATTTATTCATTTTTGAGTTATTTAGTTTCAAAATTTCAAAACACAGAATTCATAATTATCAATCAAGGTATATTGTTCAAGGCTGCACACAATTTACACAAAATAATTTGTTTACATTTCATATTGTTTATTTCGAATTGAGTTAAATTGGATTCCAAAAATAATAAGACATTCTTGTAATGCATTGTAATGTTTTTTATACCCTGCTCAATATGTCTATATGTATCCAGGGGCCTTATTCCTAAAAAATGTGAGAGTGAGTAGGTATATGAGAAAAATACAGTAAGAAAATTGTTATCAACCAATATGAATCCAGCAGGCTTTTGATACCGATTCACTCACTATTTTTTTCTCATACTCACACTTATATTTTTCAGAAATAGGCCCCCAGTACTTAAGCTCTAGCGGTCAGTGGCCGGATGATAAACTCGACACTTTTTTCAGGAAAGCACTTGCTGCTACTTGTGGAGTCAATCACGTGTACAAGAAGAGACCCGGCGCACTTGACATGGCAGGAGTTTTGTTCGAAGTAAAGCTGGCAGCGCTGTTCTACATCCGAGCAATCAACAGCAAGCAGCCATTCTACCTAGCAACCAACATGGCGGCGGCCGGAGCCTTCGACGACATCGTGCTGAGGCGGTATGTCGATGGCAAGTGGAGTACTTCCTTTATGCAGTTAAAACATAAGGCAAGCAGCAAGGTAGGATATGCTCAACTACTGAGCACAGGAAAGAACAGTGGCTTTGGATTGATTAAATACGGATCTTCGTATAAGAGCATCGACACAAACTTTGAGACAGAAGATGATTTGAAATCGTGTGGAAAGTTCGAAGACTCTCAGTTCATCTTATACACGAATGCTTTAGCTGACGAGGAGTTGAAGACAGAGGGAATTCAGTCCGCTTCAGAGATGCATTCATTCTTTTCCACCAGTTCAGAAGGATTAATTCATACCTTCGACAGTGATTCTCGCGTGACGAAAGCTCTCAAAGATATAATTGTGTTTAAGAGTCTCCTAGATGGTCTTTACTCAGATACTGAAAATGTTGATGATAGTATATTAATAGCAAAGGAAGTAAACAACTTCGAAATGTCTTGTTGCAACTTAGAATTAGAAGCGAAAAAATCTAAGCTTCTGGCCAATCCGAAACGTCACGCAATTATGTCGACTTTACGAGAAATGTCATCAGTAGAGGAAATGACTATGTACTCCGATTTTCTATCAAAAATGTATTTGTATACAGGTCAGACAAACGTACAACATCTGGAGAATTTGATCTTTCAAGAAATCACAAGAGCTTTCAACGTTATTAACGATATCGACGCAATGTCTTTATGTGCAGAGCTGAACTTAATGATTCACAATTGGTGGGAAAACCAGGAACCAACAGTACACTGGCTTACTCAAGAGTCAACAGTTTGGAAGTCAATTGTGGTGTCACGAGTAGCTCAGCTCTCATTAGTAAAGAATGAAGATTTTGCAAAAGAGAGAATAAGGTTTGTAGAGGATTCCGTAAAGAAACTTCGAAGTGAGATTCAAAGCTTTCAAACGCTAAATGTTATCGTTAAAGAAGGAGCAAGATCAATGATCGCCTCAAAAATACACGAAAGTCTGAAATGTGAGCTCCACATCTTCATTGGTCTGAAAGAACTTATTGCAAGAAGAGAGGAAGTGTTTTCTGTCTGGAGGAACGAGCTGTGCGATGGTCTCGTCATTGATTGCGACGAACAACTTGCAGAAGACGAAGTCAAGAAGCTTGCAAGAGAAATGGAAAAGATTATTGCAGAACACATAAATCTACGCTGCGTTCTTGTATCAACAAAAAACAACAATTTCTCAAGAACACTTCAGAACACTTTGCTTACTTTCACAAGACTCAAGGATAAGTGCTCTTGGCGAGAACTCACAACAGAATCACAAACATTCTTGTTGTCCCGAAAAGTCATGTTTCAAGGCCATACGATGGTTCTGAACGATCTAATCAATGACAGTCAACATCTGACGCATCTTGTGAATGGCAGAGCAATTGCTCAGCTAGCTCAAGGAGAACACAGAGTCGGACATGATTTGGACAATCTGATTGATTATTACATTCCAAGAAAACTGTCACGTGAGAACATCAGCATAAATATCGGATCCTTGACTGATGTTCCCGAGAGAACAGTGCTTGTAATCGCTGAGCCAGGGATGGGCAAAACAACTCTCCTCACTCATCTAGCCCAAGCTGCCAAGACTGCCGATCCCACAACCTGGGTTGTCAGGATCAACCTGATCGACTGTACGTCATATCTGGCAACTTTGAAAGCAGACCAAATTGACAAATCAACAGCGCTCGAGTTCCTGACTAAATTTTTTCAAGAAACTGGTTCAGATTTGGAAGAATCAATGTTTAAACATGTAATGAATACATCTGGAAATATCATTGCACTCATCGACGGAGTGGATGAAGTGTGCCCTTTTTATGAAAATAAAATTTGTTGCCTCCTGAATCATCTCCAAGAAACCCAAATATCACATCTTTTTGTTTCCTCTTGTATCACGGCAAAGAAATCTTTGGAAACAGTATTGGGAGTACAATCATTTTCTTTGAAATCTTTCACATTAGATGATCAAAAGCTCTTCTTTGATGCCTATTGGAAGCCAGTATTCCGTTATAATGAATTGGAATTGAATGCCTTTGTATCTAAAATAATAAGACTGGTAACGAACACATTTGACGAGGACAACGTGGCAATTGGAATTCCTTTACAAACACGGATGTTGGCCGAGTACTTCGATGAACATGTTGAATTCTACTTAAGGACTGGCATTCTGGAATTGCCAGAACAGATCAACCTGTTGAAGCTGTTTGAGAGTTTTGTTGAGAAGAAGATAAAGATTCACTTCGAAGACAAAAAGAAGGATGATTTGAACAATGCTGCTGTTATGTGCGTAAACAAATATCTTAAGGAAATGATAATAGTGAATCACATGCTTGCTGCTCTAGAGGTTCTACTATCTCCAGAAGAGTTGTTGACAATCAATTTCCCAGATGAAAAGTACAACTGTTTTAGGGACCAGATCAAGAAGGGCCACGAGAAGATGGGATTAATAACAGGAATTGTCGACAACAGACCTCAGTTCTTACACAGAACGTTTTGCGAGTATTTTGTTGCAATTTGGATATCTCAAAACTATTATTCTTGTCGGAGTTTCCTACATATGTCACTTTTTGCGCCAAGATTTCAGGTTGTCAAAAGTCTTCTGGATATGCAACTGTCAAAGTCTTGTGACTTGCACGAAGCTGTCATCAACTGTGATGTGTCAACTGTCAAACGTCTTCTGACATCTGGTGTAAATGTCAACCAGAAGGACGACGGAGGAAGAACTGCGCTGCACCTCGCCACGGCTTATTGCGGCAGAGATAAACAACAACAGCGGCGGATCGTACAGACTTTGCTTGCTCATGGAGCGAGGGTTGATGATCTTGACGAACTCCTACATTGGAGCCCGCTGAGGTATGCTGACAAGGTTGGAGCGTGGGCCGTGGCAGGACTTATTCTACAAGCAGGAGGACACGAGGTTGATATGGTAGAAGCTAAATCAAACATCAACACAGAGGTATTCATTAAGTTCATTGCATACTTGTATGATCCTCACTCCAGCTATGTAAAACTAATGCTTGCTGCCTCGAGACATGGGGACATGCGTGTATTGAAGTTCCTTGTCGAGGACTGCCGTGCAGATGTCAGTTGTGGAGGAGTTGGCGGAGTCACTCCAATGCATGTGAGCGCAGAAGGTGGGAATCTGGAGACTATTCTTTATCTATTAGAAAATCACGCATATTTTGAAATCACTGACGATCAAAAGAACATGCCAATTCACTGCGCTGCAAGTCAAGGTCAAACGGAATGTGTCAAACTCCTACTTGAGCTGGGATCTGCAGTTGATGCCAGGAATGTGGATGGTTGGACACCCTTGATGTATGGGGCGAGGTTTGGTGATACAGACACATTGGTAACCCTCATCAATGAAGGTGCAGAAGTCAATGCCAGCAACACAGAAGGGTGGACGCCCTTGATAAGTGCAATGGCGCAAGATCACGAGGAAGCAGCAATGCTGTTGATTGCTGTAGATGCAGATGTCAATGCAAGAAGCAACGAGGGGTGGACGCCATTGCTGTACGCCACACACCACGGGAATACGGATCTTATGGACTGCCTGATTCAGAATGGAGCCAAACAAGATACCAAAAAACTGAACAAATTGACAACAACGCAGATTAATGTAGAACTTCTATGTGCAACATTCCGAGGCAACTTGTCTCTTATAACAGACCTCATTGAGAATGGTGCAAGTGGTAATTGCTCAAACACTCAGGGCACAACGCCGATCCATTGGGCTGTCATAAAGAACCACCCAGAATGCGTGAAACTTCTCTTAAATAAAGGTGCTGACATTAACGCAAGAGATAGCCAAGGATTGACAGCATTGTTCAATGTGTGTAACATGACCAATGACATGACACCAACTGCAGTGCAAGAGCAAGAAGCCAAAGCCATGCTGACGTTACTGGTTCAAAGCGGATCTGACATCACAATCAAGTCCAACATGGGGCAAGGCGTGTCAGAGTATGCAATGGAAAAACATCTTAACTTTATTCAACAATATATGCAAAATCTTCATAATGCAAAGCAACACAAGCGAGAGGTGTGGTCTGATACAGAAATAAACAACCGCTTACTATTAACAGCTGTACAAGCAGGTGACTTAGATAAAGTGAAATACTTCCTTGAACAAGGAGGTCAACTGACTGCGCAAAATCATGATTGGGAATCTCTTCTGCATCTGTCAAGTATAGGAGGCTCGTTAGATGTGCTTAAATATCTTGTAAACCATGCATGTTATAGGGGTAGGTTAGATGTGCTCAAATATCTAGTAATTGAGCACAATGCTGACCTCACAGCTATCAATAATGATGGGAACACTTTGCTTCACTATGCTGCTTGGAGAGGGCACATGGACGTTGCTGAATACCTGATAGAACAAGGTGCTGATTCTGAAGCTAGAAACAAAGCTGGGAAGCGACCTGTTGACATGGTTGATGGTCAGACTCCTGATGGGGCGAAGATGCTGAGTTTTTTGCGGCAATTATCGAGTTCAGTGCACTCCAGAATTAGGAAACCTGACTATAGTTGGATTTCAATTTTTAGGAAATAAGAGAGTAGGTACACCTAAAATTAATTTAGTTAATTCCCGTTATCTCCGTTGTAGGAACTAGTTTTTTTTACAAGGAACTTTGGAATGGCCTAGTTTCTGTAGAACTATGACGAAAACGCTTTTCTTACTCTGTATGAAAATAGCTTAGCTTCAAAATATCTCTGTTTGCTCATTGGCTAAATCTGTTGTTGTTGTAGCGTCGCTATTCCGCATTTTTCGACACTCTTTCAGATTTTTTTTGCTTGTTTGTGTGTTCGTTCGATTGGTCCAATTCACTCAATCAAGATGAATTGGAGCACTCTAGTGGTAGAAATGTGGAAGTGGAAGTGGGACCAGCATTGAATTCTCATAAGGAACGTGCAGAGTGTAAATACCTCTAAATCAAACACCAACTCTACCGAAATTGAAATAGAATAGAGTATGCTCCTTCGATTTGTCATATCACAATTTTGTACGAGTTCAAATTGCAGTATACAAGAAGGATTCAGATATTAAATGCTCATGAGAGGCCGGAAATGGTTCAATATACCAATCTGGTAACTTTATAAGCTGTTTTTACATATAAAAACAAGTTGTTTATCTTTACTGAGATTTCTAATATAAAACAAAGACAAAGTTAAGGCTGATGCTCTGAATGACGTTTGAAGCGTATTTCAGAGTAGAGATGCTGATATAGATACAGGAGTCCAAGTCTTGAAATCGACGTTTTGAAACCGTTTAGGTTTTCATCGTATAAAACGTGAAAAAAATCTAAGTTTAAGGCTTAGTTGTAAATTTTTTTTGTTTTAAACAAAGAAAACGTTAACGTTTTCAAAACGCCGATTTCAAGACTTGGGGTCCAGAAGGCAGCAAAGGCGAATGGAATGAGTTAGGACTAGCACATGGGTACACATGGAAAGTAATAACTTCTCTAACAAATGGAAAGGCACCTGGTCCTGATGGAATCAATGGAGACATTTTGAAGCTGGCTGGTCATAATGTCGTGCCAATCCTGGAGCATATGTTTAGAATTTCGTTTAACAAAAATGTTGTACCACAGGAATTGAGGCATCCAGTTGTTGTTCCTATAAGGTTGTGCTAGAAGTTACCAAAATAATTATAGTCTTATCAGTCTTACATCTGTAGTTTGCAAGTCAATGGAGAGTGTTTTGGCACATCAAATGAGGGAGTTTCTGGAGGAATCAAAATGGTTTGCACCACAACAGCATGGTTTTAGGTATGAATATTCATTTGAGTCCAGCTTGTAGGTTTCAAGCAAGATTTTTTTTGGCAATCTTAATAATATGTTGATATGAAACTGACTGAATTTTTATTGATTTCGAAAAAGCTTTTGATACCGTACCTCATGAAAGGCTAATGGAAAAATTTAAACTATCTGGTTTGAAGAATGGAATTGTAAGTTGGGTTTCCACATTCCTGTGGGGGAGAACTCAAAGAGTCAGGGTTGGTTCTGATTTTACAGATGAAGTAGAAGTTACATCAGGGGTTCCGCAGGGTAGTGTGTTGGGTCCACTTCTATTCATCATGTTCATCAATGACATAGTTGTTGGTATGTTGACCAACATTCGACTTTTTGATGTCGATGTAGTTATTTACAGTTCATCTGATGAAACAGTTTAATCAAATACTTGACTGGGCCAGAGAGAATAAGATGGCAGTTAATGCAAAAATATGTTATTGAGTTAGATTTTCAAGGAAGCAAGAAGTACAGAGAGTAGGTTATTGGATGGAAATGACAAAATTAAAAATGAAGAAATGTGTAAATAAGGAATAAGAGATTGAATTGGGCTGAGCAGACAAGATATGTGCCAAGTAAGGGCTTAAGGCAGTAGTCGCATGCTATGAGAAATTTGCAAGGCACAGCTCAATTTGTAAAGAACGTTGCCTTCGAGACATTGATTCGACCCATTCTTGAATATGCTGGGTCAGTATAGGATCCGTATCAAATTGGGCAAGTAAAGGCTGTTGAGGGTGTACAGACAAAAGGCTGCGAGAAGAGTGAGAAGAAGGAAATGGGAAGTTGGGCAGACAAAGAAGAGTAGAAAATTAGAGAATTAATTGACCTTAAAACTCAAGAAATTTCCAGAGAGTGTTTCGGAAATAATGAAGAATTTGGGTTGGAAATCACTCCAAACGGAGAAGGAAAGCTAGGCTCTGTAACATTTACTGAGCCTTTACTGGATTAAAAGCATGGAAAGATTTGTCAAGAAGAATAAACAAACCAGATTATATTGGAAGATAAGACTACAATTTTAAGATAGGTAGAAGAAATGTCACAATTGATTCAGCAAGAAACACGCACGCAGCTTTGGGGTTTCAACAGTGGAACGATTTAAATTTAGTGAAAATGCCAGAAACACTTGCTGATCTGAGACTGCTCCTTGATATCTCGTAGTATCATACTTTTTCCAAACAATTATATTCAAATAACTCTTGTTAGGAAGTACTCTGACACCTGTAAATGACAATTTTTAGTGAATAAAATTAGTATTATTATTAAACAAAGAGCTGTAATTTGTACATACTCTGAAGCTGCGTTTACAGTCCGCCAGAGCAAAGGTTGCTGCTAGAAGCAACATGCACAGAATCGTTTCAAGGTTGAATTTTAAAGAAGAGAAAATAAATCATTTGCACTACATAATATAACAAATGTTTATATAAATACTCTTCTTGTGGTATATTGCTTGTAAAATACAAGAAAACAAGAAATATCAGCGATCACAGCAGTTATAATCTCTAGCCGCAACCGAAAAAGATGAACCATGCCCATCTTTTGTGCCGCGTCGCCGTGTCGCTGCGACACAGGTGGCCTTGGCTCCTGATTGGTCAATACGCGTTGCCGGCTGCAAGCAACACGGACTGTAAACGCAGCTTAACTCTAATACTAAGGACCAGCTTTTAAAACTCTGTTACAACCAGCTTAGGTTTATACAGTCAATTGAGGAATGCCAATGGTTGTTGCCATGGAAGTGTAGTCCTAATCAATTGTTTTAAATTTAGAAGAGCACTGAAAAACTCTCCACTTTAGTTTCATATTGAAAGTAACGGTAGAGGTCTGAATGTATAATTTTCCCAAAGAACCACGCTGGCCTTGAACGAAATCCTACTTGCAGTATAGTTATTTTGCAGTTACTGCAGCGCCATCTACTATCTCTTATTTTTTGCGAATATTATTCTGATTTATTATTTGATTGATATATTATTTGATTTATTATTTGTGCTGCCCTCTGATTATTTGAAAAATGTAAATAACTCAGACTCTTTTTCCTATCAAATCTAATTTTTGTCACATTGTTTGGTGTAGCTTCAGGGGAAATTTCAGCCAAATCCTTCAATTGGGTAACTGTTATTAAATATCTTCTGATTGGTAAAAAAATATCACAATGTTACGAAATTCGCATGGTGACCAAGACTAACATTTTCTAATATTTTACAAATTTCAGACAAAACGTTCAAGCACACAGGGATTTATTGACATGGTCGACTTATTTTTCTTCTTATTGCTTCATCGACCTTGATCTTCAAACTTGATTAACTTGATTTGCCTCTTTGAAATAACCACTGAACTGATTTGCTAATGGTCCAGAATCCAGAGTGTACATGATGTTTACCTGTTTCAAAGTTATATGAAAAGTGTACTATAAATTTTGATTGATTGGTTCTTGTTAAGCTTCATTTCAGTAGATATGAATTCATTGCTTACAGAGTTTCGGTTTAAGGTTTTGCAGGTATCGGTGCTCGCTCATCAACATTGAGCGTTTTTCTATTCATACTTAAAATGTTGTTAGCCAATATCGCAAAAAACTTTAATGAAACGAACTTATCTGCTACTTATGTATTCTCTTTATTATAATGAACTAAATGATTGTTAACTTTTAATTTAATATAAATCGATTTCGCAATATTGATGTATCATGCAATACAATTGTAACATGTCATAAGTGTGTACACAATTCAAGGATATAAAAAATTGAGTGCCATGTACTGACGCTATTAAAATTTGTTTATCTTCATTTACTATTTTCATTCATTAATTATTAATGAAATTATGAAAATGTATTGAATATTAACATAATGGCTTTTATTCATAGCTACTAAGATTTCTACAATGTAACTGAACTCTAACAGGGTTTTACATGCCCTGTTATAATTTTGTAATGCAAAACAATGTAATTATTTTTGTAAAAAGTAGTTATAACGAGTAAGTATAAAAACTTTAAGTAATTGTTTGGTACATTAAAAAACAAACAAACACAATACACTTTTAAGAGTTAAATTATTTAATTCCATTCTCCATTTCAATTCCATACGATATACATTTATGTTAGCAATACAGGCAATACGGATCTAAACTTGTAATTTGTCGCATCTACCAGCCCATCCCTGTGAAATTGAACCAGTGATGAAACATCCCTTCATGATTCTATATTCTTGTCATGTTTACGTCTCACATTTCTTTCATCTTCAGCCGCCTTCATGTTTATTCTCAATGAAACTTACAAATTAAACTTTGTCTCGAACTGAGAACTTTTTCAAACAGACAACTAATTTACCAGGAGAACTGTGAGCTGCATATCAAACATGTTCAATCTTGAACAAGGCCACTTTTACATGTGTTTGTATCGTTATTTATAACATATATGTTATAAATTATCTGCTTGATAGAAAGAATAAAAGTAATTTCTGTTAATAATTGAAAATAAATACAATTTCACGTGCTTTAACTAAGAAGTATAAAAGTAATTGCTGTTAATAATTGAAAATAAATACAATTTCACATGCTTAAACTATAGGCACCGAGTGTTCATACCCCCAGCGCCACTAGAGAGAGAAATCGGCAAAACTGTGCAGCGAAGAATCAGCAATATTATAATCTCTAATTGGCCGTGGCCATAGCAACCGATAAAAATCCACAGATAACTCAAAATAGCTCAGAATTGGTAAAAGAGAGGAGCAAACTAATAATTTTATCAGACTCAGTGGAATTTTTGACACTTCATACATTTTGCACAGCGAAATTAAATTTGGAGTATTGTTGTAAGAATGCATAAAATGAGTAATGTTTACTTATTGCTGCAACTAAGGGTATGAGGATCATACCAAGAGTTGCTAATTTAAGCCACTCATGGCGCTGTTTCTCATTTTCAGAAACAAAAGTGAGTCAACACTCGGTGCCTATAGTTAAAGCATGTGAAATTGTATTTATTTTCAATTATTAACAGAAATTACTTTTATTATTTCTATCAAGCAGATATTTATTTGGGTGTCCTTTTATAGAGGCCAAGGTTCGTTTCCCGCTGCCGTCCTTTTTTTTAACTATATATGTTTGTTTTGAGTCACATTCTGAGTATGTTCCCTTTAATATGCCACGACCGCCTCCTTCCCACCGTCTATCCGTACCTATTCTTCACCATCATCTCCCAATCATCATCATAATCATTCATCCGTCGCCATTAGCCTCGCTGCAGAACAGTGCGACGTTAAACAACTATTTCTTATTCCACTTTCCACAGAACAGAAACTGAAAATCATCATGCACAAAAAGACTCCCTCATCAACATGTAACGACGAACGATCTTATATTATTACATCCCCCCCTTCCCAAGTGTTTGCCTTTGTTCTGTCAGAAATAATATGTTTGACTAAAGGGGGGTGATGATGCAAGATGGCTTCAAACAAATTTCCCCCCCTCGCTCCCCTCTTTGATAATAAGTGAGCAAACTTAAGACCCTTCACAGATCTGCCAATTATGTAAACTCATACCGTTTCCAGCAGCCCTTGTTGACTTGCGACGACAGGGAGAGAAAGATCAGATGCGTTGTGATGTGTGGTGGGCAGAACAGGGTAAGAATGATCAATAGTGCAGGGAGAGAAAGATCAGATGTGTTGTGATGCTGGTTACATTGCACGGGGAAGAATGATCAATAGTGCAGGGGAAGAAAGATCAGATGTGTTGTGATGCTGGTTACATTGTACGGGGAAGAATGATCAATAGTGCAGGGGAAGAAAGATCAGATGTGTTGTGATGCTGGTTACATAGTACGGGGAAAATGATCAATAGTGCAGGGGAAGACAGATCAGACGTGGTGTGATGCTGGTTACATTGTACAGGGAATGAATGATCAATAGTGCAGGGAGAGAAAGATCAGATGTGTTGAGATGCTGGTTAAATAGTACAGGGGAATAATGACCAATGAGGGCTTTTATAATATGCTTTTCGTTTTTTCTTTCGTTGAAATGATTGGAAGTACGTCTTAAGTTATCTGTGAAATATGCATTGCTTACTTAAGTACTGTTTAACGTCGCACTATTCTGCAACTAGGCTAATGGTGACGGTGTGAAGGAGGTGGTAATGGCCTATTACTAGGGAACCTTCCAAACATTTGCCTCTAAAGAAAAAAAAATTAAGAAAACTTAATCAGGAAAAACGATGACACAAAATACTTGACCATTTTTTTGTGTGTTTGCTTTTCATAAAATGCGCCAATTTGGCCGGCAAATTGCTAATTTAGGGCCAGTTTTTCAATACTCTTAGAACCATTAGTTAAGTTTTATCGGTAGGGAATTCAAGAAAGTGTTACTGGCTGTTGGCGTTGCCATCAACATTGTAGTCCTAAACAACTGTTTAAAACCTAGCGGAGTACCTCATTGAAACTGGCCTTGGACTACAATAACAATTAACAATGCTTCACAGTGGTGTAGTCCTAATATTTTTTGGGGGTATACGCTACCATGGGCGTACGCAGGATTTCTGGCAGAGGGGGGAGGCACCACCTTGCCCCGCAGGGATTTTTTTGGTTTTTTGACATTTTGAAATTAACTTTTTTGAGTTTTTTTGCTTACGAAATGAAACTAGACGTAAAAAAACACAAAAGTCTTAAGTATTCCTGACATCTTCACTCTTCAGCAAAACTATTTTTTAGGTATACGGCGTATACCCGCGTATACCCTCGACTACACCACTGCTGCTTCCCTACTGATGTCAACGGCTGGGATATAAAACAAGGGTGCAGCTCCAACTCAGTCAATATGTTGTGATTTGCCCTGCAATCAGTCTGTGTGTAATCTATTGGAAGGCAACAATATGCGCTGACTTGCCAGCGATATGTCACTGTTAGAGACAAACCACCCCCACTCACTCCCCCTCCCCTCCCCCGCCCCCTGGACCATCAGGGAGGCTGACGCGGTGACGGATAGCTGAGTACACCCAGGGACACAGAAAGCGCACGCACGGACCATAAGAGTATTAGGTAGGTATACACCATTTTTTTTTATTTTAAACGATATAATTCCAGAAATAAAGACTCACAAAGCTTTTTGCTATTTTTTGGAACTAAATTCTGTTTGTAAATTCTGTCTGCGATTATGTTTAGCCTAAAATTACTCTGATCAACCTGAAATTTAATTTTTTTTATCCTATTGTCAACTTTTTTCTACTGATATATTTTTTTGTTTAATTTTTAGTGATATATTAGGTGGCGGTAATTTTTTTTAATAAATATTACTAGTGAATTAAGCAGCAAACATTTTTTCAAATCCATAATTCCACATTATGCATTATATTTTTATAAATCGATTTGATTTTTTTAAAGCAATACATCAAGTAAAAGCATGTCTAGTTGAGAATTATACATTTATAAACTAAAATTTGTCAACGGTTATTTATACTAAAAATTCCTACTTTTACACGTTTCGTTTAATGAAGAAAACTTTCATCAAATCTACTACTACGTCCTCTCTTTACACTAGTTCAAAACCCAGCAAAGACAGAGTTCCCCCTCAAGACTCCCCCCCCCCCCCCCCATCAGCAATTACAACATTCAGTTTGTTTATTTAAATGCCCATCTAATTAATGTACCACCCTCATCTACCCTCACATTATTGCTCTTCCTCTCAAGGGGTGTTCTAGACCCGATATCACCAACAATCCATCTCCGGAACCCCCATTCGAACCGGTCTCAACACGCACGATCACACGTCCCGGATACTTGAACCCAGCCTCCAGCGGGTATACGCTTGATTAAACATAGGGTAATAACTGTTAAGGGTTTATGTTACATTTCGCTGTGTGATGTTGTTGGATGCGTAATGAAGTGAATATTCGGCGCCATTTTGAACATTGTTCATAATCGAGTTAATTATTTAACAGAGGTTAAACTTGATAATGGGTTCCATTATGCCTGGAGCAGTTTGGAAGTTGGCTGGAATCATACATATGCATGGTAAAGGCAGGAGGGAGATTATTACGTATTACATTAGTGGAAATCCTTCCTTATCAATTATCATCAAAATTCGAATTTAAATTATTTGTTCTGTAAAGATTCTGATCTGATCATGCTGAAGTTTGCGTTTCAAGTTTACATTTATGTAAAGTAGCTATATTTTTCGCTTTAACTCTTTGAGCTGAGCCTATAATAAAAATGACCTGACGTTCATTTTCTTATATAAAATTTTGTTTTGGAGCTCAAATGGAATAAATATAACTGTAATCAGGCGCATAGGAACTACTTTCATCATGGGGAGGGGAGGGGGGGAATGCGACACCTCGAGGGGTGTCTGGGGGCCAAGCCCCCCATTTTTGACTCTCATGACGATTTTTAGAATTTAAACCATTTAAAAATTATTCTAGGGCTTATAATGTACAAACTGAAACAAAAAAACTCTCGAATTGTTGCCCCACAGGTAATTTGTCAAATATAAACATTTTAAAATCGATTCTGGCATTCTAAACTGCTCAAAATACATCAAACACATCTCTATTTTTGCCCCGCAGGGCGTTTTTTTAGAATTTTATGAAATTTGAATTGATTTTTGGACACCAAAATTATTTTGTATGGGGAATGGAAGGTCAGCCTGCTCGATGGGGGGAGGTAATCTTCCCCATCCCCTCCCCTTCCTACGCTCCTGCGACTGTAATTTTTTTACATACCTTCAGTCTAGATACAAATGCTTGGAAAGTACCTTACTAATAGGCCACGACCGCCTCCTTCCCACTGTCCATCCTCACCTACTCTTCACCATCATCTCCCAATCATCATCATAATCATTCATCCGTCGCCATCAGCCTCGCTGTAGAACAGTGCGACGTTAAAGGGAATGAACTGACTTGTGTGTGTTGTGGGTTGCGTCTGCCCCTTGCAGCTGCGCGCGCATCAGGACGATTTCATATTCGTCATGCGATTCGGATTTGCATTCGTGAAAACTTATAATGAATTCAGTTACTAATTACTGACAATTAGACCAAATTGAGCTGCTGCATGAAAAGAAAGGTATACTTTAATAACCTTCAGAAATGTCTAGAGAAAACGTCTTTATTAATCAAGTTGGAACTTTTCTCAATGCGTCTTGAATTTTCTTTCAAGAGTTTTCTTTAGCTCGGTGCGAATAATCCATTTTTTAGTAGTGTTTAATGCCGCACTGTTCTGCAGCGAGGCTAATGGCGACGGATGAATGATTATGATGATGATTGGGAGATGATGATGAAGAATAGGTGAGGATGGACGTGGGAAGGAGGCGGTCGTGGCCTATTAGAAGGGAGCTTTCACAACATTTCGATGGATCACCATTGAAAAAGTTGATATTATGAATGTTTCATGTATTTCCGGTTGTTACACAGCTTTTCTGATGAAGCTCAACTTTTACATTAATGGAAAGTTAACTTGTCTCACTCTTAAATTATTGAAAAAGAAAAAACAGTTTGTGGTAAAAGTGTTAATGTTTGGATCAAGCTGAAATATTGTATAGACAAAACGTTATTTTAAAAACTTTCTATACGAAATGTTGATCATAACTATTTCCGACATACCTTACTTATTGCTAAAATTTCCCTATTTATAATGCCCCATTTTACTAGTACATGAAGTATATTTTTAAATTTTAAATAATTTATAAAATTAATACAGATTTGAAGGATAACGGGGAACAACTCTGTGTCACATTCGGATGAAACTGGTTTTATGTTGAAAATTGTATCTATTACATACAGATCGATGGTCCTATTGGTTTAGCGGGGCTACAATAATATGTAATTTGTACTTTTCTAAATAAAAAAAAAATAAAAAAAATTAAACTGATTTTTTCAAGACTTTGTGGGCATTTTTTTTCTAAAAACCGAGGGTGTATTCTGAACGATCATAAAAATCACTGCAAGATTACACATTAAACTAATTTTTTCAAAAAATTTACTTCTAAATCTTCTTCTTCTATTCTTTGACCTACAACTGCTTCTCTCAACTCCGTTAGAAAGCTTCTTCCACGCTTCAGGACCGAGTATTGATGCAGAAACTCCATCAAAGTACACGCCGAGTAACGCAATATCAGCAGGAAGAGTCGAGTTGCCCAGACTAAGTGAGTAACACAATCCCACAGGCTGAGTGCTCGCCGAAGTAACTGATATCCCGGCGCTAGAGTCACAGCAGTTGGCGCTGCAGGAAGCTTAACTTACGATCTACCTACATGGAACTCGCTATGACCGTAGATAAACAAGCATCTGTGCTTATCCATTAGAAATGGTGGAATATTCATCAAATTTATCAATTTCTTTGACTATTTATAGGAAATGTCTTTGCTTTTACTTCTATGTTACAATAAAAGAATATACCTAGATTGTTAGTTAATTTTATTGTCAAAGGATATTCAAAGGATTGAGTTTTTTTTTCAAAGGTCAAGGGATTACAAATTTGAAAGTCTCACAAATGTTCCAGATTTTACATAAAAATTTATATTTACCATGAATGAAGGTAAATTATACATGAAAGGACTCAAATTCTAGGACTTAAAGAGCTGTGGTGAAAACTTAGCTTGGAAGCAAAATATCAATAATCAGGTTTATGGGCATTTTACATCTTATTAAAAGCTTTTATATAACGAATATAAACCCCCGAGAAATTAACTTTTAAAGGTACATTTTATTCCCCTCATCTTGAGATAGATAAAACAGAATATTCGGAATAGGTATCCGATACAAAGTTTACAAATATAAAATAGTTAAGAAATCTCGTTTGTAGATCTTATGTTTTAGCTTCGCCTTTTACTACTAATTCAGTCTCACACATTTGCCAAATAGTTTAATATTTTAGTAGTGATTTCTGCAACCAAGCGAAGGGCTACGGATGAATGATTATGATGATGATTGGGAGATGATGGTGATGAAGAATAGGTGAGGGATGACGGTGGGAAGGTGGCGGTCGTGGCCTATTAGTAGGGAACCTTCCCAACATTTGCCTGTCGACTGAGGGACAAAGAGAAAATAGTTAGACAGGCGCAACTAGAATCTAGTCGACATTGTCTGATTTAAAAACATAAGATCGCAAAGTAATGTCAACATTAGCTCTGATTTCATTGATTTGATCAATTTTAATTTTTTTTTAAGAACATGACTGGCAGCTAACCGATGGATTTGCTATCGTCTATGCATTGCCCAGTGCACGACAATCGAAGTTTAATAACATTGAGATAAGAGTGATAAGAAGATCACTTAGTGTGTAATCAAGTTGTTATCTTTCCTAAGAATTTGTGTTTGTTTTGTAGTGTTTAACGTCGCACTGTTCTGTAGCTAGGCTAGTGACGACGGATGATTGATTATGATGATGACTGGGAATTTCAAATTTAAAATAAAATCTCTCGTTAGATAATTTAGAATTATCTAACGTCATTGCAACTAACATTGTCCCCAATCTTGCAAAGTTTCGGCCAAATCCTCCCATTGGTTAAAACTTTAACCCATATATCCTGTGCTTTTTGATATTCGAACTAGAACCGTTTGACAGATCAACTTAAAACTTTTCATGGTCATTGGGACCATCTTTTTATGTATTTTTTGCAAATTTTCAGACTAATCTGTCGTTATTTCCGAATGTTATTGTCATTTTAAGGACATTTTGTTCTATAATCTTAAAACATTTGAAAAATGTATACTAAATTTTCATCCCTGACTTCTTGAGGCATTTCCAAGGCTGTAGAGCTTCTGATACTTGCAAACGCATAGCAAATCGGATGCAGTACGAAGGCTCGCTTTCCTAGTTTAGTCCAGTAAGCTTGAAAGGGTCACTAATATATATTTTTTATACTGTTAGTGTGAAGACATAACTTTAAAAAACTAATAAAAAGCATCTTGAAGAACCGTGCGTGTCCCAATGATTTTGCTCTCTATTCTGTTTCGTTCCATATCTCAACCCAGTTCGCCACGTAACTCTATACTCATGTACCTCAATACTGCTCCAGAGCATGCGGTGCTGACGTCACAGGTCCATTAACAGGTGATCTCGTTACATGTGCGGTGACGTCACATCGCGTTAGCCAATCACAGCGCGGGATGAGGTGACGTCATATCGAGTTAGCCAATCACGACGCACGAGATGATGACATTACAGGAGAAGCTTGATTAGATGTGAGGTTTATTAAGTGGTGTGTTCATATTTAATGATATTAGAGTGTGTAATATGATACATGGGCCAGTGCTCTGCCTTGGGGAACATTAGTACTAAACAATACCTATGTATGTGTACACTTAAAAAAAAATGTAAAATCAAAAAATATATTTAAATTTACATGCAAAAAAAATTAAAAATCTTTAACTCTGAATTCATGTAGAAATTAAACTAAA
Organism: Leuctra nigra; assembly: GCA_934045905.1. Classification (NCBI taxonomy): domain Eukaryota; kingdom Metazoa; phylum Arthropoda; class Insecta; order Plecoptera; family Leuctridae; genus Leuctra; species Leuctra nigra. The sequence continues at coordinate 7,900,724 of OW203773.1, forward strand.
AAACCAAAAAAATATCAAAATGAAAATCACGTTATGATAAGAAAAAAAAAATTAAATAAATAAAATATCAAGTGGAAATCAAGACATTTTAATAAATAAAACGGCAAAGATGAAAGTCAAAAAGTCAAAAAATAACAAAATAATCGATGAAAGTGACAAAATCAATAAAAATAATATAAACAATTTAATAATTCAATAAGTTATAATTCACTAAATTGGCGAGCGGCTTGCACCACGGAGGCCTGGGTTTGATTCTCACTACCTACAGTTTTAGCTTATTTATGAATTATGATTTTAATGTATGAATTGTATGGCAGTATGTTATTTTTATTATGATATTATATTGTAATTTACGTGTTATACCTTGAAAATGGTCACAAACAAAATACATAATCTAATCTAATCTAAAAGTTTTCCTGTTTCTCATGGTTTCCTCAGTCGAGAGGAAAATGCTGGGAAGGTTCCCTTCTTAATAGGCCACGACCGTCTCCTTCCTTACCTATTTATCATCATCATCTCCCAATCATCATCATAATCATTCATCTGTCGCCATTAGCCTCGCTGCAGAACAGTGTGAAGTTAAACATAGTAAAAATGTATATGTTAAATACTGAATAATTTTCTCTACCCTGAACCCCCTTTGATATAGTTATCATACAACATTAGCCTTTTGATGAGGTGCTGTATTTCTTAGATTTGTCTTTGTAGACTTCAAACAGCGCATCTTATTAGTTTTAAATAACCCACTTCATATTTCTGTCGTCTTATAGCTAGATATAGTACTTTTGTGAAGTGCGAATTCGTGAAAATCTTACAGGTACACCTATTTGTTATATTCATTTTTGAATATTGTTAGAGCAAGAATTAATCGCGAAATAATTATATTTTTTTTGCAATTCTTCACTATACATATTATATGGAATCAATTGGCATAAAACGCAAAATTTGCACCGAAATCCTGTGATTATAATAAATAATAAATATTAATACCTATAATAAATATTTGAACACTCTTGCATTAGAGATTGAGAATCTATAGAAAAAGGGATTCATATATTATTTTTAGTAACAAAATCAATTGATAATGGGTATCAATAAAAGTTATCATTAAAAATGTGGGGAATATGTAATGTTAACACAATTTTACTTTTTGCTGCTCTTTAAAGCCCGATGTTATCAAACGGTAAGCACCGCCATTCTGATATTCAAAACACCATTTTCATGGGCCTACTTATAACGAATATACGTCATTACATGTGTTAAACTCACATATACATCAGGCATACAATGTGTATAAAACACTGTAAAAGATACGACAATTCGATGCCAAGTATTAATGCTTTATCACAGATGTTTTTCTCTTTCCCCCATCCATGTCCGAGCACAATATCATATTATCTCTCGGCTCCTAAATCATGAGGGAGAGTTTTTTCCGTCTCCCGGAAAGATAACTTCGCTAATGAAATAATCCCTGCAAAGACAAGGGACGTGAAATCCTATTCCATTACCCCTCATTTACCCCCCATTTGCCCTGGCTTTGTGTTGGAACTGCAGGCCACCTCGGTATAGCTACAAGAACTGATGCGATCTAGAGGAGTTTCTTCTGGAGCTTTTAGCGGCGAGTTCATTTATAGGGAGGTGGGATTGTTAAAACTATATGGTGAGGTTAATCTTATGTTAGTGATATTCATTGTTTTGATGGAAATTTATGAGACGATTACGATAATTTCCAGAATTTAAATGAAAGTTAAAAATGTAAAGTTTCTTCCATTCCCCCTATTTAATTGTATTTAACTTTAGAATGTAAAAACAAAATAAAGCGGTATACTAGAGGGAAGTTAATCTATTGTTAGTGGTATTCTTTTTTATAATAAAATTTATGAGGCGATTGCAATTATTTCCAGAATTTTAATGAAAGTAATAATTTTTTTTTCATTTTCCCGAAGTTACCTGCATTTAACTTTAGAATGTATAACAATATAAAGAGGTAGACTAGAGTGAGATTAATCTAATGCCAGTGGTATTCATTGTTTTGATGAAAATTTGTGAGTGCAATAATTTCGAGGATCTCTATGAAAGATAAAAAAAATAAAATAATTTCTTCCATTTTCTTGATTTACCTGCATACAACTAATTTTACTAATCACCCTACCCCATTATACCTACCCATTTTTCTCCTATAAACCCTACTTATCATTTTTATTCATATTTCCTATATTCTTTATATTAAAAATTCCCGATTTTGTATTCACAGGATATGGCTTAACATTTCACCGAATCGGATTCCAGCAGAGTCAGGAATTCGAAACTTACGAAATCGGCCCCTTGCTTTGTGTTGAGAAACTTCAGACCCCCACGAATGAGAACTGATGCAATCACAGAATCATTTCTTCTGTGGCGAGAGGAAGTTACTTCATCGAGTACATTTATAAGGAGGTTGGACAAAAACAATAGATCAAGAGGTACAAAGTACAAGCTGGAGGTAAATCTTTGTACTGTAATTGCACAAACGAGCAGAATTAACAAGATCAAAACAAGTGAATTGTGTTTTGGAGATTGTAAATGGATGTTAAAAATTAACATTTATAATAAAATTCATAAAACGAGCATCAACAAAACTTCAAAGCCAAAAGAACAAGTCTAAATCGATATACTTGCATATATCACTGTTTTTCTTAGAGCCAGTCTTTCAATACTATGCTTACTTTTAGACAGTCGATGAGGTCTAGATTGCCATGGCACCAACCAATGACAATCTGACAATCAATTACCTGTACTGTATTTGTCATAGAATTAATTTTGTAATCTAATCCCACAGCTGACACCATTTGTGAATTCAATGTGTTACTAAATGCAGGCTTATGACAATCAATTAACTAATTGTTTAGCAAGGGCATTGAAAAACCGGCCATTGATAGGAAAATGTGAATGGAATGGATGAATGATGCAATTTATTTCGTGCATAGCACCCAAATAATGTGAAATTAGGCAACTGTTAAGCCCGATTTACACGGCCACATTTATTGAACAACTTCTGTGACACATTCATCTTTTTCACACAATTTTGCATTTACACGAAGCAACTTTCTGTCACAGAACTTAGAACATTGTGTTATTTTCCTACAAGAGATGTGACAAAGACTTTGTCAAAGACTGTGTCACAGAAGTTGTTCAATAAATGTGGCCGTGTAAATCGGACTTTAGATTCATTTGCATTGTCAACTATTTCGATTGTTGAAAGATGCCTAGAATCTTAATTGTAAAAAATCATGAAAACTGAAATTAAATGAAAAAAAATATAGTAACATGGAAGAAACATTGTAATATCTTGGCGCGCGCAATGTTCCCGGAAACCCACACGTGTTGCGATCGCGTTGAACACGGCTGTACACGCCACGTTGCAAACCCACACGTGTTGCGATCGCGTTGAACACGACTGTACACGCCACGTTGCATGTCGGGAAGAACAGCGAGGTCTAATTAATTCGCTTCTAGAGTCGGAGTTAACAAGTGCGCGCGGTGGACGGCAAGTGTGAGTTTCGTGTTGACTAGGAGCATGCGCAGCAGAGACGACACAGAACAGCAGGTGAAGCAAACTCAAAGTAAACAACGGGCGGAATAGTTCATAAATATCATCAGAACTTTTTAACCAAAATATTGAAATATGCGAAAAATTATTATAGTAGATATTTTTTGTGTCCACCAAAGGATATCTATTATGAGTCGACAGGACTCGCCGAAAATTTCGATTCCGATATAAAAAATATCTTATAAAGGCATGAAAATGCATTAGCTCTGGGTTGTACGTGACATTTTTGACATAAAATCGTGTGTTGCATGTTGCATATACTGCTGTGAAGTAAGTTATTTTAATTCAAATATTGAAAACCACAAAAAGTCATAAAAAGGCAGCCCATACTTTTTTCTTAACGGCGTGACCGATTGTTTTCAAAATTTAACAGCTTAGAGATAAAGAGTAAATATGTGTCTCTAGTGATCGGAAAAAATAATAAAAAATGGTTTTTCTCGTTTTGAGGAAGTGCTAACGTGGGCAATATATGAGTCTTTTTGGCACCACTGCCCTGAAATAACTAAACAAAAAATTAAACTTTGGGGCCACTAGAGACACAGATCTACTCTTTATCTATAACTTGTGAAAATTAGAAGACAATCGGTAAAGCCGTTTAGAAAAAAGTGGGGCCGCCTTTTTGTGCTTCATAAAACATGGATTTCATCAAGTATCGTAGACTCTTATGTTATAAACACAATATTTGTGCCCAAACTAAGATATTTGCGAATTTGGGCACACATCTTAAATTAAAAAAAATTGCTGTTCATATTGCTAAGATAGATAAAAAAATTAAAATTAGGCAATAGGTGAATGAACTGATTTGTAATTTGTGAAAAAATAGGTATTTAATTTATAACGCTCATGATTTGGATTTATCAAAATCCCTGTCTTCATAATTGAGCTTCATATAATGATTTCCAATAGTACAGGACATTATGGGACGGTTTCCCACTAATAGGCCACGACCGCCTCCTTCCCACCTTCCATCCTTACCTACTCTTCACCATCATCATCATAATCATTCATTCGGCGCCATCAGCCTCGCTGCAGAACAGTGCGACGTTACATGTACTAAAATTATATTAATTTACAATAACCTGTACTGTATTTGTCATAGAATAAATTTTGTAATCTAATCCCACAGCTGCCACCATTTGTGAAATTCAATGTGTTACTAAATGCAAGCTGCGTGAACAAAGCAAGGTGCTTGTATTGTGCTGGTGGTGCGATGAATGCACCCTGTCTGTGTAGATATGAGTCCACTCATGACACTGTTACTAACACAGTGTTGAGGGGTTGGGGGGGGGGGGGGGGGGGGGGGGGGGTGTTACGTCACACTAGGTACAGTCCACGCAGAAATGCAGTAGCAGCGAACAGTCTGGATTTACGAAATGTGCCATCTGGGTTGCGATCACATCAAATGATAACTTCATGTCACGGTGACAAGAGAGTTATCATTTTATGTGATCGCACCACAGGTAATACGCATTATCCTTCGATTTAATACCAAAAACACAATGTTTGTAGTAGACGTAAATTATGTATCTTTGTGAATGTAGCCCCAGTAGAAGTTTGTTAGAGCTCTAGGAGAGCAAATTTATCATTTCCAGAAAGTATTATCCCCATATTAAACAAAGCTCCGTATAATAATAAAAAATAAGACTAATCTAACAATTCAACATCGAAAAATTGGTTTAAAAAGGTCTTATTATGTGAACACATACGTTCAAAACATAAAAATTGCACATCGGTATGAAATAATTTTATAAATGTAGGCAATATCTTATAGACAACATTTTAAACCCCGAGCGCCATCTACAACTATCAACATTGCATTCTGGGTTTAGGATGTGAAGAGTTTGACAGCTGCCTGGTTGACAGTGCTAAGATGCATAAAGGAAGAATGTTTTTCGGTGTTTATTATGTTATATCCTCTCTGTATATAAATGTAACTAATTTTAGTGGTATTCAACATAATTATGAATAATATTAAGAATAGCAGATCGTACGGAACAATGTGTTGTGTTCCATTGTGCAAAAATAACACTAAATTTAGCCGTGAAGTGTTGTTTCAATACTTTCAAGGGACGTTGATTTGAAGAAAGAATGGATAAGACGCAATAAATTATGTTTTTGTTGAAAATTTTTAGTGTAAGATGTAAATCCAATATTGTAGATATTATTAGCCTGGGCTTGAAATCATATTTATCGCTTTCAGGGGTATTCAAGTTATTTTTCCTCTTAACAAACAGGACATTTGTAGGTAGCCGAAAATCTTATTTTTGTCAGAAATTCTGACAAAATGTGACAAAGTATGTTCCTGTATACATAACTAATTAACAAATCAATCTGACCTATTGGTTATTCATTTCGGTTTATTCATTTATTCATTTTGTTAGGGGAAAAACAGGGCAATTTTTCTTCATATTTCTTATAACCAGATTTGTTAAAATGTGCACCACATATTCTGTGGTTCTTAATAGGGGACCATTTACTACATTTTCCCTGAGATCCAATTCGCCTCACACGCCTCATTCTTTCTTCAAATCAATGTCCCTTGAAAGTAGTGAAACGACACTTCACGGCTAAATTTAGTGTTATTTTTGCTCAATGGAACACAACACACTGTTCCGTACGATCTGCTATTCTTAGTATTATTCATAAAATAATGTTGAATACCAATAAAATTAGTTACATTTAAATACAGAGATGATATAACATAACAAACACCGAAAAACATTCTTCCTTTATGCATCTCAGCACTGTCAACCAGGCAGCTGCCAAACTCTTCACATCCTAAGCCCAACATGCATCACGGCACGTCGCGCATGCGCAGTGAATTTTGAATGTTGTCTATTGAAATGCACTGAATATACGATTCACTAAGTGATGGTTTATTTTTAAATAAGCAAATAAGTGTTACAAATTAGTGTGAACACATATGAAAACGTGTGATTAACGACCTTATTGCCACTCACCACTAAGGTCGAGTTTCCCATGCTATAACACGCGACATTCACCCTTATGGTTCTAGCGGCATGCGCGGCGTGAAGTGTGATAGTCACGTGGGCTGCGTGTCGCACGCCATCACGTGACTGCAAGATGGCGGCGGTGATGCAACAAGTCGGTCACGTGACTGTAGTGGAGGGTGTTGTGCAAGGCACTCGGCGGACGAGGATTCTCAAGAACTAGACACACAAACTGTAGTGGCTGGTTTAATTGCATGGCGCTAGTTCACAACTGCAGGTTCACATCGCTTGTGTTTCCTTATTTCTTGCTCTGTTTTAACTAAACATTAACAAAGTTCGTTCACTGTTAGAATATTTCTGTCGTTTTTGTCTTCTCGTCGTTCATTGGTCGTTGACGTGAACACTGCTCTGTCAATGGCAAGACTCTTTTGTTTGTATTATTAAAATTATATAAATTATGTCAAATACATAATTTTTAATAGTAGAAAATATTAGAAAAATTTCTATAAAATTGATTTATATTTATCTACAGTCGTATTATACACATTTTTGATTATTATATTTGATATTTACAAGTGTATGCATACAATTGTTCGCTAGACTACAGTAGTACAGGTTATTCTTAAAGTGAACGAATTTTATCTCAATTTGATTTTCAAATATGACATTATTCTAATTGTTTATCTTTTCTTTTTAATCTTATGGTCATTATTTATTTAATAAAGAGTACACTTTATCTTATTTCGGTGATAGGGGCAATTTTTTCATATTATTTTAGTGAATATAATAAAAGTTTATTTTATATTATTTTTCATTTTAGGTCGAATGATTTATAAGTGTTATAATTTTAAAATATTTAACACATTATATAACAATATTAATATATTAACATATTAATTTATTAATATTTAACATATTTTAAAACCTTTAATATTTTAAATATTTAAATATTTAGCTCTTTCATCGGAATAAACCGTCACCACTGCCTTGCTACCTTTAAAATATTTATTCCATAATCGGAAAAAACACAATATTTGCGGTTGTTCAGTAAATATTGCAATATTACTAAATAAAGCTATCATTTAATAATCTTTTGTATGATTTCGTTGTGCAATTTTTTATTTTTCTAAGTTTTTTGACTCGTATTTGTTTTCAACAAATATTTATAATTTTTATAATTTTTATGTTATTAAAAATAAAAATGTATTAAAAATAATGTTATTGTATAATTGTTATAATTTATAATATATTTTTATTTCTGCTACTTGCTCCACGCAATATAGGTCAGCATCTCTCATACAGCATCCACGATTGACTCCCTTATAAACGCGTTATGCAGAAAGTTTCCTTAATATTTATTTAGCATTGCCAAAGAATAAACATATAAAATATACAGAACATGTTTCTTAACTTATAAAAACACACAGTCATCTCCCATCTTCATAATATCTCGCAAAACTCGTTAAATATGAACCCCATCTCGTATTCCACGGGAAAAACACTCAACCCTCCATTCCAACCCAACGCTTATGCAATATTGTGAAAACACGGCCTTCTAAACCCCGCGCGTTGATCCGCCATTTGCATACCCCCCGCCCCTACATCAACAAGGCCGTGCATCACCGCCTTCAGACGTGCCGATCGCCCATAGAGAAGGCTGTGAAACTTTATCGCGGCATTCCAGATGATTTGCGGATCAAGCAAGCGGTGGGAAGTTATACTGTAAATATAGTAAGTAAATAGAAAGGAGATTCGATATAGAGCGAACAATGGGGTGGGACGATTCCATTATATCTTCGTTCTGCTGTTTTTTGTCTGAAGTGTGAAGGTAGTTTTTGCTACTTGGATTTGTGATAAGGCTTATCTATGGTTTTTGTAACGATGTTTTATTATGCCGGTTTGTAATGTAGCTAGCGACATCTAGTGTGACCTGTGGGAATTGTGTGAATGAATATAATGATAAATTGAGTGCTGTTTCCGGAATACCGGAACATTTAGCATATAAATAAAATATGAAATGCAATGGAGAATATTGTACAAAAATTACCTGCTTGAACAGTTCTATATTTTAATGATTTTAAGACTCGATCATTTCTAGGTGCACTTAAAGTATGATCCAAGTAGCTATGAATAAAATGTTAAATATAAATTGTATAGCCAGGAATAGTAATATTATTATGATGTATACAATTTATAATATTTTAATTGTTCGACAGATAAATGCTTATGATGATGTTTGGGAGATGATGATAAGGATGAGTAGGTAAGGATGGAAGGTGGGAAGGAGGCGGTCGTGTCCTATTAGTAGGGAACCTTCCCATCATTTGCCACTCGACTGAGAGAAATCACTAAATAACCTCAGTCAGGAACGACGGCCGCGGGAATCGAACGGGCGTTAATACCAGAGCCAACTAGCTCTGTCAAATAACACTTAAAATATCGAGTATTTAAAGTTGACTAACATGTATAATGAACGTGATAATGAGAATAACATAAAAAGTTTAATTTGATGGAGGTAATGCATTTCAAAAGCTCCGGTTTAACAGCATTGTTCGTTGATGATCTAATTTCAACTTTTTACAGCTCACAAATTGCATTAATGTAAATTCAAACGTATAAATAATTTAATGAACATCAAACAATGAAACACAGCGTATCAAAGAGTATATTATTTTCACAAATATAACTACAAATGAAAAGACGACGAAGAATTTCAACATTTCCCTCCTGTTTTTCATCTGTTTGAACGCCTATGAGTTTTCTTGTTGGTTCTAAGCTCGCTTCTTTCTTCCAGCTCCTGAAGTTCTATCTAGGTCATCTTTCTCGAGAAATACCGCTTCTTATTGCAGACTGTTGGCACATTACTTCAGCTAGAATACAATATTAATAGCTCCTGATAATTACATTTTATATTGCGAAATTCTAGACTCGAACAAATAACTTGCGGACTTTCATGAACTTAAATTAAGTTCCGTGAATTAAAAAATGCATAATAGATAACATACTATACCTTGAAAAATATTATCTTTTATGCACTAGTTAATTGAAAATTCAGCATCACTTCCAGGTATTTATATTTAATCGAATTTGTTTTATTATTTGTACAGAAATGTCGAGGATGATATAAGATTAAGAAACTCTTGGCTGAGAATGTAATATTGTCTTACTAAATTATTAACAGTCACAAGAAAATAGAGATATAGCGTAATAACTACAAAAGTAATCGAAAGATCTTTCGGAATACATTGGTAGAGTCAAGATAAGAGAATAATACATATTTTTATTGTGTTGGGATTCCATATTACCCGTCACTTTTATTTAATTTTTTAAATAATTACGTGCATCATTATTGCTTTGAAGGAAAATTACAAACAATAATAAAAACATGTTACTTTCTACATGAATATATTCATCCTGCTCCACGAAATTTAAGGCTGGGAACAATGGTAATAGCTCTAATGTAACTTAAAAGAAAAAGAAGGAAACTTTTGAAAATAATATATTGTAATTTAATTCCAGAAAGTCTTGTTTTTTGCATTAGCATGACAAATCCAGACCTTGCCCTTAACTAATGTTGTTACATTTTTAATCTGACAACACACAGACAAGTTCGCCAACTTGACCAAAGTTCACCACAACTTTCATGTTCGTTTTAGTAGTGTTTAACGCCGCACTGTTCTGCAGCGAGGCTAATGGCGACGGACGGATGATTATGATGATGATTGTGTGATGGTGATGAAGAATAGGTATTGATGGACGATGGGAAGGAGGTAGTCGTGACTTATAATCAGGGACGGGAACCCAAATGCATAACGGTTCCGGTTCCGGTTCCATTTTGGTTCCAATAGGTTACTTCAAATTCAGACAATAATTGAAAAAACTTTTTTTAAATCGACTTTTGGGAACTAAATGTCTAATTTTAGTTTGACTCAGTGATTATTTATTTGGAAAACTGTTAATAGTCAATGTATTATATTTTCAAATTTGGAAGGCATTGAAGAAAAAATACATTGAAAATAATTATTTAAAGATCCTGAATGAACTGTTATGGAATAAAATGCATGTTAATAATTGTGGGTTCTAATTCCGGTTTGCGGTTCCTGTAAAAATGCCAGGATTCCAGGTTATACCAGGAGAAAAATGCGGATTTGTCGGTTCCAGTTTCAGTTCTTGAATATATTTAGGTAAAGTAAACATTTGCAACATTTTAATTGTCGACAAAGGGAAATACGAAGTCCGTAAGAGGAGAACACAAATTTTTACCATTAGAAATAAAAATGTTAATATGACTGCCGTGTTTATGCGAATGTTGTTATAAAGTCCATGTTTTCATGCACCAACAGAAGTAACATGTCTCGTTATTCTCATGTTTTTACAACATGATTATTATTTCACTCCACATCGACGCGACTCATAAACACAAAGAGCGAGGAAAATACAGCGAGAAGGCCGCAGTGATTTCCAAGAGGCCGTTACTCAAACTTTAACTCTAAACCGATTTGGCAGAAAAACAGTTCGTCCGATAGTAAATTAAAATACAACTCGTAAAAAAGGAAGTTTGGAAGAGGTCCATTAACCCGGCAGAGAACTGGGGCAAGTGCCAAGAAAAGTTAGATGATAACCATTCACTCGCATGTACAATAAGGACTATTAAATATTAGCTTGTTAACTGCAGTAAATGTTTTATTATCTATTGACAATTGAAGATGCAACTTATTAAAACAACGACGACAAATTATCTGTATAACAAGCACCCAACCATGAGTGGTAACGCTCTGAACTTGTATTCCGGAGGCCCGGGTTCGATTCCTGCGGCCGTCCTTCCTGACTGGAGTTTTTTTCGTGGTTTTCCCTCAGTCGACAGGCAAATGCTGGGAAGGTACCCTACTAATGCCACGACCGCCTCCTTCCCACCTTCCATCCTAACCCACTCTTCACCATCATCTCCCAATCATCATCATAATCATTCATCCGTCGCCATTAGCCTCGCTGCAGAACAGTGCGACGTTAAACCCCAGACAAAAAAATATCTGTAGGTAAGTAAATTGAATCCCAGAAAAAAACACTCCGTGTAAAAACGGCAGCCAAGTCTCTTTACTTCAAAAAAATTCAGCACTGAAAAGGAGTGATATCAAAAAAGGAGCCAAGTCAATGACATTTCCAAATATTTAATCGTATTTTTGAAATAAAAGAATAAACACCGAGAAATACTTTACAAAAGGACTTGGCGCATCGTTTTTTTAAAGACATCATTCTATCCTAAAAGTAGAAAGAAATTTACAAATAGGTAGGTACATTTTCCTCTTTCTATTAGAGCCAGAATCTATTAATCAAGCTACTTTTAATAATGGCTATTTTATAGTTTTGTCAATGGCGATAGAAGAAAGATTTCATGCTGTAATAGATAAGTAATATAAGGATGGAAGAATTAAATAACAATTGGAAGTGGGCTCATACATATTCTTGCAGTACCTACTGTTAATATGGTGATATTAGAAGGAATCTTTTCATAATTTGATCTTGACTGAAGGAAATCATGAAACTTTGTCAAATAATTACTTACTATCTATGGAACACTATTATATATTTGTGAAGTGTCAAGTGTATAAAGTTATTTTTTTTAATAGAAATACAATGTGACTTCACTGTGTACTTTGTGAAATGTATTGCTATAAAATGCAGTAGAAATTTATTTCATGATGAGAAGGATTAACGCATTAGACTTACCTAATTAATATGTTGCCACGAAACAATATTACGAAGATAACTATTGTGTATTTATAGAAAACATAGGCAACAGTTTCATCGCGTATATATTCAAATAGAAAATATTTTACAGTAGGTATGTGTAATAAGTAATTGAAAGATAATTCCCTATTATTCTAAAAATTCTTAATGACGGTTGTTTATAAATGGCATATGCTTATGAGTAGAAAAATGTCTTTAAAAAAACGATGCGCCAAGTCCTTTTGTAAAGTATTTCTCGGTGTTTATTCTTTTATTTCAAAAATACGATTAAATATTTGGAAATGTCATTGACTTGGCTCCTTTTTTGATATCACTCCTTTTCAGTGTGGAATTTTTTTGAAGTAAAGAGACTTGGCTGCCGTTTTTACACGGAGTGTTTTTTTCTGGGATATCACTTCTTTTGTTAGTTTATTCATACAGCTTGTAGCACATGTCCGAGCAAGGACTAATTTCTTTAAAAAATACGCCTCAACCGATTTGGATAGGTACTAAGAAAAGTTGCGTTTGGTAAAAGATTAAAATGATTATCCAAAAAAATAGCTTAGGTTTTGTTACAATCGGTCCAGCCGTTTTCGATATTTGACGAGACTTCCGGTTTTGAAATAGGGGCCGAAAATAATGTCTTCTTGAAATCATAATTAGAAGTCCTACAAAATTACATAATTTGATAACAATCGGTTTAGCCGTTTTCAATATATAACGTCACTTCCGGTTTTGAAATGGCGGCCGAAAATAATGTCTTCTTGAATTCATAATTATTAGTCCTACATATTTCCAAAATTTGGTTGCAATCGGTACAGCCGTTTTCGATATATGACGTAAATTCATGTTTTAACAATGGCGGCCGAAAATAATGTCGTCTTTAATTCATAATTATTAGTCCTACACATTTCCAAAATTTGGTTGCAATTGGTACAGCCGTTTTCTATATATGACGTCACTTCCGGTTTTGAAATGGCGGTCGAAAATAATGTCGTCTTGAATTCATAATAATAAGTCCTACATAATTGCATAATTTGGTTGCAATCGGTACAGACGTTTTCGATAAATGACGTCACTTCCGGTTTTAACAATGGCGGCCGAAAATAATGTCGTCTTAAATTCATAATCAATATTCTTATGTCCTACATATTTACACAATTTAGTTCCAATCGGTACAGCCGTTTTCGATATATGACGTCGCTTCCGGTTTTAACAATAGCGGCCGAAAATAATGTCGTCTTAAATTCATAATTATTAGACCTACACATTTCCCAAATTTGGTTGCAATCAGTACAGCCGTTTTTGATACATGACGTCACTTCCGGTTTTAAAAATGGCGGTCGAGAACACTGCAACCTTGAATTTATAATTATTCACAATGTACGTTTACTAATATCTATTTAAAAGTATAAAGTGGTGAATTTAATGTCATTTAACATATTTATGACGTAATTCATCAATCATCATATTTATGACGTCATTTCCGGTATAGGTAATAAGAATACAATCTAGTTTTATCTAGTTGATACTTCATGAACGACCATCTGAATTCATAATCCCTATATTTCCGTAAAATCGGTCATGCCGTTTGTAATATATGACGTCACATCCGGTTTCATTTAGTGGTTCCTGCCGCCATTTCCGGTACCGTTAATTTGTTTATGTATTTTTCCCAATTGATTTTTCAAATAAATAGTAGAATGAATACGCAGGAGCTAGTTCAGTTGCAATCGGTACAGGCGTTTGAGATATATGACGTCACTTCCGGTTTCAGAAATGGCGGTCGAGAACACTGCAACCTTGAATTTATAAATTGTATTGTCTATATTACAATGTAACTTAATTATGTACGTATTTTAAGTATAATTTGTTGAAATAAGTGAAATATTGCGTATTTATGACGTCACTTCCGGTTTAGAAAATAAGAAAATAATTTTTTGTCTATGGATATTCCACAAAGATGACCATCTGAATCGAATGGCGAAAATTTCGTTCCGATCGGTCCAGCTGTTTTCTAGATATGACGTCACATCCGGTTTCAAAATGGCGGCACAAAAAATCACAAGAGGCAAGGTATCAGACGCCAAAAGTGCACATGTGGTAAAAATTTTAGATCGATCGGTTCAGCCGTTTAAGCTGTGGCGGTGACAGCGGTGTTGCCTGATATCAGAATCCTTATTATAATAATAATAATAATAATAATAATAATCAGATACCTTTAAGAAGGGGTGTAATTTCACGGTTTTCACGGCCCTCTAGCACGCAAACAGCATAACCTATTGTTCCCAAATTTGGTATATATAGTGGGGTGGGCCATAGCTCGAAATTAAGATATTTCGCAACAATGTGAGATTTACCAATTTTGAGATCCAGTAGGCCGAAAATGCCATGTTGTTGCTTACAGTAAAAGTGGTTGGTCTGCTCCTCAGTTTATATTCGAGAAAATAAGGAACACGACTGACCTCTGGTGGATTCTTTGGTACTACGATAATGGCGGTTGTAAAGGGTTTATTTATGTAAATAAATTATATAAAATTTGCTTTAGTTGTTTGTTACGGCTGAAAAAGTAAACTTGTAACTAAATCTACATTTCATTTGTTTCTCCTTTTCCACTGCCTTGTGGAAACACGAACATCAAAACAAAAAAGTGCATCTAAAAATTTTCCTGCCAGAAGTGGCTCCATCACGTATCGCTTATTTGTTCGAATAGGCATTTACGGTATGTTGAGTGACTATGAGTGTACGGTACGACTTGGCTGAGTGGAGCGACCGCTCCACTAGATATTTTAAATATCCCAAAGTAGCTATTTTGTTAAAAAAAAAATGCACAAAAATATATCTTTTTTAAACTATTAATATTTGAATTAGTATTTTTAATGCATTGCCACTGTACTGGTTATGTTATACCTATCCCATATCCTTACTTAGAAGCAAATGTTCATATTTTGCAATTTTGAATACTTATTCCTTGATATTATAATGTGTTTTGACCCTTATTGGTTAAAAGCAAAAACGCATTAAGCCAGTAAGTAATATGTTTGTTATTGTCGTCGTAAGGATTTTGCTTTTGATATTCATTTAAATTGGTGAATCTACTACTATTGTAAACAAATATAAATATTCCCTCTAATGTTAGTGTTTGTACCCTTACTGCCAAACATAATTGTACACATCCATTATCTTTCTTTACTGAATTGTGTGTGTTACTTCTACCATCATTTTCTGAAAGCTAATTTACAAAAGCAGTAAATAGGTACAATACCATTCTTTGGACCATGACTAAAAACTTAAAACCTCAGTTAGAAAGATTTTGGATCGATATATTTTCTCCTTAAGGATTTTCCTATTATTATCATTTAAACTGAACAACCGATCTTTTTCATCATATTGAAAACGAGTCTATAGTTAAGACCCTCTTCTCACAAACTTCGTCCTTCTAAAGCCCATCGATCCAGCGGAATGAAAATCTGCGTAAAAGCGGGAAAATATCTCGTCGAATGCGAGAAGAAGAATTAATCCCCTCTAATCCGGATCAAGTGTCTTCGGTCTGTAAAGCTGCTTCTGATAAACTACCACGAGAGAGCGGCGCGATCGCACGGGCAATATCAGGGGCTCGCGTTGGGGGCAGACGTACGGAGAAGCTTAGTGATGGAAATATTTTATTTGCGAGACCGGAGTTAAATCTCTCGTGGTGGACGTTGAAATCTGGTAGCTTGTTTTGTAGCGAGGATAAAGCTTACTTGCGGTGAAAGTGAATGTTGTCGTGGACTCAATATAATGTTTGACGTACAGTGAAAATGTCCAAGAAGATTTTATTTCATAAATTTTTGATAATATCTTTCACGTGTAAATGATTATTAAATACCTAAGGTATTATAGAGACATTCTTAAGGTGATACTAGCGCTCGGCCGTTTTAGAAAATTGAGAGAGAAATTGTTTCATAAGTAAGTGTGACTTTTACAGGATGTTCACATGATCAGTCTGATTGTATATTAGTAGCCCTTTTTAATTTTTGCTTATTGCATCGTTAATTAGGCGCCGGTTATTCAACAAAACCGCGCAAAACGATGAAATTTGCGATGCGATTGGAGACCAAACCCGTAAACCAATTGATCTCAAATTTTAATCATACTTAGATGAAAGACAAACTTAGGGTTATCCCTTGGCACATTTTTGAAATTTAATTTTATACGACCCCCAGCGAGACGAGAAAATAGCTAATTTTTCACAAAAAATCTACTAATTATTACTAATTAACGAGACAAAAAATTAAAAATGTACCAAGGGATAACCCTAAGTTTGTCTTTTATCTAATCACGATTAAAATTTCAAATTATTTGGTCCACCCATTTTGTCTCCAATCGTATCGCAAAAAGTGTTTACAAAAAGCAGCAAAATCGCTCCCGCTTGCAGCACCTTAACTGTTAACAGTTGTTTATATCAACGAGAGATCCGCTAAACGACTTTTAAATGCCACTGTACGTTTGTAAAAACTGTCCAAACAAAATGAATAATTATTTGAATGTTTGTTTACATTTCTTTTGTCCCACAAATGATAGTGCGATATATTATCTAATTCTCAAGCATGAATACAAAGTAAAAACGATGTACCTAGATAAATAAAAGGTCAAAAAATCTTCCATTTTTGGTGAACATATTTGGATGAAGAAACAGTATACTAATTAATATAAGTACGTTGGGCTAATATTTGAATCTTGATTAAAGTCTGCATTATTTTTTCGAATCTGAGATCGTCCAAACTTGAAACGTAAATAATTTGTAATAATGCTGGGACAGTACGATGTAATAGATACCAGAACTATGTTTCCATTTAATTACAGTTTAATTTAATTATCAAAATGACTCCGAAAGATTACAATGGCATTTGAACGGGAATCACTATTGTTTTATTATAATAACAAATAATTGGAGACAAGACGAAATAAAGTGAAAAAAACTTATTTCTGTATAAACAGTCTGTTTTTTTACTGTATGAACTCTCACCAGATGGAGCCACAGTCAGTTGTTCTGCTAGGCCGAGAAAGACTTCATTGCGCGCTCACCTTGCAATGTTGTCTTTCTCGGCCTAACAGAACAACTGACGGTGTCTCGGTCTGTAGAGAGTTCAAACATAGGAAAAACGAACTGTTATTTCAACAAAAACAAAAGACAAAATCTCGTTCGTACGCCTTTAGAAGCAAGCAAGGTCGTGTGATTGAATACTTTGTCATCTGAACTGGAAAATCTCGCACAAAACATCCAATCGATTTCATGCAATCACCCGTGTGAATGGACCTAAAGAAGAGGCTGCAAACCCACTGCATGTACAGCGAAGGTCGCCGTGCCACGACAATGCCCTGCTCTGGTCTTGAACCCGCGTCTAATTGACTTGGGTTTAGTCGATACGCAGCCTCCACTGCGCAAGCGCCGTGCACGCCACATGGAGAGCGTCGCGGCGGGCGTCGCCGGCTCGGCACACGCTCTCCTGGCGTCGGGCAGCGTAGTCGACCTTATGGACAGGAGCAGTAAGGTTCATGTTGTCATGTTGGAATAGCAGAATATCGCCCTTATTGACACGAGCAGTAAGGTTCATGTTGTCATGTTGGAATAGCAGAATATCGCCCTTATTGACAGGAGCAGTAAGGTTCATGTTGTCATGTTGGAATAGCAGAATATCGCCCTTATGGACAGGAGCAGTAAGGTGCAAGTTGCGAGGCAAGATACAGGATAAACTAAACACCCTGATGGACAGGAGCCATATGGATAATTTAGTTTTGTTAAGGATATCTGAAAGTCGTCCTTTCTGAGAGGAACCATATGGTTAACAAAAATAAAGTCAATGATGTATTTTGTAAAGTACGAAAATCCTGTAAAATTGGTTTTTAAATTAATTCAACTAGGTATAGAAAAGAATATAGCCAAATGAATATCGTACTTTATTGATAAAATACACATCGCTTGTATGGCGGCTATAACATAATATACGGTTAAAATATTAGAATCTACGTACAATATTAATTAGGAAATACGTACATTTGGAAATTTCAAGGACATTGAATCAATATATAGTGTTTTTGGGGACCTAGGAGTATATCCCCTCCCCGCCTTCCTTTATCCGAACCTAAGTTGATCGGTCAAATGGTTCCATTTTCAATGTCAACCAATAACATGATCTTGTTAAAAATACACTAATGTCGTATGACATTAGTTTGTGTGCAACATTTCAGATCGATTGGTTGAACGGTTTTAACTGGGCAGTGCAGCCTAAACACAGTCAAACACAAAACCATGTAAAGAGAAGTTTAATAACAGTTAATTCGCTGAGTCAGCAAAATTTGACATTTTTAATTATTTAAATCATTCTAAATTCTAAATAATTCCAACTTATTTATCATTCACGCGTAGCAATCTATCTTCATAACTTCCAGAATAATACTCAAATGACGCATTCTTTTATTGAACGGTTTTATAAATCCTTTCCTCTTGTTTCCACCGCCTTCTTGATGACTCCATTGATTCCCGAACAACCCACAGCCTTGTGGATGTTGAAGCCGCAGCGCCATGAATTAACCCGTCACTGCCACTTGGAGCATAAGTCACTACAACCCATGCATTATTGAACCTTGGTCGAGAGATCCGCTTGGCGGTGTTGCATTTTACACATCGTCAGATGCGAGGTTGCCGCTTCTTCACCAACAGAAACATGGCTACATTCCTAGGTGGTTGCAGATGTAAACATGCTCTAAACAGTACTGGTTTCTAATGTGTAATATTCATGAATAATTAATTAATTATGTAGGTATGGGCAACTAAAAATTACATATCGCTCAATACGATTATTGAATGTTCATCAGAAGTCAGTCTAAGCGATCTCCTTGTCTTACTCTAGTAGGTGACCTCACATTTCAATGATAATAACAAGCTTTGATTGTTATGGAACATGACCAGCAGTCATTCATACTCGTTAAAAATCAGTTTTTATTTGGCTTGGCCAAGTGTATTACCTGTGTTTTATAAACTATTTGAAATGTATTTTTTTTAAATTAAAAATAGAGCTAGTAATATATTGCAAATTATGAAATGACCTTTTTAAACTTTCAATTCCAAAACCCACCGGGTAACTTCGATTTATCAATGTTTATTTTGGATAATTACATACTTCACAGCCAATAATTGCAGCAAAAAGAAAGCTGATCTGTGGTAATGAAATAAAGAAAAAACTAAATATATTTCAGAAATGATAATACAATTTTGATTTGAATTGATAAATTATAGTACACTCAAACAAATAAAAATTGGTACTCGAAAAGAAAAGGATTGGCTGATTAAGGTTTGATGGCATCATCCCATGAAGGCTGTGTTAACGCATCATCTAACTCTAGTAGGTGAGCTCTTATTTCATTGATAATTACAAGGATTGATTGTCAAGGAACCTTACCAGCAGCCAATGATTTTCTTTTCGAGTACCAATTTTTATTGGTTTGAGTGTACATGTGATTTGATATTGTATCTTTAGTTTCCATATAAAACTTTCTGTTTTTTTTTTAGTATGTGAATTTTTTACTTTTTAAAATATTTTGTCTAAATGTATTGTAAATTGCAAATGTTTATTTGTATCAATATAAATAAGCTCAATGAAAAAATCCTATAGAACATGAACCAAAAGACAAACATAGATGTGTCCAATCATCCCCCATACCGCTGAAGCCTCGCGTATGAACCACTGCCGCGAAAAGGTCTAAGTGAACCGCCCTCTCAACCCCCAGCAATCTCCACAGCATATAAAACTCCGGCGCTTCATCAGATCCCGCAATCTCTTCCAGCCTCCCGCCTCGTGGACCAGCAGAGATTCGCGCGTTAATATTTGATGCTCCCGGCTAATGCAGTTGCCCTGCACCTGATACTTGCGCGGAGATGAAATCTCACAGCAAAGCAAAGTGATACGCCAGCCAATACAAGCAAAGTCGAGCCGACAAGTCGTATCGGTGTAGCCAGTTTTGCATAGTCTACATATTACATTTGTCACTATACATGTGAGTTGGTTTGATGTTTTCATTACAATAATAGGTTGGCTATGGAGTGGAAATTAGCAGGCACAAAATTGTAGTTCTTATATAAAATACCTAATGACAATTAGGACGGCGAGTATCTACGTCACCGGGCGAGAGATTTCTTTTGGTCACTCGCCCTTAACTAAAATTTTAAATTTCGAGTCCTGAATGTGCCTCAAGATTGCTCTAAAAAGATTAGCACTATTTATTAGCTGCCCGAAATACATAACCCTACATAAAGCAAGCACTTAGGTATTAAATTGCTACCAAAATATTATTTGCCAAATCAAAGGGCCATCCTATCTTCAAAACTTATAAAAATGCATCAAATCCATTCGAGGATTACATTTTTTCCGGGGCTACGCGCCCTGGACCCTTTCCTGGATGTATCCTTTGGTCTAACTCAGAGATTTGTCTCCCCCTAATGACTTCTCCTGCGCACAACTATGAATATACAATACAAGCATCTCTGTCGAACTAACTAACTAACTAACTCACTAACTAACTAACTAATTGACAATAAAGTTGCAGTCAGGATATTTTGATATGCAAATATCATATCATTTGATGTGTGTAATAGTTTTTAACCAATTTAAGTTCGGAATTTAGGAGAATAATTACTCCCTGAATGTACATTCCCAAAGTTACTTAATCATCTTCAGAAATTACAAACCTAACGAACAAAATATGAAATTAAAATATTACAGCTAAACTTTATGAACTAAAGTTGATAAACTTAAAAGCTCGTAAATTGAGTTTCAAAGTACAACGCCCTATAGAAACAAGATCAACTTCATACATGACTATAACAGCATGCAGTCTTAATGTGAGACTTAAGAGTTCCCAGTATAATATCCACATATCTTATCCGATGAATATCCTATGACTGGATTTGAGTTTCAAGCCCTAAGTATAGAAACAAGATCTACTCATACATGATTAACAGCATGCAGTCTTAATGTGATACAAGCGCTCGGCCGTTTTAGAAAATTGAGAGAAAAAAATTGTTTCGTAAGTGAGTGTAACTGTTACAGGATGTTTACATGATCAGTCTGATTGTATATTAGTAACACTTTTTAATTTTTGCTTATTGCATCGTAAATTAGGCGCCGGTTATTCAACAAAACCACGCAAAACTATGAAATTTGCGATACGATTGGAGACCAAACCCGTTAACCAATTGATCTCAAATTTTAATCATGATTAGATGAAATACAAACTTAGGGTTATCACTTCGCACTTTTTTGAAATTTAATTTCATACGGCACCCAGGAAGACAAGAAAATAGCAAATTTTTCACAAAAAATCCACTAATTAACTACTAATTAATGAAACTAAAAATTAAAAATGTACCAAGAGATAACCCTAACTGAGTTTGTCTTTTATCTAATCACGATTAAAATTTCAAGTAATTTGGTTTACCCATTTCGCCTCCAATCGTATCGCCAAACGTGTCTACAAATAGCAGCAAAATCGCTCGCGCTGCAGCACCTTAATGTGAGACTGTAAGAGTTTCCCGTATAATATCCACATATCTTATGCGATGAATATCCTATGACTGGATTTGATGCTCCAATATTCAGCACTCCAGGGCTTAAGGCACGACGAACTGAACAAGAAACATTGCAAATAAGACAAATCGATGCGAAATCCGCAATAGCTCTTCGGTCTTGTCGTTTGGAAACCGCTCGGGTTCGGAAAATAGAAGGAATTAAGAAGGAAATTCACAAGCAGTGTTTCCCCTTCGGAAAGAAAGAACTGAGTACATATGAAAGACAAAACTCACAGGGTCTTGTTATTCGAGATGAGAAAAATAAAGAGTATTGCTCCGGCCGTGTAATGTTATAACCTTTTTTGTTGCGGCCGTACTTCTTGACGTATAGGGTGCGAAGGTTAACTTATATACCACGACGGTCTCCTGCCCACCCTCCATGATATCAATGATCAATGATATCCTCATCTTCTTGATCATCATCATATTCATTGAATAGGTACAAATTATGCTTTGACTAGTTTCTTCGGTTTTACATAATCAAAAAAAAAATCGGACTGACAATTTATGTTGGCACGTTTGTCAGGTCAGATTTATGTTATAAATAAAGGAAAATCGTTTGATTCTTGTAAAGTCGAGTGACACTTCTCCATGTTAAACACTTATAAGTAGCCCATGTAGCCTTCAAAACATCTCCAAAAGCACGGAATCAACGCTTTTCTGATTGGTGCCAACAAGATGGTGGCGACAATGAGGAAGAGTAAAATACAACATAAACTATGTAAGTGCTGTTCAATGTCATCGTTGTACATTTATTCAGCATGCACGAAGACCTTGATGTTTCAATGGTTTTCTCAAAAGCACTTCGCTTTCATCACTTTACTCCATGAAGTATGTAGAAGTTGTACAAAAAGCAGCGAAGAGAAACATTAAACGAAAGTTTCTATAAAAAATTCGTAAAACGGCAGACATTGAAAATTAATGATGGGTGGAGGAGACTTAACCATATGTAAAGTGCACCCTCGAGATTAAAGAGGCGGCGAATGGTTAATAATTAACCATTCATTTATCATTTCAAAAGTGCATATTTTCTCATTAGAAATACGCTAAAAATTTATTTCACAATACCTTGCGTGTAGAGAAGAATCCAATCAGGTAGAGTAACATTGTGTTTAAGTATTCATGACACCTTTAAGTAAAGCACTACGTCACATACGGTTATGACATCACACGATATTAAAGGAGTAGACAAGCGATCGAATCAAAGTTTATAAATTTCATAACACATTTAAATACCACTTAGTAAGTCACTTAATGACGTAATATGATATTAAAAGCTAGACAAAAAATTCGATGTATGAGGAGTTTAGAACTTTAATTCTAAAACACTACGTCACTGATGGTAATTACGTCACACGACATTAAAGGAGTAGACAAGCGATCGAATCAAAGTTTATAAATTTCATAACACATTTAAATACCACTCAGTAAGTCACTTATCATAATGACGTAATTATATTAAAAGTCAGGCCAGAAATTCGATGTATGATTCATTTCAGAACTTTAATTCTAAAACACCACGTCACTGACGGTTAAGTCGGCACACGATTTTAAAGGTAGCCACGAGATGTTCGAAAGCAGTAAGGAAGACGCGGATTTCGGAAAGCATTAACACTTAAGCCGAAAAGAAAGTTATCAGTCAAACACGGGTGCAATTATTTACAAGAGTGACGTTTTATGAACGTCACACGGGGTGGTGACGTCACGCGAGAGATTAAAGGCCGACGTTGATGAATGATGTTTTGTAGCGAGTGGCCGTCATTCTCTCAAATCTGAAACAGAAAACGAAGATAAATCTATTGAAAGCTCTGGAGAAAAAAGCACAGCGTTACAAATGATGACGCAGTAAAAAGTAATACACTTCAGACAGCAATCTTAAAGGCTCAGACAAGTGACGTCATATCAACGCTGATAACGTCGTCAAGAATATATATGATGTCACACAATATATCAGTTTTTATGGAGGACAGTTGTGATGTCAACAATAATTTAACTTGCACTGTGAAGCCTAGACGCCAGTTCTCCATATAATTTATCAAGTCTTAAGTAATGATTTGATGAAAAGTCATAAGAATAAACCTCCTTATAATTTGGAGATGACGTCATAACTGTTGCGAGAATACATGTACTGGGTTCGATCCCAAGGGCCTTCCCTCTTGACTGAGTATTGTTCTTGGTTTCCCTCAGTCGATAGGCAAATGCTGGGAAGGTACCCTACTAATAGGCCACGACCGTCTCCTTCCCACTGTCCATCCTTACCTACTCTTCATCATCATCTCCCAATCATCATCATAATCATTCATCCGTCGCCATTAGCCTCGCTGCAGAACAGTGCGAAGATTGAAATTAAAATAATTATGTAAATTTATTTGAGAGATTTTTTTTACCCATAATCTCTCAGATTGCATTGTCTACAATAACTGATAACTCCATGATAATAACGAGCGATTATGATTAGCCATACATGCTTTAGTTTGTTTGTCAACAACTTACGTAACTATACACAATGTTGAATGCTAAAGGTGAATTTCCACTGTCATTGATTCTGTCAAATGATTTGATTTAACCCATTGGCTGTGATCTTTGACAATTCGAAATTTCATCAAAGCCGTTCGCTGACAATTTCTATGAGTCAAAGGTGTGATCAAATGATCAGTCAAAACCTTTGACCGTGTAAATGTGGCTTTCGATCACAAGGTTAAAATGAAAAGACATTTAGGTATATCTTTAGATCGTACCTTGTAATTCATAAGCCCGTGATATGTGAGCTCGCTCATCAACGCGTTACACAGGGCGTTTTCCTTAGCCTTCGGCTATACAATGTCTATGGTTTAACCAAGTTGCCAACTACTATTATGATTTCACTGAGTTTTCATTAATCCTATATTCTCAACAGAGCCGAGGCTCCACTAGTGAGAATTTTATAGAGAAGGGAGGAGGGGAAACCCGGTACCGGCATGTAGCCTACTCCTGACGAAAGATACCAACGGGGCCAACGGCTTAACGTCCCATCCGAAGGACGGTGTGACATTCACAGCACGGGCCTCCACAACCCGCGCCGTCGAGAGACTGATAGCAGGTGGAGAGAGGTCGTCACACTAACCCCCATACACCCCAGTCTCTCTGGCTCAACGGCAGCAACTGGCAGGTCAGAGTTGAATGGTCACCCATCCAACCGCTGACCGCGCTCAATGTTGCTTAAGACTGCTGAGTAGTGAGCGTGGCCTTAAAGAGTTTTTTAATCGATTTTATCAATATCTTTTACTATTGTAAATGTTAATAAAATAAAGCTTTGTACGATTATTCAGATCAGTTCAATGGAAATAATTTCATAGTTTGGAATGGGTTATTAGTTTTATTGTGTCCTACAGACTGATCAATGCACCACATTTTTACTATTTTTCAGGCACTAAACGTCTGTAGGACAAAATAATAATAATAATAAGCCATTCCAACATATGAAATTATTTTTATTGAACTGTTCTGAAAACTCGTACAAAGCCTTATTACATTGGTAAAAGATATTGATAAAAATCGACTAAAAACTCTTCAAGGTCAAACTATCACTACTCAGTGGTTGAACCGAGGTATCCAATACACCAGCCGTTGGTCTAAAGGAGTCTGCAGACAAGACTAAGTCATCGTCTCAACATCTCGACTCCTCTGGCTGCAGCGAGAGCGATGTGGCCCCTGCAGTGACGTCACGGATGAGTAATCGTCCCGCCAGAGCGCGCTGACGGCAACAAGTAGATATCATGTCAACGCGCTACGCCGCGGGCGCAGCGAGTGCTCGAACCTTCAGCCTGCTAGCTGCACCAGAGACTCTAGTGGAGGATGCTTGGACTAGGATGATGATGACACTGAGTGATGAGGAGATAATAAGAATTCGAGATGAAGGTGGAAAGAATATGTGTGAGATATCTACTCGAAAATATGTTTGGTTTTCAGCCTTAACATTCTCAAACAACCGTGGAGTAGTAGGTATAATAAGAAGTAATAACGTTTAACAGCGCGATGTTACAACGAGGTCATTTTGCGCGATTCTGTTTTTGTTGAAAAATAGGGAGGGCATGGGGAGGGGTTGACCAAAGGGGGTCCGGCCCGAAGGAGTCCAGCACTGGGGGGAAGGTCAGGCCGGAATGGGACAGACCCGGGGGAGGCTTTGGGCCGGTGGGACTCGATTTCAGGGGGATCACCATCTCGAGGGGGGAGGCCGGCACTAAGGGCATGCGAATTTGGAGAGGGCACGGGACTAGGTCGACCCTGAACTGCTCTTAGTTGGGACCAGCTCGTAATATGAGTTGGCCCCTTAAGCCCCCACCACCGCGTCAATGTGGCAGTCCATAGGGGGGACCACCGTGGATTAGAGACTCCAGTACGTTTTATAAACTCAAATTTCGGAATAAGTCATAAATTGTTGCAAAGATGTACGTGATTTCTTAGTAGTGTTTAACGTCGCACTGTTCTGCAGCGAGGCTAATGGCGACGGATGAATAATTATGATGATGATTGGGAGACGATGGTGATGCATAGGTATAAGAATGAACGGTGGCAAGGAGACTGTCGTGACCTATTAAAAGGGAACATACTCAGAATGTGACTCCCAACTGAGAGGACCCACGAGGAAAACTAAGTCAGGATGCGAGATCTTCAGCAACATATTCTCCGTTATGACATTTGTTATATCTCGAATACGACATGACAAGTCGTCTTACCCAAATGCTTCTATATTTACACACCCTATGCAGCTATAACACTTGAGACTTTATTGAGCGTATTCACTCTGAACCGATATCTTCAATGCAGGATATTTTATTTACATAAACCAGCGTCGAACAGCCAGTTACTCCAAACATGAATTCTCAAAACCTTGAACGCTTTCTACTTATGTGTTGAGTTCACGATTTGGTTGTGGCAATTGATTTCAAGAGCGGTCGCTCCACCAAGCCAAGTCGTACTGTACACTCACAGTCACTCAACATACCGTAAATGCCTGATAAACTGAGGAACAGACCAAACACTTTTACTGTAAGCAACAATGTGGCATTTTCGGCCTACTGGATCTAAAAATTGGAAAATCTCACATTGTTGTGAAATATTTTAATTTTGAGCTATGGCCCGCACCACCAAATATACCAAATTCTGGAACAACAGGTTATGCCGTTTGTGAGCTAAAGGGCCGTGAAAAGTGTGAAATATCTCTTTTAAAACAACTCTTCTTCTTCATCTGATATCAGGAAACACCATAATCACCACCACAGCCTAAACGGCCGAACCGATCGATCTAAAATTTTTACCACATGTGCACTTTTTTACGTCTGATTTGTTCTTCTGATATTAATTTCTGTTTTCGCATACTTCAGGCACCAGTATGATGCTGGTGTCAAGTATTAATAACTTGCTTATGTTATTGAAGAACGGAATATCGCTTTCAGAATGTTATTACCACATTGAGAAGTCGTATTTCATAGACTCACAAATACAAGTATAAAGAAGATGGTGGAAGTTTAGGTCGATCAGTCAAAGTCCTGTCTCTTGGGGAGTAAGAGCAAATAAACACAAAAACTGTGTAAAACGTAAAGAAGAAGAGCTGGTTGGGAAACTTATGGCGATAGGGCATGCCAAAGATAGGACGTTAAGTTGCCCGCCATAAGCGTCATGAGCGTTTTGTGGGAAAGTGTTTCATCTTTGTACTGAAATTCTTTGGTTTCAGTATCTTTGGATTACACAACAGCTGATTTTGTTGACAGCTTGACAGCTGACAGTTCAAATCTGTGTAGTAAAAAATAGTGGTTCAAAAGTAATTCCACGCCTAGTAAATAATCATTTAAAGTTCCATTGTTACCCAATAATATCATTGGAAATCATCAATGCAAGAAGAAAACTATTATTAACAAGGAAATGGTGTACGGTTATTAGACTGAAAGTCACCGCCGCCGATAGTTGACTGACAAACAGCCCGCTAATCATGATCTGCTTTTTCCCACAAAATGCATTGTGCTGCTATCTGCTGGTTGTTTCGCTTTGCACATGCCCTATTGCTTAGCATTCTTGATGATCTACTACATGAAAGAAATGAGTACAGAATGTCAATAAGTCCGTACTTTGGTGGTGTAGTGGAGTGGTAACCGAAAGGACGTGAGTTCAAATCTCGCCGGTATAACATATCTTGTCTATTTGAATTTATTTTGTGAAAATAACATTTTATTCATTCTCAAATACATCATCTGGTACACGGTTAGTTTTGAAATCCCATTGGGAAGATCGGCACATGTTTGAACGAAGTCTTTCAATTCCGTTTTAGACCGTAATGTTGAGTTTACGTACTTAAATATTATTCATTGAAAGATGAAAGCATCTTGCTTAAAATCTGCCATATTCACAGATCATATCATTGAAGTAAATAAGACTGGTTTTGTGAGGGATCATACGGAATAACGAGATTCTATTCACAGACTTGAGCATACTTATTAGGCCTGGGTAAGTGAAAGGGAATTGCACGGTTCGTCACAGCGTTTTGAAATTTCTATTCACGCTAACAGAACTGAAAAAAATCAGTTAGTAGCGACCTATTACAGCCTAATTCGCACAATTAAGATCAGCTCTGCACTCTAGTGGTAGAGATGTGGTACTAGAGGAAAGGGTTCAACATTCAATTCTCCATAAGGAACCTCTAGAGTTTGGATACCTCTACTTCATACACTATTAAACATAGAACCCTGAAAAAAGTAACGAGTATAGAAAAGATTATGCTTTATCGATCTGTCACCTCAGAATTTTTCTCCGAGGTTAAATTGCAGCGTAATAATCATGCAAACATGAAATGCAGCAGCCAATCAGAGTACAGGAAATGGTTCAACAGACCAATCAGGCTACAGTATAAGCCGTATTAGCTTCATACGGAAAGTTATTTTATAATTATTTAGACACAATAAATGCATTTCTGAGGTGACAGATCGAATAAGCATAATCTTTTCTATACTACTTACAATTTTTATGGTTCTATGTTTAATAGTGTATGATGTAGAGGTATCCAAACTCTACAGGTTCCTTATGGATAATTGAATGTTGAACCCTTTCCTCTAGTACCACATCTCTACCACTAGAGTGCAGAACTGATCTTGGTTGTGCGAATAGACTAAGGGCCGGTCTTTCAATGCCTTGCAAACTTGTATACAGTCAATTAAGACTAAATTGCCATGTCAACAACCAATGACATTCCTAGAATGATTACTAATTAACTGTTAAGAGCTAACTGAGACTAACTTTTAAAAGATTGATTAGGACTGTATTGTCATGGCAACCAATTGACAGACGGAGTTTTGTACTAACTAACTGTTAACAGCTAATTGAGACTTTAACAGAGTATTGAAAGACCGGCCCTAAATATTGCCACACACTGGAGTACACTTTGAGTTTTGGTACGACCTCAAAGTGTTAAACAGGATATTTGAGGTAATTAATCGTTATTAACACTTTGAGGTCGTACCAGAGGTCATAAAGTACTGCAGTTTGCGGCATTATTTAGTCTATTAGGCTGTAATGCGTCGTGACTATCTGATTTTAAAGATATTATTAGTGCGATTTGAAAAAACGCTTTGACGTACCGTGCGTTTCCGTTTCGCTTGTACCCAGGCCTCTTAAGGTGGCTGTATATCACGTGACTTTTTAACCAAAAAGCTACACATTTTCTATTGGAAGGGTTCAGTTTAGCAAATACTTCTCACTCATCAGATAAGTTAGGACACATCTGTTGGAACTTATCTACGCAGAAAAGAACTGCGAAAATAACATATTAGAGGATTTAACTTCCTTGCACCTAAATATTCTCAAATCAAGACCTGAAGTTGAAGGAAATTCTACGAGTTGCCAAGAACAGCAAACATTACTCTAATAAAAAGGCACATATGCATCACAAACCTGACGCAATGTCAGAATATATAACATGCGCTCTTTCTTCCTCTTTCCAACGAAATGTTGAGATATTAATTATATCCACTATTATGAATGTAATGTTTAAACAAACAGCACTTGGTTTTGACAGTCTTCACACGCGTACTTATACACGATATTTGTGTTGTTTTTATTATAAAACCACTGCAAAATTAAATAATATTGACTGCAAATATTGATAAGCTCCAGTATGCAGTGAATTTCCTTCATAAATCACCTTGGATTACTCAACATGAACGATGTAAGGTATGTACTCATAGGTAACTATTTCTTCTGATCGGATGGAGAGAAATAAAGTCACGTGATATACAGCCACCTTAAGCATCTGCATTATACACTTTTGGCACTGGTATATGATCTGGTTTATGCTTTGTTAACAATGTTTTATAATTATTTATTTAGCTCTCGCTATTTTAGTATTACATGTTATGTTACATACACTTAACAATAGTTATTTTTATCAGTTACACTCTTCCTTTTTCAAGTATTTCATCATTTTTATTTTAAATTGACCCACAGTATTACATTCAGTTAATTTACGATCTAATCTATTATATTCACTCACTCCATCCGACAAAACAGTTTTAAATCTAGACATTTGGACAAACAAGTTTGACTGACCTCTTGTGCCATGTTCATGAATGCTACTAACAATGTTTATTCTATCCTTTAAATACTCAGGTGCTAATCCTAACTTAATTTTATGAATAAAAAGAAACACATTTAACCTAACAGTTTGCCGTATCGAAAGCATGTCTAATTCACTTCTCATTTCAATTATATGCGTAGTTCTCGGTGCCTTTAAAATTATCCTCATGGCTCTATTCTGTAAGGCTTGTAGTCGCTGCATATCGGTCTGCGTGATATTGTAGAAGGTTGTGTTGCATTAGGTGAAATGAGGTTCTACTATAGTTTTATATACAAGTTTTCTCGACCACACTGTCAGACATTTCCCAACCCTTGACAAATACCCTGGTTTTTTGCTCATTTTTCCACATACATTGTCAACATTACTCTTAAAGTTAAGTTTGTCATCTATAATAATGCCCAAGTATTTAATTTCTCTAACTGTTTAACAATGAATTATAACAATATCGTATTGGTGGAGACTATTTGCTTCATCATGATACGTATTATTCTTATAAAATGCATCCATTAGTCAGGTCCTTGAAATGACGTACATGCTTCCTCGTATAGGTATGTAGCATCCCCCTCGTAACGATGAGCAACTTGTAACCGTTTAATGTAATGCAATTAGTGTAAGGAATTATAAAGCATAACATTTACCAAGCAATCGAGAAACATAAAATAACATGACAGTTTGTTGACATAACACCTTGTTCATTATATGAGCATTAATTATACAAAAACAATTTCCTACAGCTCCATCATTTTCAAGGAAAATTCGAGCACAGACATGTACAGCCCGTATTACACCATGCAGTTCAAATGGTAAATTTCAATCATTTGCCAATTGGATTCAAGACTTTCATTCAAAATGCAGCTTGTACACTTGGCACAACTAAAATTGATCGTTCAATAAATCTGATTGACTGAAAGTTAGATCACACCATCAGAAATCAGTCCAAGCGATCTCCTTGTCTCACTCTAGTAGGTGACCTCTCATTTCAATGAAAATAACAAGCATTGATTGGTATGGAATATGACCAGCAGTCATTCAACTTTGTTCACAGATCAATTTTTGTTGTGCCAAGTGTACAGTTAGGGAAATTAGATGGTTCACACTCTATCTCTCTCTGACCCACATCATAATCATGTTTTAATATGGAGCAGAGAGAGATAGAGTGTAACCATCACGTCAAATTTCAACTGTCTAGAGTATTAGACAAACCCATTAGACACATTAAACAATTAGGCAAACCGGCACATAAAATAATGCTATGACATTAAACTGGCTATAAATATTGAGTTTGAGTAATTTTTGGGCATGCCAATGTCAAATAACATAAACAAGTACTGTTATATTATTTGTGTAACTTACCATCAGTTATTAAATTTTTAATCACTTCACATTATGAAGAAACACTAGGAAAATTCACAACAATTTAAAAACTGAAGTCTGTAACACGTAACACCAGAGAATATTAAAGAGTCATGGAACACTCTCAGTGTCTTCGAGTTGCTAAAGAAGTGTTGAAGATGATCGAGAGCAAGTGTCTGGTGATAATATCAACCAGTGGTTGTGTCACGGTACCGTATCGACTGAGCCGCCGAGTGCGACGCGAAAGACCCAGGTTCGATGTCGGCGACACGGGAGTGGGGTGGGTCGATACGACACTGTGCGACGTGCGCGCGCAACCCAGACGATGTGCCATTGTTAGATGGGAATGTAGGATGCTGGGCTCCATGCGTCTTCATCAGGTCGGCTCTTGATGGCTAGACGAATGTCCGTCTATCTGAATGTATGTAGTTTTTAGGTTGGCTGAGTGTTAACGCTCTGAACTTGTATTCCGGAGGCCAGAGTACGATTCCCGCGGCCGTTCTTCCTGACCGTTTTTTTTTCGTGGTATTCCCTCAGTCGACAGGCAAATGTTGGGAAGGTACCCTACTAATAGGCCACGACCCCCTCCTTCCCGCCTTCCATCCTTACCTACTCTTCATCATCATCTCCCAATCATCATCATAATCATTCATCCGTCGCCATTAGCCTCGCTGCAGAACAGTGCGACGTTAAGCCCCAGACAAATAAAAGCATCAAACTGCAACTCTAAAGGTGGATTCACACGGCCGTTTCAAACTTCCCAAGTTTGCCGAAGTTCCGAATCGCCGTTCCAAAAACTCCCGTGTGAACTATGAAAGTTTGGAACTTAATCCTCGCAGTTCGAATCTTTTCATAGTTCACACGAAGGTTTTTGGAACGGCGATTCGGAACTTTGGCAAACTTGGGAAGTTTGGAACGGCCGTGTGAATCCACCTTAACAATAGGGTAGATTACAGGAAAAGAATGCTATAAGTAAATTTTTTGAAAAGTTTAAGGTGTCATCTGGCAGTGATTGTTTGGAGCTTTCCTCGGTTTTTAGAAAATATTGCCACACAGTCTTGAAAAATGTAATTGAAATATCGATTTGTATGGAAGATAGATACAAGTTGCAACTTTTGTTTCCTAGGGCTTAACGTCGCACAGTTCTGCAGCGAGACTAATGGCGACGGATGAATGATAATGTTGATGATTGGGAGATAATGATGAAGAATAGGTAAGGGTGGTAGGTGGGAAGGAGGCGGTAGGGGCATATTAGTTTGGAACCTTCCCATCATTTGCCCCACGTTCTTGGTATTATAGTTTGGTCAGAGTCGTGTCTTTGCCATGATCAGTGTTGTGACTTATATAGATACAATAGGGAATACACTTATCATTTAGATTTCAGAATAATAGTTATTTTATGAAAGTTGAGATGTTGCTGAACACAGATATAGTATTATTTTTGTTGTGAGACGAATAGTTTTCAAGAAATTCAGCTACAAATTTTGATCATTTTCTTACAATATTAAAACAGGAAAATTGACAATGACATCACAATTCTCTATATTGCCATGGCAACAAAGGAATCACCATGGTAACACATTGTTGGAGACTTGGAAATGACATCACAATCCTGATTCTCGTTGCCTGCCGTTTTCCCGCCAAAATATCCCATGACATTTGAATTTGATTTTTATGAATGAAAATTTAAAATTTTGCTGGTGATAAGTGTGTTTATCATCGTTATTTGTGTTAATATTTACAAATTAACTACAATAAAATTTCACGTGACTTCCCTATTATCTTGATAATTATTTTATATTATTATTATTATTATTATTATTTATTTTAAAACACATATATAACACATATACACAGGATACATATTATTATACATGCGTTTACTGGCAGTGGGAATAGAGCGAAGCCCCGTAACAACATGTGCCCCACTGCCAGCTTGAGCAAAAAGTCACAGATACATTAAAAACACATAAAAAAGACAACCATAAAGATTAATTAAATATACAAGCCACATCTTAATTTCTTATATTATTAAGATAATTAAATAACTGGTTATTCTTATCATTTCCAGATAAAAAATATTGTTATCTTTTGAAAATTATCTAAATCAAAATCAAAATAAAATTTCATTTGCGTGTATGAACATGCACAAACCTCAAATGTCAGATGCATGAAAAAGAAAACTCATCTCCGTTTAGTCGCATTACTTGGCTTGTTTAAATGGACCTAATTTTTAAAATCTTGAGTTCCGAATTTAAGATTCGAACATGATTAGGGATCAGTAGTATTTGGTAAAAAAATATAAATTATCTACTACAAATTATGTAGATAATTATTATTTATTATCTTTATCAAATATTTAGATGAATTCTTGGAAATTTATATATTATCTTATCTTGATATTTTTTGGACAGGTTATCTTTATCTCAATCTAGATAAAAAATAAAACTATCTAATCCAACACTGGCCATGATGCTATACGACTTTGGGACATGCGAGGAATTTCTTCTGAAAAATGCAAATTGTCCAACGACATCGAGAGATAAACGAGATAAACGAGAGTTGTACAAAGTTAAATGCAATATCTATCAATTAGTAATATGTTTTTGCCTTTACATATTTACTTAATTTATAGTGTGGTCTATTGTAATTTTCTTCAGTTTGCTTAACGTTTGGAATAAACCTAGTTGCTTTTCGTGTTGTTCTACCTAACAGTTCATCTCGTATTTGAGACGGTGAGCTTTGAAAGCTCTAAGCACTAAATGCGTGTTTCCTCGCCAGCGCCACCCGACTGCTGGCGCTCACCTAGCGGCAAGCTCGAGAACTACTCGCTGCGCTGGATAACCCGATATTTCATCCAACCGGATAGAAATCTGGAAGAATTCAGAAGTAGCTAACAATATTACATATTTATGGTTATTAAACAATAAGAAATAAAATCAAATAGTTTTGGACCATTATTTCATATAATTAAAACACAATATTTTGTAGACTTTTATAAGTACCAATCACTATTAAATATTCAATATTAAAAAATTAAAATATACAAATAGATAGAAAATAATGAAAAAGCAAAACAAATTTTGTACACTTTCTTATGGACGATTGGACTTGTCCAAAGCTTGCAATTTGGGGCTTGTATCTTTTATCCAGAAAATCACTAATTTATATATTTTTTTTAAAGTGTTTAACATTATAATAATTATTACTTCTATTTTTGTAGAAGCTTTTAGAATCCATTTATTATAATGATTAATAATGCGGTAAAATTATGTATTTGGTTTTCTGTGTCGAATTTTACGTTAAAATTCTGTAATTCGGTTAAATTTTACCGCATTATTAATCATTATATTACTTATATGTTTTGAAAAGGTATACGATATTTGAGACAACTGAGAAATGCAATATTTCGGCTCCCTCAAAAAAGCAGAACTGAACAAAATAGTAAAAAACGTGACGCTTAAAAACATCCTCGACAATAATATAATCAGCTTCCAACTCTTTTTCATTTGAACCTAACTTCATCTATATTTCAACCAAATTCCCATCACAAACCCACAAACAAACAGAACTGTTTTCGAACAAGTTCCCCAACTCTCTTATCACCTACATATTTCACAAGGATAACCGTAGAGTGTATTAACACATCTGTATGGGACCCTTATCATTGGGCCAGCGTTGTTTATTACCTTGTAAGATAGGGTTGTGCACTTAATAATAGCTAGGGGTAGCATTTATTAGTGGGTAAGGGTAGTCGGGGAGATAAGGGCAATGTTATTGCTGGGGGGCAATAGGGGAGTGGGGGGGGGGCAGTTTTATGGATATCATTTTAGTTCGGGGTCGAAGTTAACAAACAAAGTATTAGATAACGGGCAATGTTGGGCCAAGTGATCTTTTTTTAGAGGTTTTGAAGATTGGTTTTTGGTTGAGTTCAGTGGGGGGCAATAAACGCGGCCATTTATTCGGTCTTGTGATAACATGATGTGGGAATAGAGGAAGCGTCTATTAGACAAAAGAGAAGGAAATTATTTGAGGCAGGTGGAAACAATTTCGAAGCAAATCGGAATTATATTCTTTGATGTTTTATCAGATTGTGACTATTTTTTAAATTTATTGGTGATTTAGTTTCAACAATTTTTATTTTAATAAAGAACGTCTTACAATTTTCCTATAGAATATCAAATGCAACACCTAAACAAACAAACGTGTTTAAGAATTATAATTTAAGATATCTTGAAATTTCCCAAAAGATAACCTTTTGGGAAATCTGCTTTTCAAAAATAAACCTGTGCCTGCCGTGTAATTTTAACCCCATAAAAAACACTCCGTGTAAAAATACCAGCCAAGTCTCTACAACTAAAAAAAATTATGAAATCTAAAAAATTCTGCACTGAAAAGTAGTGATATCAAAAAATGGTCCAAGTCAAAACTTTATTTGAAAATCAAAAAATACTTGGCGCATCGTGTATACATAGTTTAGAAGTATAGACCAGATAGAAAATATACATCAAATATACATAATACATGTAGTATACCTATTATGCCCTAAAAAAACGATGCGCCAAGTATTTTTTGATTTTCAAATAAAGTTTTGACTTGGACCATTTTTTGATATCACTACTTTTCAGTGCAGAATTTTTTAGATTTCATAATTTTTTTTAGTTGTAGAGACTTGGCTGGTATTTTTACACGGAGTGTTTTTTATGGGGATATCACTCCTTTTTTTAGTTTATTCTTAGAACTTGTGACGTCAATTGAACAATTACTAAATCCATTAAAAATAGTCGCCATTGACAATTTGGTTTACTAATGAAAATCTGCGTATGGTACTATATATTTGCTTTAAATGATCTTTCATGAAGAATAGCAAAGGTTTCATTCCTAACAGTTAACCGAGTTCCGAGATATGGCAACACTTCGGTTTTCAAAATGGCTGCTGAACTTACTGCACTGCCACATAGAATGTATATCTATAAATGATGTGTATCATTTTAAGTTTTCTGAATATGTATTCATTATATAGGAGGGGATTATAATAATTTTTAAATTTGAATGATGTAATTTCCGGT
This sequence comes from Leuctra nigra, assembly GCA_934045905.1. NCBI lineage: Eukaryota > Metazoa > Arthropoda > Insecta > Plecoptera > Leuctridae > Leuctra > Leuctra nigra. The sequence goes on from OW203773.1 coordinate 7,937,622, forward strand.
CTTATAAATAGGAAATTTCTAGTGTGACTGTTCCCATTTCATAGAGATGACCTTCCGAATCGTTTGGCGGTAGTTTCATACCGATCAGTTAACCAATTTTCAAGATATGACGTTACTTCCTGTTTCAAAATGGCTGCTGAAATCACTGACCCCTTGAATTATAATTTAAACATGATTACATTTTATTATAAGCTGTCTCAAATAGTATATTTATTGTATCAAAATGTAAATTTGTGAGATTTTTAAAATGTGTGACGTCATTACCGGTTTTGGTATGGGAAACTGCAAATATTATTGATGATAATACATAAAGTTGACCGTCTAAATTGTTCAGCGCTGGTTTCGTTCAAATCTATTTAGCCGTTATTGACATATGATGTCACTTCCGGTTTCAAAATGGCGGCTTCCGGTTGGTTTTATAATAAGTCAAATGAGATATCAAAAGTGCATACGTTACATAAATAACAAAATAATCGGATCAAATTTGTTGCCGAAATGCCAATCGATGTATTTCAAATTTCATGACGTCATTTCCGGTTTCGTTAACATAAATTTTAGTATGTTGCTATTGATAATCCATATAGTTTACCGTCTGAATCGTTTGGCGCAAATTTCGTTCCGATCGGTATAGCCGTTGTCGAGATATGACGTCACTTCCGGTTTCAAAATGGCGGCACAAAAAATTAATGGGGTGAAGGTTAAATCAGACGCCAAAAGTGCACACGTGGTAAAAATGTGAGATCAATCGGTTCAGCCGTTTAGGCTGTGGCCATGTTACCGGATTTGAATTCCAGGAGACTACTACTACTACTACTGAGATTATTATTATTATGAAAACCGCCCTAAAACACTGTTTTCACGGCCCTCTAGCGCGCAAAGGGCGTAACCTATTGTTCCCAAATTTGGTATATGTTGTAGGGTGGGCCATAGCTCGAAATTAAGATATATCGCAACAATGTGAGATTTTCCAATTTTAGGATCCAGTAGGCCGAAAATGCCACTTTGATGCTTACAGTAAAAGTGGGTTTGCTCCAGCCTTTATATGAGAGTGTGCGCGCGCCGTACGACTTGGCTGGCGTGGAGCGACCGCTCCACTAGATATAAAATAACATTAAAATATTGAGTTTTCTTTAAAGCTGAACATAGGAGCCGTTTTCAAATGTTTTATCAAGTTTGAATATAGAGATAATCAGTATAAATAGCCTGATTTCACCAGATTAAATCCGAAACACTGCTGAAAATCAAAACTCATGAAATGATTTAAAATAATGCCAATATCTTGATAAAAGAAAATATTTATGTACAGAAATATTGTACAACAAATGAACAACTAGAAAACACAATGATGTGATATGATGATGCCGAATAGGTTGGGCGGTGGGAAGGAGAAGGTCGTGGCCTATTAGTAGGGAACCTTCCCATCATTTGCCTCTCTGCCGAGGGAAATTACAGCAGCTGGGAATCAAACCCAAGACCCCCGGCGTGCCAGTCTGTCTGAGCCAGTTTGCGCCATCAGTATCTTATCTCTGACGAAATTATACAAATTATATGTAAAGAGTACAGGGAAAGAACGCTATGAGTCACATTTGGATGAAACTGAGATAAACGACGTTAAATGTTGAAACCTGTATCTATCTTCCATACTATTGATTGAGCGAGCGAAGCGAGCGTCTCCTTTTGACTCGTTTGACACGGACCTCTGTTTTTTTTTGTTTTTTTTTTGGCTGCTAAATGGAGCAACTGAAATCGCACCGTTTCACCGATCGACCTGAAATTTTGCACACATGTAGAGACAACCTTCTCTGTTTGCTGACTCAATTTTTTTTTGAAATCTATCAATTGGTTAAAATTTAAATAAACATCTCCTGATAGGCTGAAAAATGAAAATGGTCTTCGACAAATGTGATCAACCTTATATTTTGCATGGTCATAAAGACCAAAATTGTCTCTTATTTTACAAATTTTCAGCCAAATCGTCTCATTGGTTAAAATTTAAAAAAAAAAAAATTCATGTGCTTTTTAAAATTTAAACCAGAACCGTTTGACCGATCAACTTAAAAATTTGCATGGTCATCGGGTCCAACATTATCTGTATTTTTGAAAATTTTCAGACTAAACTGTGTTTAAATTCAACAATTATTGACAGTTTACGGATATTTTGCGTGTTGGCTGTCATATTTCTCGAATTTCACATTTCACGGCATCTTCGAACCTTCACTTCAAGGTTGTTAGAGCAGAAACTTTCAAACGTATATTATTATGAAACTGATATGACCGTTTAAATATTTTATGAACGAGATCCTGTGATTTTTGTTAATTAACAAGGAATCGTTCAATCATAAAGGTTCAATCGATAACTTAAAACTTTGCGTGGTTATTGGGACCAATATTTTAGGAATTGTTGGAGATTTTCAGACAAGTCTGTGACGAAATTCAAGAATTATTGGCTTTTAAGGACATTTTCGATAAACAGAATTTCGGTTCGAGGTATTGCGCCGTATCCGTGCTCGCTCATCAACGCGTTACCCAGAGCGTTTTCCTAGTATTTCAATTGCGTTCTTCAAGACCGTGCGGCAATAATTTCTAGAAACCGAGGGTACGCTCATAAAAGTCAGTGTAAGATTTCATCTTAAACCCATGGACTCATACCGTTCTTTCCTTGTATACTCTTCGTTTCAATCCAATCACAAACCACGGCAGGCAATGCGTCTATTGGAACGTCGTGAGGTGAAGCCTGCATGTTTCCTGTAGCACGGACTATGAAGTGAAATTAGGTGAAGTTCGTCTGCGTCTGATATGAATGATGTTTGTTACAGACAAATTGCTCTCAATTCAAACATCACTCAGATGATTCGCTGAGTCGACGGAAATGTTCACTTCTTGTTGATAACTTTAACGAAGTCACCCGCTGGACCGTGCATCGTGCTGTTTGCCCGCAAAGGTACACTCAACAAATCATAAAATGGTATTTGAACTAAACAGATTGACTGCTGGTCAGGTTCCTGGACAATCAATCGTTGTTATTATCAATGAAATGAGAGTCCATCCTACTAGAGTTAGATGACGAATTAGCATAGACTTCATCGGATAATGCCATCACATTTTTTCAGACAATCCGTTTCTTTAATTTAAATACCGTTTTACAATTTGTTGAGTGTACCTATAGGTAGGTAGGTGGAAGTCTCGTGAAAGAAAACAACAAGAATAAAAGCAATTATTCAATTTGAGATTGTGTCTGCACATACGGTTTTATTTTTGTTCTGGGGTGACATAGTTTTCTAGGATTTTTTTTACCATAATGGTGATAGATAAATGCTTATGTTGATGAAGAAAGGTAAGTATAATAGGTGGGAAGAAGGTGGTCCTGGCCTATTAGTAAGGAACCTTCCCATAATTTGCCTATCGACTGAGAGGCAATGAAGAAAGAATGCTGCGAAAGGAGCGTTTACTTTAGCCAATTTTCTCCGTACCAAATTAATTTCATAACACAAAGTTTTTTTATTTTGTAGGGTATAATTGAGCGAGCGAAGCGAGCGTCTCCTTTTGGCTCTTTTGGCACGGACCTCTTTTTTTTTTTTTTTTTTTGTTACTGACGATATACAAGTCACAGTTTTTTTTTGATCAAGCTGAAATTGTGCACACATGTACTGACCATTTCCGGGCGTTGCAGACCCTAATTTTTTTGAAATCCCCTGATTGGTTTAAATTTAAAAAAAAATTATCTTTCGATTTGTTTGTTTGATCAATTTGAAATTTTGACAAGTCATTGCCACTAACATTTTACCCAATCAAACAAAGTTTCAGCCAAATCCTCCCATTGGTTAAATTTAAAACCATCTTTACTGTGATTTTTTAAATTTAAACTAGAACCGTTTGACCGATCAACTTAAAACTTTGCATGGTCATTGGGACCAACATTATCTGTGTTTTCGACAATTTTCAGACACATCTGTGTTTAAATCCAAAAGTTATTGACATTTTACGGACATTTTGCTTGTTGCTCTAGATCACGGCAACATTGAAGCCTCAGTTCCAATGTTCCAAGGTAGTTAGAACAGAAACTTTCAAACGCATAATTATGACACTAATAATCAACAGATTGATCTGTTATTGTGTACACACACTTATATCATATGAGTGGTCCCAGGTATATTTTTGGAACAAGATCCTGTGATTTTTAAAAATTAACAAGGAACCATTCAATCATAAAGGTTTAATCGATTGACTTCAAACTTTGTATAGTTATTGGGACCAATGTTTTTGGAATTTTTGGAGATTTTCATACAAGATTTCGGTTCGAGGTGTTGCGCGTATCCGTGCTCGCTCATCAACGCGTTACTCAGAGCGTTTTCCTAGTATTTATGAATGAACACTAACATGGAATTGAGAGAACGTAATTTACTTGTATATGGAGTTTTCTGAACACAGAGTTCTTGGAAGGATTAAAAATGATTGAATGAATAACAACTAAATCTCTGGGTATACATCTAGGTAACACTCACAATGGATGTATCACTACGCTTGAGTGACGCTACACGCAGCTAACGAGCTGGTGAAGGGTGAAATCACTTGAAAGTACTGAGATAAGTACGCCAAGTGGTCATGTGACTACTTTCTCTAGTGCTTCATAGCAGAGTACTACACAGACTGAAAACATCACATCAATACTAGGTTATGAATAGAGGAGTTTAAGAGGGCTGAGTAGTGAGTTTGACCTTGAAGAGCTTTTAAATCGATTTTATCTAGGTATAACTTTTACCAATGTAATTGTAAACAAAATAAGGCTTTGTACGAGTATTCAGAACAGTTCAATGAAAATAATTCCATAGCTTGGAATGGTTTATTAGATTTATTTTGTCCTACAGATGTTTAGTGCTCGAAAATTAGTTAAATTATGGCAATAAACAACTATTTGACAAAATAAACCTAATAACTTATTCCAAACTATGAAATTATTTTCATTGACCTGTTCTGAATTCACGTCCATAGCCCTATTTTGTTAACAATTACACTGGAAAAAGATATTGATAAAAATCGATTAAAAAACACGTCAAGGCCACGCTCACTACTCAGCCCTCTTAAGCGAACAGAACAGTAGCTAAAAGTAATGGTAATACCGGCCCTTAGTTGCACAAATAAATAAATAAAACAAACTATTTCAACCTGCTAAGCATCACTCTGGTTCCTAGGGAACAATCTTGTTTATTTTTCTGGGCGACAGACAATTTTTATTATTTAAAACGCATTTTAAATACAGTTATGAAAGCATATTAAAAAGAATGATATAAATTGTATTAAATGAACGAAGGAAATAATATCAATAATGTGATGATTACTAAATATTATTATATTATTATAATAATGAAGTCATTATATTGAAAGCATCTGTCCCCCAGTAAGAATTTAGTCAGTGCTGTGACATCAGATGCAGGTACTCTATAACCATCTAGCTTATCAGCTGTAGCAGAAACAAAAACAAAACATAATTCTAGTCAAAACAACTTCAAATAAACAAGTACAACACTCCGAACTTATAACACAATGCTGAAAAACAATACAGTATAAAATAAATTATAAAATATAATATAAACTAATTTTAACAGTACCTTCTGCATCATTTTGATCATTTTTTAATACAATGAAATCGAAAAGCTTTCCCGAAAACAATACAGGACATAATACCTTGATATAATACACTAAACTTTCATACAAAAAATTAAGACACAAAGGCTACAGGGGAAGAACGCTGTAAGTCACATTCGGATGAAACTGAGATCAACGAAGCTTTATGTTGAAACTTAAGTACCTATCTTCCATACAGATCGATCTTTCAATTGCTTTTCTCAAGACTTTGTGGACAATTAATACTAAAAACCCGAATGATTATTCTGAAAGCTCATAAAAATTACTGCAATAAGACACATTAAACTTGTTTTTTCATAAAATGTATACATAGCACAAAAACATAAACAAAAACATACAATTCTTCGAATAGGTAACTTTATCTTAAAGAACAAAATCAATATTTCCACAACACATATATTTGTCACCCACACCGATGTTTCCGAACTCGAGAGTACCCTTGCAATCCTCTTAACCCCCCCCCCCTCTCCCCCAACCCCCTGGAAGAAGACTTAATTGCAATTCCATGTTCCCTTCCCCCCGCTCTGCTGCCACATCCCCTAGCATTGCACCGCTTGGCCCCTGCAGCTAGGCAGCCGGCAACACACGGGTGTATTGCGGGCTGCGTTCAACAAGCCAGGGGAATGTGACATAATGTCCATGATGGCGTACGTGTTTTATATTATTCGTTGGAAATGTATGATATGTGTGGCGCAAAAACATTCCCCTGTTTGAGAGGTCTATCCGAGAGAACAATAGAAGAAAGAGTTCAAACTTTTCACTTTATAGAAAACATGGACAATTTTCATATATGAGAAACAGTTCAAACCAACGTTATAAAACTTAATTGAACTTGAACAGTACTGCAAATAAAAATAGGCCAATACGTGGACACTAATTTTGGTAACCGAGTTTGTACCGGAAACATCATCTGCGCACAGACCACAAGGAAACTGGTGGAAAATGGCAAACAAGTCAATTTATCTGTTCATTGTGTTTTTTTCAACTATCTTCCATAATTCCTTACTTTTTCCTATTCAAAATAATATGTTTGAAACTTGCACATATTACATTTTGACATGTTTTTTAAAATGAGTAAATATTTCAGAACTCTACCTTAAATAGTTTCGGTATAGAAATCTCTCAAACAGGGGCCAGACAAAATAAACACACTGAACACACCAAACAAAATTGTTTAGCGGCCAGTTTTTGCTAACTGACGATTTAGGCATATGCTGGGAAGGTACCCTACTAATAGGCCACGACCGTCTCCTTCCCACCGACCATCCTTACCTCCTCTTCATCATCTTCTCCCAATCATCATCATCATAATCATTCATCCGTCGCCATTAGCCTCGCTGCAGAACAGTGCGACGCTGGTAATATCTAAATTTAAAACAGTGTCAAAAAAGTTTGAAGACCGTAACAATTACATAGCTGTCGTTTGGCTACTTTTGAGGTTTGACCGAAAGCAATAATTCTGAACCTGAGCGGTAGAAGGACTTGATTTCAATAATTCTAGATGTTAGGTAATAAACCAGTAATTCTCTCTCTATCCAATAATATTTGTAATACTGACACGAGTTGTTGTTACATTTTTCCAAAAATGTGGAACTCAAATTCGAGTAAATTCACTTTCGCCCTTTTACCATTGACGTACAAAATATATCGTCAATAATCAAGTACACGAATAAAATTTTATTTGTCTCGTACTACAGTTATCATTATTTCAAAAAGAAGAACAAGAATTGTGTTATTTCCCTCCTCCAAATTGTTTAGTGAAATACGACCACCATTTCCATTCCAACAACGATATTTTAAACCAAAAAACAAGTCTACATTTTCACATCAAAATATGGAAACCCTTAGAATTTCATCACAATAAAACACCAGATAGAAGACAATTCCAGATAAAGAAACAAACCATTCCACTCGAAACACATATGCTGGGACATTTTAATCTCAAACCATTCGATTTATCTCGATTTATCTCGAAACTCGCAATTCAAGTCGACATTAGAACATTCGATCTTCTCGGCCAGCTCGGTATGATATTATACTTGATAGTTTGGCAGAGTCACTTACTTTCCATATAGAATATTTCGAGCATCTCTCGAGGATGGAATTGAGATTGCGTTTAATTTTATTGCTGAAGAAGGCTGATATTTTCATCTGGATGTCATTGGGCCGATGGAGTGAGGTGTTTTCAAGCGTTCAAAACCAATGGTTTGCTTGGCAAATAATTGAATGATTACTTTTTATGATTTGAGCACTCAGAAATGTAGTCAATGTGCGAAGTTTGATATTTTTGGTGAAGAGTTTCGGAAATTGAATTTGAGATTGTCGTTATTTTTATTGTCTATCGATGTGCGTTTCCTAAAAGTTTGATAATTTAAAGTAAGAACTCTTGAAATAATATATTTTACATTACTTTGAAGTTCTAGCTTGGGAAATGGCGACGGATGAATGATTATGATGATGATTGGGAGATGATGATGAAGAATAGGTAAGGATGGTTGGTAGGAAGAAGGCGGTCGTGGGTTATTAGAAGAATCTCTCAGTCGACAGGCAAATGTTGGGAAGGTACCCTTCTAATAGGCCACGACCGCCTCCTTCCCACCGTCCATCCTTACCTATTCTTCATCATCATCTCTCAATCATCATCATAATCATTCATCCGTCGCCATTAGCCTCGCTGCAGAACAGTGCGACGTTAAACAAAGCACATATTTCAAATATGATAACCCTATTTTGTTCATTTTAAAAGAGATACCATGACAAATTATTTTATCTGACGTAAAAATGGCTTTTCCAGCAGAATCAACTCGACTGCAATAAAAAGCTTGTTAATTTACCTCAGAGGAAGAAGGCCGCAAGTACATTTCAATGATTTTTCAGGTGAGCTCATACACTAAATATTCTGCCTTCATCCAATCATATTTGTAATGGAGAAATTAGTAATTGTATAAGAAATTACTTCAAAATATTTAAAACATACGAACTATTGGACTTTCACCGTTGACGTCACAAAATAAAATAATAAAATCCAACTCGATATTTCTTGTGTCTCTTGTCGATGTGTCACGGTGTGTTTATTAGCCGGTTAGCTGCTATCTGTGTTGTGATTGAGCTGGCGGTTGGTTTGTTTACATCAGCTGTTTTATCTGGGGTTTGGCGGTCGAGGTGGATTTCACGTCGGTGTGCACCTGATGAAGAGGATAGAAACATCTTCGAAATATTGTGTTGCATTTTATTATTATAATTTGTGACGAAGCCAGTGTATGTCCAAGAGTGCATTTGTTTTAAATAATTGATTTCCTGGTAGATTATCTTATTCTCTTTTATTATATCTGTGTTTATTGACAACGGTCAAATGGCAATTGGTGGAGCTTGGATTACATCATTCCAAAAGTGTACAACCCAAAATCGTAAAACTGACTTCCTGATATCTACCTGTGAGGTAAGTGCATGTATAAATTGACAATATTGACATGTTTTGTACATATATTCTATACATTCTGAGATCGATACATTGGATCAAAATACTACAGCCATCTATTGAACGATACCTATAAGGCCGTTTTACATAAAGCGCGTTTCGCGTTTTGCGTTTCGAGTTTTTTTTATTGACCCATCACAACCACCGAAAATTTTGCAGCACGCGTTTTATTTTTAAACCGCCCCCTCTCGATTGTATGAAGGTTTTTTCAGTACCGCGCGTGGCGAAAATGACGTCACTCACTGTACGTCAACTATAAAATAAACTATAAAATAACTATAAAATAAGACTATAATGTTAATAATTGCTTACCAGTGAATATTATTCCATCTAATAATATCTAATTACACCCACATTGTTACTAACAATAATAATAAATTTATATCAACATTCTGTTTTCGACGGCCTCTTCTAGGCGTTATAAAAAAAGAAAAACGCGAAAACGCAAAACGCGAAACGGTGTTATGTGAAACCGGCCATATAGGCCAAGTGCAAGCTAACTTTTAACATGGAGCATCGGCGCTGTGGGAAGAAAATATATTAACAATCGGTTGTCATGTATACTAGAAAATTTGCACTTACGATTTTTAAAAGTTTCATAATTTCTGTATACATATTTATTTCAATAAGTGTTAGGAAAACGCGTGTACATCAATAACATGGTATAACCATAGAGATGTATACGTATACATCTCTATGGTATAACAGGCAACTATAATAAGCAAAATGAGCTGAACTAAATAAATATTAATGAATACCAACTGCAAGATTGGTATTTATTCACATCAACAAACTAGGTCATAAAGAAAGCCATATTTCATAAATAAATATTATTTTTTAAACTAGGAAAACGCTCTGTGTAACGCGTTGATGAGCGAGCACGTACACGCGCAACACCTCGAACCGAAATTATGTATATCGAAAATATCATTAAAAGCCAATAATTCTTGAAATTCGTTAGACTTGTAGGTATAAAAATCTCCAAATATTCCTGAAGTATTAGTCCCAATAACCATGCCAAGGTTTAAGTTGATCGATTGAACCTTTATGATTAAAAAGTTCCTTGTTAATATTCAAAAATCATAGGATCTATTTAAAAAAAATATACCTGGGACCAGTGACCACTCATATGATAAAAGTGTACTTACACAATATTAGACGATCTGTTGAACGGTCATATCAGTTTCATACGTTTGAAAGTTGCTCTAACTACCTTGGAACTATAAAGAGTCGAAGTAGCCGTGATCAACATTTTTGAGTAATTCGACAGCCAACACGCAAAATGTCCGACAAATGTCAATAACGTTTGGATTTAAACACAGATAAGTCTGAAAATGGTCAAAAATACAGATAATGTTGGTACCAATGACCACGTGAAGTTTTAAGTTGATCGCTCAATCGGTTCTATAGTTTAAATTTCAAAAATCATATGAAAGATTTTTTTAAATTTTAACCAATGGGAGGATTTAGCTGAAATTTTTCATGATTGGGTACAATGTTGGTTGCAATGACTTTGCTTAATTTCAAAATAATCGGAGCAACCAATCGAAAGATAATTTTTTTAAACTTGAACCAATCACAGGAGCCCGTTCAAAAACGATCCCAGGGACCGCATAGATTACGTTAGCATATGTGCAAAGTTTCAGATCGATTGAATGTGCGGTTTAACCTGGGCTGTGCGGACAAAAAAACCAACAAAAAAACCAACAAAAAAAACACACAGAGAAAGTGCCATAAGAGTACCGTGGTGACGCTCGCTACGCTCGCTCAATAATATGTAGACTGATTTATACATTATTGTAATCAGATCATAGGGCTGCCATCTTCCAAAGCGAATGAGCTAAAAGATTGACTACACTCATGATAATAGAATTGTACAATCGATTTGGTCGCATTCCGTTGGATTTCCAGTGTTGTCAGACATGGAAAACACTACAAATCCTCACCGCAGTCAATCCCCCCCCCTCCCCCCCCTCCCCCCCCCCATGGACCACACCTCTGGCAGCCTCCGACATCTTCATCCCCCGCAAGCTGCGGCCTTCTGTTATTTATCTCCGCTGATTTGCATAAACATATTGTCTCTCGGTTCAAGACCTTCATAAATAAGACGGCCGAGCTTTCTTGGTCGCAGACCTTGGCTTTGAGCCATGGCGATGTTGCAACACTGTGTCATGATGTAGAAGTACAGCTGATACAAGACATTGGCTTTCTTGTACGTTGTCGCTGAGCCATGGCGACGTGGCAACACTGTAGGATAGTGTAGTAATACAGCGGATGATGATGAAGAATAAGTAAGGATGGACGGTTGAGCGTGGTCTATTACCTAGTAAGATATCTTCTTTAAATCAGAGAATCTTGCATGATATCAATAGGAAATTATCAGGTTAAAAATTATATTATTGTTCATATTTCTTTGTACCATATTTTTTATTAGCGAAAATATTATGTATAACTTCGGAAAAATTAAATAACAAATTGGAATAAGATTTAATTGAGCGAGCGTAGCGAGCGTCACCACGGTACTCTTATGGCACTTTCTCTGTGTGTTTTTTTGTTTTTTTGTTTTTTTGTTTTTTTGTCCGCACAGCCCAGGTAAAACCGCAAATTCAATCGATCTGAAACTTTGCACATATGTTAACGTAATCTATGCGGTCCCTGGGATCGTTTTTGAACGGGCTCCTGTGATTGGTTCAAGTTTTAGAAAAATTATCTTTCGATTGGTTGGTTCAATCAATTTGAAATTTAGCAAAGTCATTGCAACCAACATTGTACCCAATCATAAAAATTTTCAGCCAAATCCTCCCATTGGTTCAAATTTGAAACCATTTTTCCTGTGATTTTTTACATTTAAACTAGAACCGATTGACCGACCAACTAAAAACTTCGCATGGTCATTGGTACCAACATTTAAGGTATTTTTGCCAATTTTCAGTCTAATCTGTCGTTATTTTCAAAAGTTTTTGTCATTTTAGGGACATTTTGCGTGTTGGCTGTCAAATTCACGGCGACTTCGAATCTTCAGTTCAAGGCAAGGTAGTTAGAGTAGAAACTTTCAAACGCATAATATGAAACTGATAATGACCGTTCAACACTCGATTTGATATTGTGTGCACACACTTATATCATATGAGTGGTCCCATGTATATATTTTTTGAAGGAGATTTTGTGATTTTTGAAAATTAACACGGAACCGTTCAATCATAAAGTTGATCAATCGATCAACTTAAAACTTTGCATAGTTATTTGGACCAATATTTAAGGAGTTTTTGGATATTTTTATACAAGTCTGTGACGAAATTACAGAATTTCGGTTCGAGGTGTTGCGCGTATCCGTGCTCGCTCATCAACGCGTTACACAGAGCGTTTTCCTAGTTATAGTTTAAACTCTTTATTCAGTCCCAAAATACAACATCAATTGCAGTGACCAGATACATATTATAAAACAATGAAGGAGTAAAAGATCATGTACCTACTGTATGGTCCCTTTTGCCCGCTTGTATATGTACCGATAATGTTAGCGGTATGTATCGTTGTTAATACCTTAGCAACAGCCAATGAAAACACAGTCATCTAGACCGCTCAAGTTCACTTGCAAAAGTGAACTTTGTCTTACTACATTGTACAACCCGAGAACTGTAAACACACAGAAACATAGAAAACACAATAGAAAAATAACCGAAAAATATCCCTCAAAGGACTTCTGCTAAAATGAAGGAACTTTAAAAATAATGTAATTCGTATGCAAATGCCACGAACTAATTTTCCCCCAAAAAACTTAAACCTTACAACAACACAAGTAATTAAGATGATTCATTTAAAATATCACCAAAAGCCAAAATTCCATGAAGGTCACCAATGTAGAATCACGGCAAAACTGAAATGGAACAATCAGGGACAACTTCTACGCAGAAATCAATTAAAAATATATCGCGTATTTTAACAATAAAAGCCCAAAAGTTCATTGCAATTAAATCACAAAATATCTAGATAATAAAATATACTAAATCAGAACAAAATCATCAAAAACCCTTGCGAAAAACATTTTGAGTCGCTAGTTGGAAACGTCTTGCTTGCTATACACTTAATTGAAACAGAATTAAACCAAACAATTATTTAATGTTAGGCTTTCACAATCAAATTCTTTCTTAAGTATCAAACAGATAAAATATAAAATCAAAAAAGTAAGTCAATAAAATAATAACAACGAAATGTGTTGGCAAAGAAACATTCAATGCTTCAGTGTAACGCTTTGATAAGCTACATTGCGTTTCCCATTTAGCTGTCCGGTAAGATATTTTGAATACCCCTTTTCCGAATGGGGTACCCCTTGTTTTTATGCTTTTATTTTAACGAATTATTTTGAACAAAAGTTCAAGATTCCGGTGCAGCATTCTTATCAGACTAGAAATAGAGATAGGTATGTTGCTCCGGGTCTGCATTAGAATGCCTATGGGTTGCGAAATAGAACATCTTTAATCCCAGCTTTATTAAATAAATTACCTCCTGAATTAAGACATTAAAAAAACATATCAGATGTTAAAACAAAAATAAAAAATGGGTTGTAGAAAATTTAGATTAATTGTTAACTGGTGTCCAATTTTTTAGAATCAGATGCTTCATTTCATGTGTTTCTGGTTTCTCTTTTGTGTAATTAAAATTATTATATTATTAGTATATTTATATTATTTTGAATTGTGTAATAGTCACAAGTGTATGATGATCTGAGAGTTTTTTTTTATTTTACTGTCATTTATAATTGAATTTAGTAGCCCTGCCGACAAGCCATGTTGGTTTAGCGGGGCTACGTTGAAATGTATTTCATGTATAATAAATAAAAATACATAGAGGGATGGTCTCGGAAGACCGCGCGATCGCACACAGCGACTGAGGGATGGACAAATTAACGTTTTTTGCAACAATAGAGGCCACGCCTGGCGGACAGGTCCTCGTGAAACGCAGTGTAGCATAGATGCGAGTATAGTACGTCCAGCAAGCGTGTAGCCTTTCCTTTCATAAGATGAGCAGTATTGTTCGACCCTTGTTCGACCGTTAAGCTCTGACAAGATACAACTCTTTTTATGACCTGCCACCCCTTCCACCTACACTGTTGCCATTTTAAACAACTTTCCTTGAATTTTAAAAGCCAACTGCATTGAAAGATATTTGGCACCACAACAAAACAACCCATTCCAGAACACCTGCAGTCGTTGAGAGATATTTACAACCGCACACGCGTCAAAACACTCAGGATTACAAGCTAAACCCATTGTTGAATTTTACACAGCATTTGCTGAACTGGCTACACGCTCACTGGACGTACTTTACCACCTGTTTGTCACTGTAAATCTTTAAGTACTCGCGTTTAATTCGAAACTCCTGTCTAAGTTTATTTTCGTCGTCTTTTGGTTGACGAGTTGGCTGGCTCTAAGACATCGGCGCATTTTACAAAAGAATTGGGCTGTAAAAATCATTTGAATTTAATTGCGCGGTTACCAATAGGAATTCTAAGTGATATAGTGCTGCGTAACACACATACAGTTCCATTCTCGACTTTACAACGCCTGCGCAATACAACATATTGTAATCGGGCATTATTTTACACGACATTACTGTTTCTTAAAACTAAGACACTGGCTAATTATGGAGTTTGATAAGTAAAAATGGAAGTTTTCAGGGGGAGGGGTTTGTCAGAGGGTTGTCTATGATGTTTCGGAGGCCTGAATGGTAGTTCTGTAAAATTATGTTGAGATGGGACAGAGGGTGTTGTAATTTGTGGAGAACAGAAAACATTCTGCTTCACATGTTAGGATATCTGCACGCAAATGTGAGACAATGAATCAGCAACGACATGATGAATTAGCTACCGAATCACTTTTAACCCGCGAGTAGTCACCTTGGGTCTGTCAGACCTCAGCCTTGCCATTTCTCCTGTTTCTTTAAGGAGCAGCACTAGGGGTTTTCCTTCTCAGTACCTTCAAGTTAGATACGTATCTCACTGACAGACATTGTTGAAAATCTAAAAAAAAATTATGTGACGAACAGCAGGGCTCCAAAGATTTGGTGGACCTGTCAGACCCCAGGTGACTACTCCCGTCACTATTTTTACACAATTATCAAAAATAAAAATTCTCTATTTAATTTTAATTTATAATTTGAATACATTTTAATTAGTAATAACATAAATGCTTTGATAAATCCATCACGCATTAATGATTTTAATTTTTGGCGACGAATTAAACGGATTTTCTAAGAATGTAATTTATGGGAATAATATGTTTCCCTATGCTAAATGCATTGAGAAATACGCATATTTCAATGGCCATGGAAGCATTCGTATAACTTATTTATGATATCTATTTTCCTATTATATGATCAATGTATCCATAGAGTATACAAATAAAAATATTATATGCTTATATTAACCGATTTAAATATATTTATTTAAGATAATAGCAAGGATCCTCTAAAATTTCGTATTTTTCCCGTTTTTCATTTAAATAAATAAAATAAATATAAATCAACATTAATATGGCAATATTTGGTATCAGGTATTAGATAAATGCATCCACAATGACATTTAAAATAAATGGACACTCAAAATACCTTCCAAATGTACATGGCAGTCAATAGTAAATGGGGTCTGTCAGACCCCAGGTGACTACTCGCGTTACAAAATGACAGGTGACTACCGGCGGGTTAATTTCTTCTTGTACGAGCCCTGGGAACAAAAGTGACAACAAAGATGATACTTCCACCAGGCGTAAACACCATTGTCAAGGTAGACGAAGAACCAAGACAAAATGAATACATGTGATGTCGCCGTCATTATAAATAAGTACTCATAAAGAAAGTCGCTTTGGACGGCTTTCGCTTCGGAAAGAAAATGAAAGAGCCAAGTAAATCCAAACACAATGAAAATGAACATGCCCGATTTTATTTTATGCATTTCAAATGATTTGCTTTCCTTCACATTGCGCCGTACTCGAATCTCGCTGCCAAATTGAATCCACTCAAATATATGATTCAAGACGTACAGATAGATAACAAAGTTCACAACCAGGACGGCTCCAACTGGAGTCAAGACAGTGATTACGAAAGCAACTCCTGAAGGATAACAGGATCCACTGCTCTCATCCGTATGCTCGTAGAAGCTCGTTTGCCAGGAGAGAAGAATTCCTACAGGAAGAGCAGGCAATCCCCAAGCAAAGAGAGATGTCTTCAGCATGAGATAAGAGACGTCCTTGGCTCCTCTGATAGATGTCAGCCTCTTCACTTGAAGGCCTGACATGACCAGAGTCCAGCAGAACATGGCCAGGAAGGTGAAGTGTCTGATGGCCCCGAGAGCAACGCACAGCCTACTTGAAGAGTCGACATGTACAGTAAGATCCATGTATCCCAGTCCAATGTTCACTGCCAAGCACGTGACCATGAGCAGGAGCATCTTGTGACCTATATCTTCACACCACTTCTTGTAGAATACCGCGGTTATAAAGATACTCAAAAACCCTATCACTGCTAGAGCTCCACTGACAAGCATCATGTACTGAAAGTTTCTGTTTCTCTCAAGATAGTCTTCAAATGTCGGTGTGTAGAAGTAGATTTTGAAGTACCCACGAGTGGTTCCATTGCTGTTGTCCAGATTGCTGCATCTAAATACGTCCAAGCTACTACGAGGTGACCTCAGAGGATTGCAGTCATTCAAGGTCCATGATTTAGAAGAGAAGTCCCAGGAGGCGCAAGTACGTTCTGTATTCTGACCTTTCAAAGTATTACTTACCCAAACATCGACATAATCAGTCGAGTAAAATGTCGCATCTTGCGTATTTATCAAGGTCACTTGTATTATATATTCACTCAAGCCGAGCGCATGATTATCTCTATTGAAAGGAGTCTGTAAGTCCGAGAAAGTTGTTATCCCTAAACGCGAAGTGGAGTCGTGGAGGGAATCGGACAGAGTCACTTTCACATCAGTTTGTGGTGACGCTGCGAAACTATCTTCTGTTGGACGGACGTCTAAATAATATTGACTCGCATTTTTACGAACCGACTCAACACCTATAATATTGTCCTCTTCAAGGACGTTTACCACAATTATTGAAGTGTAATTTGCCACATCAGACACAAAGCAATAATATCCATTTTCGAGATCCAAATCGCCGGTCATCACTTCCAATGTTTTGAATATGTCATATTCCATTACAATTTCATTGATAGGCACTTTTATTCTTCTGTAGGGAACGTCGCTCGCTTTATAAAAGGATGCGGCGTAGTATTCAAAAATATTGAAATTCATAAATGAATTAGTTGATTGCAAAGTTAAATTATTTATGTTCATGGTTAACCTCCCACTTAATATTAATGGCAGATAACATTCATTTCCTATTATTATGGTAAACATCTCCATATACGCCATTTCTGAAGTCAGAGCTTCTAGCCCGCTGCATATCATGAACTGGACTGTGAAATAGTCGACTTCTGACCACTGGCCGTCTTGGACGGATGTCTCGTTGTTCCACGCGCAGACTCGTCGGGCTATTTCCTGAGTGTCTGTGATCACGTGGGTCGTTATAAAATCTGAAACATTCGAACGTCTACATGGAGTGCAGTCCATAAACCGAACAATAGTGCAAATAGTGATAGAAACATGAAAATTTCTTAACTAACTAAATTTCACCATGACAAATCCAAAATTGTATTGCCCCAAGCTGAATACCCCCAACTTTCGGAGTAATTAAGTAATTAAATTAAACAATTAAATGTTAAATATCACAATAAATTGGCGTTTTTTGAAAATTTTAAAATTGAATATTATACAGAATTACTATTTTAAATATAAACCGATGTTTCTTTAATTAATTTTTTTATTAATTCAGACTTAAATTTAATAATTAAGAAATTAAAATCTATCTCCAAATCCTTAATTTGTGCTTTCATTAATAAAGAATGAAAATCTAGAAAGCTCTGATTGAATCAAGGTACTTATATTCTGTGTTTTAATTAATTGAAAAACGCCGTGCTATTTTGACATTTTACTAAAAAATGTGAATTCATTAATTAATTACTCCGAAAGTTGTAGGAATTCAGCTTGGAGCCATACATTTTTTGAATTATCATGGTCAAATTAGTAAGTACACAAATGTTCATGTTTCTATGACTATTTGCACTATTGGCCCCTAAATTGCGGTTTATGGACTGCACTACATGTAGTGGGGCCTCCGTCGCTCCACGCCGACCCAGCCGTAAAGTGCGAACTCTATCACATGCATGATCGATAGAGTTGGACAACTGATATCTTCAAGACTCAAAATTTCCAAATTCAATTCTTGTTTCTTTGTGTCACTTGAAGGGTTTAAGGCTATAGGTTTGCTATACGCTTTTTCATAACCCTCGACCTAAACACCAATAGATTACAGAGGGAGCTGAGAAAAGTACAGACAGAGCCGCCTGGGCTGTGGGAAGGGAAGCTTATTCCTTTAGTATACAATGATGCTGTTTTTTTTTGATCTACAAGATGTGAACCCTCTGTCCAGAGGGTTTACTTGAATTCTATTGCCCATTAATGTCTAATTGTTCAATTACATTTGGCCGAAAAGAACAACATCAAAATCAAGAATTGCCAAGATTTGTATATCTTCTGCTATCACAAGGGAGAAATTTGGAAATTCAAATCTGCAGGATTAAGTTTCCCAATTTGAATTGTGTAGAAGAATGCCCACTTAACTGTTACATGTAAATGAACACAGCATCGAAATGCCTAAACAAATCTTAAACTAAATTATTCCAAATTGCAAACAATACTCTATACTACGGAGAGAGCCGTGAAAATTGGGAAATTGGGGGAGGAAGGTTCCATGATATGGTGCAGAAACTCCATCGCTAAGCGAATGGTCAACGAAAGGTTGGCCTCACAACCAATGAGTAACCTGAATCAGGGCAAAATGGCGTCGCGAAATCTATCAATAGATAATATACTGGATATTTACGTGGTACATTCTCCCGCCATGTGAAGACGCTACCATCAGGACTTGGTGTTTCTTCTCGCAAGCAGATCCCAGCATACCACCATCTTGTCACGTCAAATCCTTTGAACTTGGCTTCCATCTCTTCTTCTTGATGAAACGCGTCTTCAATGACTCTGACATGAATCACAGCCCGTTGGTTCGAGTCCAGAGAAGAGTTCAGCACATGCACATTCGTCTCCATGACTCTCAGGACTCGGACAACTTCTCGCTTCGCTTTCTCCTCCAACTCACTTGGCTCCTGGGGGTATCCCGAGTCACCTGCTTCCTGACTTGTCATGAGAATGTTGTACCCAGTTGCGTTGTAGAATGTGCCGTCGAGGTTTGTGTGAGATAGTTCCGTGGAGAAAATGCTGATGTTGATTGCCTTCTTGCACACGGTACATTGGAAGAGTTGTTCATCTGGATACACGAACCGGATGTCACCTGATGTTAGGTTGATCGTCAGAGCGTGTTTTGTCCGATTAACAACGAAACTGTCTGCAGGAATCTGTGAAAAATGCATTTTTGGATCATTGGCTTATGTTTTGGAATATGTATGCGTAGGATATCTATATTTTTTATTTCACAATTTTTCCTATTTACTATAATTTTAAGGGAAACGTTTCGGACATATTTACAATGAGTGAAAAGTTAAGTCACTATTCAATTCTAATTTACAGTGATTTATATATATAGAATGTTACTTTGAATGTCAAGAAAATTACGATAAAATTCACACATATTCAGATATTTTACTAATGCACACTCATCAAAGTAAATGATCGCTTTCAAAAAGAGGGAAAGCACGCTGTGCTCGAGTAAACAAGTGATGGGGAAGATTATTGAAGTCAAATATGGGAAACAGGTATTCTCTCTAATTATCCTAGTATGACAGGTCTCCCCTCGTCTCCTTGGTCAGTCTTATCTGACCTACCATATTATTCAGATCCTGTCTCATTTCTCGACCAGTTCAATCATCTGCCTCGTTCTTTGACAATAATGCAACACATGCAATCAACGTCGTGCAAATTTATTATCGATAGGTTTGACGAAAACACACACCAATCAGACAAACAAAAACACACACCAATCAGTCAAACAAAAACACACAAAGATTAGGTATAATTAGCTCGCTAAGCTCGCATAACTATGTAGAGTTAGCTTCAGATTCTACTCACACTCGGATCGACATACGTGGAGAAACCATTTGGACCAAGAACCTGCCTCAAGCCAGGTGTAGATCTCATTCCAGGCTGGTCTTTCCACAAGCGCCGATCTCCCTTCCCGTGGCGGCCCACAAACTGGTGGAGGACAACAGTTGACGGTATCAATACGTCTTGCCATTTTAAGCGTCTTTGAAATATGCAATTGATTGTGCAGGCATGTAGCCAATCCTGAACAAGGACACCAAAGGGGCCAACGGCTTAAGAGGGGTCTGGGTAAGCGACAGAAAGTCGCAAGGTTCGTCTGAGCGTTTTTTAAATTTTTTTCTTCTCACTAAATAATTATAAAAAATCTGATAGTAGCGACCCATTACAGCCTAAAAGACTAAATAATGCCACACACTGGAGTACTTTATGGCCTCTGGTACGACCTCAAAGTACGAATAGTACAAATACTCAAAATACAAAGTACAAAGTACTGCATGCGATGTAATATGTGTGTCAAATATGTCCAACAGGAATTCCTTACCAAACGCACAGAAACATATACATCCATTGATCCACTCAATCAACATTAAAGTATCTGTTTTCTATTAATACTTAAGAATAGCATTCTATACACTTTGGGACATAAAACAAATCAGATCTAGTTGCAGTGAAAAACATTCGTTTCGATAGTTCATTTCGGATAGTTAGGAAAACTATCAATAAGTGAATATGTGCTTGACTGATTGGGCTGAAAATTTGTAAAATAAGAGACAATATTGGTCTTAATGACAATGCAAAATATGAGTTTAATCAGATTTATCGAAGACCATTTGATAGGTCAAACGGTGGTGCAAACTACAAATCAAGATACCGATAAAATTAATATACCTATTTTGCTGGAAATCATTAGCTTTCTGCAGTGGATAGTAATGAATCTTTTGTAAAAAAATTGGCCAGATCCGTTGTTTCGTTAAAAAATTAATGCGAAAAACACAGATACACACACACACACACACACACACACAAAACAGAGATCTGTACCATAAGTTTAAGTGGAGACGCTCGCTCCGCTCGCTTAATTATATTCAAGCATAAATAAAAGACAATATGGTTATAACAACTGTTGCTTTACCCTCTGAGTGACATCGTCCATGGCATCCGGCTGCCAGCCGACCACCATGTTGTACGGAACCACTCCACCTCCACACAGCTTCTTCTCTTCTGACGTCATCAGATCGTAGTCCCAGAACATGTGGCAGTCCTCACAGACGTCCATGCAGCCGAGTCTCATCTCAGTCCAAGATGATTTCGTCGCTGTCCTTCTCTCCACACCAGGTAGGGCGGTGAATTGCTGGTAGAACTGTTTGATGCAATTCTCATCCAGTGAGACTGTGGGGCAACATTGAAAATCATTTCACTTGGACCATCAAATTTGAACAAAAAATATTCCGCCGAAAAACACCGATTATTCTGGATTTTTTTTTACACTCCTGCATTTATTCCCATCTGACATGTTCTCTACTTTACACGTGTACTTATTTTGTGCACCGAAGAACATTATGTGTAACTTTTTTTCACCGATGAACTTGTTTATCTCCAGTGACATCTCAAAAAATAACGAATTCAGAATTTCATGCTCTGTAGATATTAACAGATCTTAGTTTCAATTATGTCCAAAAGATCTAGGATAGATAACGTGTTGGCAGGTTGCAACTTTGTGTAAACAAAGTAGTCGATTTATCTAAAAACTAGTATTTTGGAGATGTATTTTAATATAGTACCGAAGCTTCGACATCTTCTTTATTATACCTGTAGAAAGGTTTAATGATTCACTCAAATAAAGTTTTCAATAAATAAATTAAAAAATACGACTATAGTTATTTTATTTACTAAACATCTAGTGGAGCGGTCGCTCCACCCAGCCAAGTCGTACTGTACGCTCACAATCACTCAACATACTGTAAATGCCTAATAATCTGAGGAGCAGACCAAACACTTTTACTGTAAGCAACAACATAGTATTTTCGGCCTACTGGATCTAAAAAATGGGAAATATCACATTGTTGAGAAATATTTTAATTTGGAGCTATGGACCCCCCTACCAAATATTCCAAGTGAGCCAACAATAGGTTATACCATTTGCGAGCTAGAGGGCCTTGAAAATCGTGAAATTACATCACTTTCATCTTCTTCTTCTTCTTCTTCTTCTTTTTCAGATGATGATGATGATAATGATGATATCAGGAAACACCGCTATCACCGCCACAGCCTAAACGGCTTAACCGATCGATCTGAAATTTTTACCACATGTGCACTTTTGGCGTCTGAGGTGCCTTTTTATAAAACCAACCGGAAGCCGCCATTTTGAAACCGGAAGTCACGTCATATCTCAAAACCGGCTTGACCGATCGGAATGAAACTAGCGCCAAATGATTCAGACGGTCATCTTTATGGAACATCAATAGTCTTAAAAGAAATGTACTATTACCGAAACCGGAAATGACGTCATAAAAATTAAGAATCTGACTTTAATCACCTCTTACTACATTAACTATATTCAGAAGGCTTATAATGATACAAAACATTTTTATAAGTAAATTCTAGGTGGCAGTGATTTCAGCCGCCATATTGCTAAACCGGAAGTGATGCCATATCTCGAAAACGGCTGGACTGATTGGAACGAATCTTTCGCTTTTCTTTATGTAATATCACTTTAAGCATATTTTGGTACCAAACGCAACTTTTCTTAGTATACCTAACCAAATTGAAAATGGCTTATTTTTTCAAAGAAATTAGTCATTGTTGCCCGGATGTGTGTTACAAGTTGTGTAAATAAACTAAAAAAATTAGTGATATCCCCATAAAAAACACTCCGTGTAAAAACACCAGCCAAGTCTCTTCAACTATAAAAAAATAGAAGAAATCTAAAAAATCAGCACTGAAAAGTAGTGATATCAAAAAATGGGCCAAGTCAAAACTTAATTTTAAAAACCAAAATATACTTGGCGCATCGTTTTTAAGAGTATTGTAGGTATAATAAAAGAAAGAAGAAGATAATATACCAGGAACCAACTAGTAAGTCACAAATATTTTGAACAGAAACACTGGTATTGTCAAATATAAAATAAAAAGAGTCTGCAATATTTCGTCGATGCGTTCGATCGACTTTGTCAAGCAAGACTGACGAGTTCCGTTACCACTGCTGCCTTCTCTGCCGTCAGCCCCCCACCATGAGACCCGATGACTCACGCGAGAAGCCGACATACCATGACCATATATGGCCTGCCGTCTACCCAACCGATTTTCGCACCGAATTGAATTTAGACTTCACCACTGGATGAAGCATAGCCACCCATACGTCATCAAAATGACACGATGACTGACTAATAACTTCGTCCACACATGTAATGAATGCTGACTCAATAAATTTTCTTTTCTTAGCGTTACTTTCCTTATATATTTCTATAGCAGAATCCCAATCAAAAGTATGCATGTTAGTCCACGCATGTTCAGCTACTAAAGATGTAGAAATTTTATGATTTTTTACGTTATCTTGATGTTCTTTAATACGTATGTCAAGTGGCCTCCCTGTTTCACCTATATACACTTCCTGACACTGACATGGGAGCGCATAAACAATTTCCTTGGAATTCTGCTGAAGATCACTCTTTGAAGATCACTCTTTTTATTTTATATTTGACAATACCAGTGTTTCTGTTCAAAATATTTGTGACTTACTTATTGTAGGTATATTATATATATTCACGTAAATTTGATTTTTGGCATATTTTATACTATTAAAAATAGTAAAAAATACTAATAGTATAATAGTAATAGTAAATAGTAAAATAGTAAAATAGTTTATTAAAATTAAGTTTTGACTTGGCCCATTTTTTGATATCACTACTTTTCAGTGCTGATTTTTTAGATTTCTTCTATTTTTTATAGTTGAAGAGACTTGGCTGGTGTTTTTACACGGATTGTTTTTTATGGGTATTACTTACCCATACCGATACGTTATGCACACAAATACTTACAGATGTTTGTAGAACATGCAGATGTAGCGGCCAGTATGTTAACCAGAATCCAGTTCGTGATCCATATGTTGCCCTTCATTACTAAAATATACGTTGTACTGTTACGATATTGATACAACTAAACTAAAGAACTAATGATTAGACAAATGATTTCCTGACCGGAAGGTGAAAAGCAGTTAAATAAATGCATAGTCTTTTTATATCGTCCGTAAATTGTCTATAGCTTTGGACGTCACTACAGAATATTGACAAAAACACAAAAAATGCTGGTACATGCTCAAATGTGGAGTTGTTCGTTCAATTTTTTTTTAATCACAGGATCCTGTTCAAAATCTATTCACGAGACCGCTTAGATGACATTAGTGTGTGCAAAATTTCAGTTCCAGTGGTTGAACGGTTTTTCCTGGGCAGTGCAGGCAAAACACAAAAGAGACATATAAACAGAAAGTGCTCTACGAATACCGGATGTCGTTCACTCAATAATAACTTATTTATTAAGAAAACTGGAAAACTTAATAAATAAACAATCAAGTCTTCAACCACAACTAAAAAATCACGGCTTCACTCGAAAGATATAGCACAGTTTACGCAAAGAACTTTCAAAAGCTCGACTTCTTTTGACTTGACTGCGAAGAAGTGATTTCCCTTGGAAAACTTATCATATCGATATCAGCCGAAATAATTATAACACTAACAAATTGCTTTGTATATTAAGTTCTATAGTTCCAGGTATTGTTGTTGTGGTTGAGTTTGTTTCGTATTTGAGTTATCGTAGTCACGCAAGGCCGTGTACACAAAAACAACTGATTTGCTAAATCTCAGGCAATTATTTACATAAACTTACGATCACCACACTTTACAGGGATCGGAAACTGTCTGACTAGCTGGCCATGGGTTTGGTCACCTTGAACACAACAATCATAGAACAAGCGGCTGTGATGTCGCTCACGTGACACATGTCTTTATCTCCCGCCAGAACAGAATTCAAATATTCGACAATGCGCTATCATCTTTAGCAGCGGCAAGTTTGAGAAGCTCGTTCAAACCTGGCGGCAATTGTGCGAATCAAATTAAAACAATCCAAAAGCGTACTTTTTTAAATTTCGCGGGTCACCGGCCGGAAGTAAACGGGTGCAGGAAGTCATCAGGTGCAAATCGGCCGACCAAGCACTGGGCCGCCTTCATTTAGCATTGGTCTTATGGGAGTGACTTCACAATACGCAGACAGTTTCCGATCCCTGTAAAGTGTGGTGATCGTAGGATAAACTAGCAACCAAATTTGGCGCATGGAATTTGCACCGTCTTCGAAATTCTGATCTATGATTATTTTCTTTATCTTCTTTCTTAATCATTGTAAGAACGCAATTGCCAAGCTTGATTATTTTTATTTTGTTTTTAAATTTATTTTGTTTAAAATTGCCAAGCTTGGCCAGCTGGCTCAGGAGTCCGAGGCCCTAGCAAGTGGTGGCCTTGGCCACCCCCCGACCCAACTAGGGAACCGGGCGAAAGATTATTATTTTCATTTATTTCATTCTCATTGTACAATTACATACATGGAAACATTTATCATACTACGGGTAAAGAAATTACATACGTAGCACTCTTAGTTATTCATTGTGATACACTTAACACTTTACGAATTATCCTAGATGTCTCTAATAATACTGATCTTTGAATTTTGTGAATTATACTGAAAGGAACATTCATTTTCTTCATACAATTTGCTTGTTCTTGATGAATCAGACCATTGACTGTCACTACGATGGGAAAGATGAGAACTTGATTCAACTTCCACATTGCTGCAATTTCAGTAGACAGATCTTGATATTTCGTCATCTTGGTTGTGAATGCTTGATTGATGTTGTGATCATTGGGGTGGGTCATATCTAGAAGATGGGCAATTCTTGTGTCTTTGTAAACAATTATAATATCTGGACGGTTATGAGGAATGGTTAAATCAGTTATCACAGAAACATCGTATAAAAGTTTAATTTTATCGTTTTCAAGAACAGGCGCTGGTTGGTAATCGTAATATCTGGTCTCAGATGTAATGAGTCCATGAGCTTGAGCAAGATGCTGGTGTAATATCTTGCAAGATAGATTGTGCCGGTGAAGATAATGTGTATTGACAATACTCGAACAGCCCGAAGTGAGATGTTGAATGGTCTCCGGCATCATATGGCATAATCTGCATGAGTCATTGTCAATGTTTAATTTCTGAATGTATTTTTGGTTATTTTTAGTTGATATAACTTCGTCTTGTATTGCAATAATAAAACCTTCAGTTACACTAAACAAGCTTCCATCTTGCAACCACTTCATAGAAGATAATTTGTCAGCCTTATCCAAATTTTTCGTAAATCTTCCATGTAGTGATTTCTCCCTCCATGTTGTAATCAGATCCTTCACCTCTACTTGTGTAATTACACGTTCTGTGTTATGCAAATCTAAAGGTGAAAGATTAATGTCTAACTGGACGATGGCATCATGAAGTGGAGATTCTTCTTGTTTCTTATAGAAATATGTTCTTAATGATAAAATCTGTTTTCCATGCAACTGCTTAAGATTTATCAACCCTCTTCCACCTTCGCCTCTTGGAATATACAGCCTTTCCATTGCCGACTTCGGATGGTGACATCTGTACTGAGTCAGTTTTACTCTGATCTGTCGATCAAGATTTTCGATATCTGTTTTAGTCCAATGCATGGACTATTATTATAATTATTATTAATTATATAATTATAATAATTATAAATATTGGATAATTATTATTATTATAATTTAACCCCTTCCCTACTCAATTTTTCTGAAAATACTTTGCCCAAAAGAATCCAGTTAATTTGAATGACGTGCTGAATATTAATCTAAATACTTTGGATTTTAAAGTAAAACACTACTTTATTGACTCAACAGTGACTTAGTTCCCTTCTCTAACACTTCAACTACAATAATCAGTACTACTAATACCATCTGAGGAATCAAGTGAACTAGAATGATTTGAATCATAGCCGAAATTGGCGGGCTGGACACGTCATTGGTCCTCAATGCATTATATATTTTGGCGGGTCTGACTCGTCTTAAGTAGAGAAGGGGTTAAATTATTTAGATTTTTTCCTTTATTTTTTGTTTACTAATTTCATTATGATTATTGTTTGCAATATGGAGGCTATTTTATGCCAAATGTAGGCACATAGTGTAGTACTTTTGGCAGTTGGCGGCAGTGTGGGAAACGTGATTTCACGTATTTTATGTGCGAACATGTTTTAACAAACTTTTGTTCGTACATTTAGATCGCAATCCTTTTATGTGGGAAGGTGCTTGTCATTCCTTTTACAAGTATATCTTTTTGTTAAGTATTTTTTTTACAATTAGTGTTTTCAAGGATGATTCTCAAGACTCAATTACATCACTTAAACTCAGTTTAAAAACGTAAACGTACCTTGTTTACTTCAAAGTCAGCCGAGTAGGAAGGGGGGGGGGGAAATCCACCCCTCTAATTTAATTCCCTCCCTATGTTCTTGTACATTTATATGTCAAAATAAAAAATATTTAAGGGTTAAAATCGCGTAGAAATGCACCAAATTCATGCCTGAAATTCAAAATTTTTCGGGGCTGTGCGCCCCGGACCCGTAATCTTTGGGGGGCCCTCCCCCAGACCCCCCCCCCTTGTCTGCGTAGACACTAGTATCTCCAGATCAAGTTCTTTTACAGTATTATTCCCCCCCTCTTGCAAATTTAGATTCTACGCGCCTGTTCAAAGTGAACAATTGTATTCTTGATTAATTCTTTATGTGCTCATGTTATTTAATGCCTCTTTATAATAACATCAATGTTTAATATAAACAAAATTGAAAAACGTCTTGCCATGTTCCATCAACAATATTAATTCTTAAAGTAATTGAAAGTATTGGGATATTTCGTCATGTTTTATTAAAATTATTTTATATTTTGTCTACAGTTTCGATTTTTATATTAAAATCTTCCTCAGGACAAATTTTTACAAAACTGTAGAAAAAATATAAAAAAAATACAAAAACATGACGAAATATCCCAATACTTTCAATTACTTTAATAATACTAAAGTCATGAATCTTTAAAAACATTTTTAATATTAATTCTGATTATTATCAATTATCATCATAATAATAGTCGGAATGGTCAGCCGGCTTCGGCATCCCACGAGGGCCCTAGAGGACCATCCAATCCGATATCAGTTGGACGGGGAAATGGATTATGTTATTATCATTGAAATAAGAGGTTAATTGAGTAAGACAAGGAGATCTCTTGCCTTCTTTCAGTCAATCAAATATTGAACGAAAACGAATAACGAGATCGAAAACGGGATGTTGTCATTATCGAAGTAAGAGAGATCCCTATAAAAAACACTCCGTGTAAAAATACCAGCCAAGTCTCTTCAACTATAAAAAAAATAGAAGAAATCTAAAAATTTAGCACTGAAAAGTAGTGATATCAAAAAATTGGCCAAGTCAAACTTAATTTGAAAAACCAAAATATACTTGGCGCATCGGGTATTAATCTAGTATAGAAGTATATGCCAAAAATCATATGTACCAAAATATAAAAAATATACCTATAATGCCCTTAAAAACGATGCGCCAAGTGTATTTTGGTTTTTCAAATTAAGTTTGACTTGGCCAATTTTTTGATATCACTACTTTTCAGTGCTGAATTTTTAGATTTCTTCTATTTTTTTATAGTTAAAGAGACTTGGCTGGTATTTTTACACGGAGTGTTTTTTATGGGGATATCACATTTTTTTTTAGTTTATTTAAACAATTTGTAACACATATCGAAACAACAATGACTAATTCCTTTAAAAAAAATAAGCCAGTTCCAATTTGGTTACTAAGAAAAGTTGCGTTTGGTACCAAAATATGCTTAAAGTGATATTCCATGAAGAAAAGCGAAAGATTTGTTCCAATCGGTCCAGCCGTTTTCGAGATATGGCATCACTTCCGGTTATCAAAATGGCGGCTGAAAACACTCCACTTAGAATTTGTTTATATAAATGTTTTGTATCATTATAAACCTTGTGAATAAGTAGTTATTGTAGTAAGTGGTGATTAAAGTCTGATTTTTCATTTTTATGACGTCATTTCCGGTTTCAGTAATAGTGCATTTCTGTTTAGACTATTGTATTTTCATATATGACCGTCCGAATAGTTTGACGCTAGTTTCGTTCCGATCGGTTCAGCCGGTTTCGAGATATGACGTCATTTCCGGTTTCAAAATGGCGACTTCCGGTTGGTTTTATAAAAAGGCACCTCAGACGCCAAAAGTGCACATGTGGTAAAAATTTCAGATCGATCGGTTCAGCCGTTTAGGCTGTGGCGGTGATAGAGGTGTTTCCTGATATCTGAATCATCATCATCATCTAAAGAAGAAGAAGAAGAAGAAGAAGAAGAAGAAGAAGAAGAAGATGAAAGTGATGTAATTTCACTGTTTTCACGGCCCTCTAGCTCGCAAATGGCATAACCTATTGTTCCCAAATTTGGTATATGTGGTGGGGTGGGCCATAGCTCGAAATTAAGATATTTCACAACAATGTGAGATTTTCCAATTTTATGATCCAGTAGACCGAAAATGCCATGTTGTTGCATACAGTAAAAGTGTTTGGTCTGCTCTTCGGTTTATTAGGCATTTACGGTACGTTGAGTGACTGTGAGTGTACAGTACGACTTGGCTGGGTGGAGCGACCGCTCCACTAGATCGTCCACAAATCAAGGGAAATATGAAAATTGTTCCAAAGTCAAAACAGCTTTTGAAAATGTAAAAATATATTAGAATAAAAGGAACATCGTTATAAATAAAAAAATCAATTTATAATCAGATGTCTTTATTTATAAGTCGAAACATAACTTAGATCTAGGTTTAGTAAATTATTTATTATGTCGGGTGAATGTGGGGGACGGGGCATCTAGTGGAGCGGTCGCTCCACCCAGCCAAGTCGTACTATACACTCACACTCACTCAACATACCGTAAATGCCTAATAAACTGAGGAGCAGACGAAACACTTTTACTGTAAGCAACAACATGGCATTTTCGGCCTACTGGATCTCAAAATTGGGAAATCTCACATTGTTGCGAAATAACTTAATTTCGAGCTATGGCCCACCTGACAACATATACCAAATTTGGGAACAATACGTTATGCCGTTTGGGTGCTAGAGGGCCGTGAAAACAGTGAAATTACACCCCTTTTAAAAGCTATCTGATGATGATGATTCAGATATCAGGAAACGTTGCTATCACCGCCACAGCCTAAACGGCTGAACCGATCAACCTGACATTTTTACCACATATGCACTTTTGGCGTCTGATGATACCTTGCCTCTTGTGATTTTTTGTGCCGCCATTTTTAAACCGGAAGTGACGTCATATCTCAAAAACGTCTGGACCGATTAGAACGAAATTAGCGCCATTCGATTTAGACGGTCATCTATATGAAGTATCAATAAAAAAATTATTATTTTCTTATTTTCTGAACCGGAAGTGACGTCATAAATACGCAATATTTAACTTATTTCAACAAATTATACTTAAAATACATACATAAGTAACTTACATTGTAACATAGACAATACAAATTATAAATTCAAGGAGGCAGTGTTCTCGGCCGCCATTCCTGAAACCGGAAGTGACGTAATATATCTAAAACGCCTGTACCGTTTGCAACTGAACTAGCTCCTGCGTATTCATTCTGCAACTTTTTTTGAAACTCAATTGTGAAAAATGAATAAACAAATTAACGGTACCGGAAATGGCGGCAGGAACCACTAAATGAAACCGGTAGTGACGTCATATATTACATACGGCAAGACCGATTTTACGGAAATATAGGGATTATGAATTCAGATGGTCGTTCATAAAGTATCAACTAGATTGTTGTCCTATTACCTATACCGGAAATGACGTCATAAATATGCTAAATGACGTCATAAATATGATAATTGACACAAAATTCACCACTTTATACTTTTAAATAGATATTTAGTAAACCTACTTTGTAAATAATTATAAATTCAAGGTTGCAGTGTTCTCGGCCGCCATTTTTAAAACCGGAAGTGACGTCATATATTGAAAACAGCTGTACCGATTGCAACCAAATTTTGGAAATGTGTAGGACTAATAATTATGAATTGAAGACGACATTATTTTCGGCCGCCATTGTTAAAACCGGAAGTGACGTCATATATCGAAAACGGCTGTACCGATTGCAACCAAATTTTGGAAATATGGAGGAATTATAATTATGGATTAAAGGCGACATTATTTTTGGCCGCCATTGTTAAAACCGGAAGTAACGTCATATATCAAAAACGGCTGTACCGATAGCAACCAAATTTTGGAAATGTGTAGGACTTATAATTATGAACTTAAGACGACATTATTTTCGGCCGCCATTGTTAAAACCGGAAGTGACGTCATATGTCGAAATCGTCTGTACCGATTGCAACCAAATTTTGGAAATATGGAGGACTAAAAATTATGAATTAAAGACGACATTATTTTCGGCCGTCATTGTTAAAACCGGAAGGGACGTCATATATCGAAAACGTCTGTACCGATTGCAACCAAATTTTGGAAATATGTAGGACTTATAATTATGGATAAAAAGACGACATTATTTTCGGCCGCCATTGGTTAAACCGGAAGTGACGTCATATATCGAAATCGTCTGTACCGATTGCAACCAAATTGTGCAATTATGTAGGACTTATAATTATGAATTCAAGACGACATTATTTTCGGCCGCTATTTCAAAACCGGAAGTGACGTCATATATCGAAAACGGCTGGATCGATTATAACGAAACTTAAGCTATTCTTCTTGGATAATCATTTTCATCTTATACCAAACGCAACTTTTCTTAGTAAGCAAATCGGTTGAGGCGTATTTTTTTAAAGAAATTAGTCCCTGCTCGGACATGTGCTACAAGCTGTATGAATAAACTTACAAAAGAAGTGATATCCCAGAAAAAAACACTCCGTGTAAAAAAGGCAGCCAAGTCTCTTTACTTTAAAAAAATTCAACACCGAAAAGGAGTGCTATCAAAAAAGGAGCCAAGTCAATGACATTTCCAAATATTTAATCGTATTTTGAAATAAAAGAATAAACACCGAGAAATACTTTACAAAAGGACTTGGCGCATCGTTTTTTAAATTCATTTTTTGATTCATAAGCATATGCCATTGATATACAACCGTAATTTAGAATTTTTAGAATAATAGGGAAACATCTTTCAATTACATATTATACATATACCTACTGTAAAATATTATCTATAAGAATATGTACGTACGCGATAAAACTTGTTGCCTATGTTTTCTATAAATACACAATAGTTAGTTATCTTCGTAATATTGTTTCGTGGTCAACATAATTAAGTCTCATGCGTTAAACCTTCTCATCATGAAATACATTTCTATTAATCCACATTTTATAACAAAACATTTCACAAAGTACATAGTCACATTGAATTTCTATTAAAAATTTTAACTTTATACACTTGACACTTCAAAAATATATAATAGTGTTCCAAAGACAGTTCGTAATTATTTGACAACGTTTCATGATTTCCTTCAGTCAAGATCAAATTATGAAAAGATACCCTTCTAATATCACCATATTAACAGTGCTATAAGAATATGTATGAGCCCACTTCCAATTGTTATTTAATTCTTCCACCCTTATATTACTTATCTATTACAGCATGAAATCTTTCTACTATCGCCATTGACAAAACTATAAAATAGCCATTACTAAAAGTAGCTTGATTCATAGTTTCTGGCTCTAATAGAAAGAGGAAAATGTACCTACTTTAAATTTCTTTCCACTTTTAGTATTGAATGAGGTCTTTAAAAAAACGATGCGCCAAGTCCTTTTGTAAAGTATTTCTCGGTGTTTATTCTTTTATTTCAAAAATACGATTAAATATTTGGAAATGTCATTGACTTGGCTCCTTTTTTGATATCACTCCTTCTCGGTGTTGAATTTTTTTAAAGTAAAGAGACTTGGCTGCCTTTTTTACACGGAGTGTTTTTTTCTGGGATAGGTACTACACGAGAGAGGGCTATGTGTGCTTATTAACACAAAATACTCTTAGTTAAGAAATTAGTATTTTTAGTATTTTTACTTATTGATTGCTTCATATTTTGAACCAATTTTAAAGCCACTTAACACGAAAACTGGAAGCTCTGTTTTAAGTGGTGTTATTGTTACTCTACATTAAGGAAGATTGAAACTAATAGGCACAGTACTGACAGATGCCACCACCACGGTAGGGTAGTAGTGCAGTGCAGTAACGAATCCCATAGAGCGGATGTTAATGCCATGTCATATGTGTGATGTAAATTAACTCGGAAATACACACAAATGTATTTGGAATTATCATTCATATATATAATATAATATAATATAATATAATATAATATAATATAATATAATATAATATAATATAATATAATATAATATAATATCATATAATATAATATAATATAATATAATATAATATAATATAATATGTACCAAGTTCGACCAAGTAGGATAAAATTAGGAGTAAGAAGATAAGATGTAAAACAAGTTGGCTATCTAGGGTAGAAACTCAACTTGAAAATATAATAATAATGTTTGTTTGTAATAGGTCTGCAGAATGTACAAGCTTGTAGCATGACATTCTTGGAGTCAAGGTAATCTGTACACAAAGTAATTAATTAGAATCACAATGTAAACTTACCATCTAAAATTTCAATAGCAATCAAAGTATAACAAAAAATATAACGAGCAATCAAATAGGTATATCAATGTAAGATAATCTCAAGAAAGTGAGTGAATCAACATAAAAAGTATGTGACCTTACCTAAATTGTGATGTCACAACGTAATAGCGAGTGCACCGGTCATTGTGATAACTCTACAAAACCAGTTAACCAGAGCAAGTTCTCAGTGGTTCCAGGAAATTAGTGGCTTACGTGATGAGACCAAGTCTTTTGCCGCGTTTCCGAGATGACCGAATGTCTAAAATTAGCCACCACGTGTACCGAACCGACCAATCAGATTCTTTGGCGGGAAACCGAGGTGAGAGGATATAAAACGACAAGCTACCAGACAAACATCATCAGTCGGAGTTTTCTCAGGCAGTGAGACCTGTCTCGTGAACCAGTGAAGCCAGTGGGCGCGAATATAGTATAACTTCAGCGGGACAGTGCCGACGTGATCAAGACCATTGAAAGTAAATTAACATTTTTGTACAAACTTAAAAATTAGTAAAATCAATCTTCAAGCCAAAATGCAGAGGCATATAATATCGCATTACAATCTTCGTTTATCAGTGATCAACTGAACAGTTTCAAGTTTTCAACATTTAAAAGTATTAAAGTCAGTGACTTGCACACTCCGGGAGAATCCGACGAGTCTGCAGCCACGAGCGTCATCAGCCTGAGCCAACTTGAACCAACTGCCCGAGGAGGTCACTCCTTGTGCACAGCCTGCTGGACGTCCTGGTAACCAAAGGGGTTACCCAGACATCATCACATCGCGACTGAAGGGGTGACATATCCAGTCACTCAACTGCTGTTGAACAGGAGTTCAATATACACACTACTCGAGGGTCAACGCCATCTACTGTTTACTTGGACGTAAACACGCAAGGCGACATCATCACTACTGCTGATGTATCGAACTTAATATTGTACATAATAATTTTGATTGCTCTTTTCACATCAATGAACATTTATTTTCTTTGTAATAAACAGATTATAACATTGCTGAATCTTTGTGTTCTACCCTCTGAGCAAAATCCCGCAGGTTTCAAAGACAAGACTTTGAAGAGGTCGAGAGAGGTTGAGATGGTTCGGGCACATAAAAAGAATGGGAGGGGAGAGAATTCCTAGAAGAGAGTTTGAGAAGGGAAGACAGGTGAAGAAAAGGAAGGCTGGGCGTCCGAGGACGAAGTGGATGGACGGCATTGAAGAGGATGTGGCGGAGAGAAGTGAAGATTGGAGGAGAGTGGAAGGAGAGAAGTGGTGGGAAGATGTAGAAAGATGGAATGAATTGGTGGAGCGGCAGGTGGAGGAATCAGAGGAGAGCGAAGACGATGAGGAGAAGACGACGGGGAAGAAGTTGGAATGGCCAGCCGGCTTCGGCATCCCAGGAGGCCCTAGAGGACGGTGGACTCCCCAACCCGACATTAGTTGGATGGGGAAAAATTGATATAAAAAATATGTATTTATAATAAAGTATTTTCAATACTTTTACACGTAAGTAGTAACAAAGATTTGAACACTGAAACAGTTTGGTTTGGTATCATCAATACAAGCTCACAAAAATTCAACAAAATTACTAATACTCCTTAGAAAACATCAACTGAAAATAATAACACCATCGACTATGAAATAATACAATTAACTAATAAAATAATCAATGAAAGATACGCAAAACAACACAATTGTTGATTGTCTATTAAAAAGGAATATTTGGGTCATTATAATTAAACTGGGTTGAGAATACGTAATGCACAATGATTGGACTAAGCCTGTGAAGGCAATGTCTGTTCGTATCTTGAAGATGTGACATAATTTGTTTTGATTGATATTGTGTACACGTCGCACAATAAAGCTCAAAATACTGCCACAGTCGTGTGTACAAATTTCAACAAAACAAACGCTCTTCATCTGGAGCTACACTTTTTATTTACACTAGGCATTTAAGTTTCCATCTTTAAAGATACTCATGAGATCAGTTAAGTTCGAATTGTGTGTGAGTATGTGACGATACCTACAAAAGAAAACGTTAAACGATTCTGAATTATCTACAAAAATAATGTTTATTTCTTCTTGTACTTTCCCTGAGAACAAAAGTGACAGCAAAGATGATACTTCCACCAGGCGTAAACACCATTGTCAAGGACGACGAAGAACAAAGACAAAATGAACACATGTGATGTAGCCGTCATTATAAATAAGTATTCAAAAAGAAAGTCGCTGTGGACGGCTTTCGCTTCGGAAAGAAAATGAAAGAGCCAAGTAAATCCAAACACAATGAAGATGAACATGCCCGATTTTATTTTATGCATTTCAAATGATTTGCTTTCCTTCACATTGCGCCGTACTCGAATCTCGTTGCCAAATTGAAACCACTCAAAGATATGATTCAAGACGTACAGATAGATAACAAAGTTAACAACCAGGACGGCTCCAACTGGAGTCAAGACAGTGACTATGAAAGCAACTCCTGAGGGATAACAGGATCCACTGCTCTCATCCGTATGCTCGTAGAAGCTCGTCTTCCAGGCGAGAAGAGTTCCTACAGGAAGAGCAGGCAATCCCCAGGCAAAGAGAGATGTTTTCAGCATGAGATAAGAGACGTCCTTGGCTCCTCTGATAGATGTCAGCCTCTTTACTTGAAGGCCTGACATGACCAGAGTCCAGCAGAACATGGCCAGGAAGGTGAAGTGTCTGATGGCCCCGAGAGCAACGCACAGCCTACTTGAAGAGTCGACATGTACAGTAAGATCCATGTATCCCAGTCCAATGTTCACTGCCAAGCACGTGACCATGAGCAGAAGCATCTTGTGACCTTTATCTTCACACCACTTCTCGTAGAATACCGCGGTTATAAAGATACTCAAAAACCCTATCACTGCTAGAGCTCCACTGACAAGCATCATGTACTGAAAGTTTCTGTTTCTCTCAAGATAGTCTTCAAATGTCGGTGTGTAGAAGTAGATTTTGAAGTACCCACGTGTGATTCCATTGCTGTTGTCCAGATTGCTGCATCTAAATACGTCCAAGCTACTACGGGGTGACCTTAGAGGATTGCAGTCATTCAAGGTCCATGATTTAGAAGTGAAGTCCCAGGAGGCGCAAGTACGTTCTGTATTCTGGCCTTTTAAAGTATTACTGACCCAAACATCGACATAATCAGTCGAGTAGAATGTTGCATCTTGCGTATTAATCATGGTCACTTGTATTAAATATTCACTCAAGCCGAGTGCATGATTATCTCTATTGAATGGAGTCTGTAAGTCCATGAATGTTGTAATACCGAAACGTGAAGTGGAGTCGTGGAGGGAATCTGACAGCGTCACTTTGACGTCAGTTTGTGGTGACGCTCCAATACTGTCGTTTGTTGTGTGCACGTCTATGTAAGTCTGATTTGCATTATGTATACACTCACATCCTAAAATATTCTTCTCTTCAAGTACGTTTACCACTATGATTGACTCATACTTTCCCAGACCCAGAACCAAGAAATTTTCTCCCGATTCTAGAACCAACTCGCCAATCATCATCTCCATTGCAGGGAATATATTATATTCCATAACAAATTCATCTATTGGTAGGGCTGATTGTTTGAATACTGTTAAATAATAGTAGTTTTGTAATAGTCTCTCCATAATACTTATTGTTTTAGTCAGAGTTGCGCCATTTACGTTCAGGGCTAATCTACCAATTAGTAGCACCGGTAGGTAATCTTCTGATCCTACTATGCCTGATGCATAATCTGTATATCGGTACTGATCTTGTAGAGCTTGTGAGTCGTCGCATGGCAACCACGTGACAACAAAATAATCCACGTTTGACCATTGGCCATCTTGGATGTATTCCTTCCAATCACAGGTTCGTCGAGCAATATCTCGCTTGTTCGGAACAACATGTGACTGAACAAAATCTAAAACATATCAAGTTTTACAATGTTTTTTAGTAAAAAGCTAGGTATTCTTAACATGAAGAGGGCTGAGTAGTGAGTTTGACCCTAAAGAGTTTTTAATCGAATTTTTTTCAATATCTTTATTACCAATGTTATTGTTAATAAAATAAGGTTTTTACGAGTCCGCAGAACTGTTCAATGAATATAATTTCTTAGTTTGGAAAGGGTTATTTGTTTTATTTAGTCCTACAGACGTTTAGTGCCAAACTTCTACTAATTTTCAGGCACGAAACGTCTGTAGGACAAAATAAAACTAATAAACCATTCCATGCCATGGAATAATTTTCATTGTACTATTCTGAAGACTCGTGAAATGTCTTATTTAATTAACAAATTCGTTGGTAAAAGATATTGATAAAAATCGATTAAAACACTTCAAGGTCAAACTCACCACTCAGCCGTCTTAAATAAACAGTGTATATCACCTGGAGCGACTTCCCGCCAAACGAAGACGTCTCCAGCCGGACCTGTTGTCACCTCCCTCTGGCAGCGTCCAGCCTTCCACCATCTTGTCACGTCAAATCCTTTGAACTTGGCTTCTGTCTCTTCTTCTTGATAGAACGCGTCTTCTATGACTCTGACATGAATCACAGCGCGTTGGTTCATGTCCATGGAAGAGTTCAGTACAAGAACATTATACTCCTCGACTCTCAGAACTCTTACGACTTCTCTCTTCGCTTTCTCCACCAACTCACTCGGCTCCTGAGGGTATCCAGAGTCACCTGCAGTCTGCTGACTTGTGAAGATTATGTGGTAGCCGTATGCAAGGTCTAGATTAACCACGGGCTTAGTGTATATAAAGTTGGAGGCAGGATATATTTCACGCATGCACACAGCACATTTGAAATGTTTTTCTTCAGGATCCACGAAAAGTATAACTCCAGATGTGAGGTTGATGGAGCCAGCCCAATCCTTAGGGTCGACATTGGTGATCCCAGGCACCTGAGAAAAGGCATTTAATGAGTATAAGTGTGAAGAATTGTTGAGTCATATAGTTACTGGGTTGTATATTTATGGGGTGAGGAACTTGATATGGTTACGAGATACAAGCAAATATCTCTGTGTCCATTTATTCATAAACGTTAGAAATATGTACCCAAAATTTCATTAAGGTACACCTTATGGTGATTATTTTACCAAACGGATACTCTTTAAATATTCATATTTTCGACATCGCTACCTATTTTAAACACCATTTTTTAAGGTGGTGCCGCTTTTTGCAGGTACTCTTTTGGATACGATTGGAGACAAATTGGGTTGACGAAATAATTTGAAATTTTCTTCATAATTAGATAAAAGACAAACTTAGGGGTACCATTATGGTACATTTTTTTTATTTTTTTGCTTCATTAAAGTAATAATTCAGTTGGTTTTTGGTGAAAAAGTAGCTATTTTCTAGTCTCACTGGGTGCCGTATGACATTTAATTTTAAAATTGTGCTAATTGATAACCGTAATTTTTTTTTTAATCTTATCATGATTAAAATTTTAGATCAATTAATTAACTGGTTTGGTTTCCAATCGTATCGAAAATTTCATAGTTTTGAGCGGTTTTGTTGAATAACTGGCGCCTTATTAACAAGGCACGAAGCAACAATTAAAAAGTTTTTCAGACTGATCATGTGAACATCCTATCAAAGTTTACGGAACAATTTTTCTCTCAATTTTCTAAATCGCCGAGCGCTTGCACCACATTAATTAGCACACATATAACATGTTATTGTTCGGTATGGACCACAAAAGAAGCAGATTGCCATGCATTTGGAATGGAGTTCTCTTTACCGTCTGTGCAAGATCATCATAGTCGTCAGCTTGCCATCCCTGGATCATGTTAAACGGTACCACTCCTCCAGCACACAGAGCCTTGTCAGCCGGCTGCAGAAGTTCGTAGTCCCAAATCAAGTAACATTTAGCACACGCCTTCCTGCAGACATCGTGCATGTGTTTCCAAGATGTCTTCGTGTCTTCATTGTGCTCGACTCCAGACATGTCACTTCGTTTCGGGTAGAAGGATTTCACGCACGAGTTATCCAGCCCTGTTGGTCGCAAGTATGGTCGGTGAAAGGCAAAGATGAACCCGCTCTAGCATAGGCTGGCCTATACCTGGCCATGCTAAACTGGGTTCATCTTTGCCTGTCACCTACCGTAGCTGCAACATTTCAAAAAGAAACTTGGATTCCGTTGAGTAAACGCGTTGATAAGCGAGACTTGGGAATGTTTGTGAATGCACCTTGACAATAGATTGTCTTTCAGTTGATCTGTCATGAAGTGTATTTCAAGGTAGTACCATCAACCTATACATATACAAATATATTTTTTCTTGAAATTACAAGTTCAGAAAACGTTTTCCTACATTTCAACTATATTTAAGTATAAATGAATCATAAAATGTCATTTAACTTGCAACCCCTGTCGTAAAGCGAGGTTTCAATTTATTGCCTTCCAAGAATGAACAAATCTGTAACACAGGAGGTATAGGGAAATCATTTAGTTTTTGGTTGATAACTTTTAAAATAGCACACGTTGGTATTGTTTTCACATTTTTCTTAATAGAATGTCCAGCTATCTATCTAGAAATCAGTTGTTTGAAAAAACGTTAAACCTCAGTAAAATTAAAAACTCAAAAATAGCATGGAAATCGTCCTGATTTTAATGGCCAAGATAAGACTACATGTTAATCTAGACACGAGAAGTTGTTCATATTTCACAGTATCGTATAAACAGTGATTATTGATACCTCTGCCAAAAATAAGCTCATTTGGAAGATGTGACTTAACCGTTGAGCCCCATTAAACTATATATTCATTTTCCGGTGAAACCTGGTGAAACCATAGCACCGCAAAAATCGCTAATTTCCATGGTGGACAATTTAAGATTTTACATATTTTTCAATATACTTTTAAAAATTAAAACTGAATGTAGGTAAACATGGTATTGAGCTAAAATGTGACAATCAGTTAATTTGTAATATGTAACACAACATAATATTATTTAGGACTTACTGGCCTGCAGTCCAATGAGTCATGTACATTTTATTTGCTATCCAATGGAAATAGTTTGCGTACAATATAACTATGCAACAAAGCAAAAATAGCAGTTACTTGTTGTTGACGCCATCTTGTGGACACAATGCGGAAATGCATTTCATGTGTGTTAGTGATATGTTGATAGTTTAAATGGCTACTTGTGCAATTGTAGGTACTGGAAAATTGTTTTATACGCAAGGAAATAAAATATTTTACATTAAATACCATTAATTAATTTCCTTTATTTAGAGAGTGGGGTTTTTGTATTTCTGTAGGTCAGGGGTCGGCAACATGCGGCTCCTTGATGGTTCTTGAATGGCTCTTAATAATTTAAAAAAAAACTGGAATCGAACATTTTTAAAATTCTACAAAAAACGCCCTGCGGGGCAACTATTAGAGGGTTATTTGATTGAGTTAACGTTCATTTTAGAGTCCTAGAATCACTTTTAAGTGATTAAAATCCTAAAAAACGCCCTGCGGGGCAACAATTGGAAGGGTTATTTGATTCAGTTTGTT
Organism: Leuctra nigra; assembly: GCA_934045905.1. Taxonomy (NCBI): domain Eukaryota; kingdom Metazoa; phylum Arthropoda; class Insecta; order Plecoptera; family Leuctridae; genus Leuctra; species Leuctra nigra. The sequence continues at coordinate 7,979,205 of OW203773.1, forward strand.
ATTTTAGAGTCCCAGAATCACTTTTAAATTCTTTAAATTCTGAAAAACGCCCTGCGGGGCAACAACTGGGGTACAACGACTTGGGGCTTCGTCAAAATATCAAAATAAACTGGCAATATTTTTTTTTATTTTCGGTTTATTATATTTGATTGCCTCTACTGCGGCTCCCATTATTATCTAATCTATTTATTTTCGGGAAATTGGCTCCTTCACCAAAAAAGGTTGCCGACCCCTGCTGTAGGTAAACAAAATAAATTAATTCGCTTTAGTGTAGAGCCAGTTGGGACTTACGAGTGGTTTGCTTGTATGGTGTTGCTACATAGATGTCCGTGTAGTTATGAGGCTCACTCTGCGCATGTGAGACTGCGCATGGAGTCGAGTCCATGACGTCAGAGATGAAGAACACCCAAGAACACTTGCAAGACTTTCTGAAGCAAAACATCGAGCACAATCAAACATGGTTTGACGATACACTTTCAAAGAGGTGCATCTGCAATAGCATGACGAGGACAGATGCTCGGCCAACATTGATAATATCAGGAGGCCAAATCTTGAAACTTACGCAAACGCTCTCGGACGTCCATAAGTACCGTTCACTAAGAATGATCGACATTGGAACATCAATTCAAGCCACTTATTTGATTGTCATCCAGCAATCTATTGGAAACAATTTATTATCATTATAATTTTTATTACAGATATTAAACAGTCATTAAAACCTTATTCAAAATTAAGCTAAACAGTTGACAGTCGATTTTAAGGTCGCCATTCTTCCAGTGACCGGTACTTATTGACGTTCGAGAGCGTTTGAAAGCGTAAGTTTCAAGACTTCTCCTCCAGAAGTTTTAAATATTCTTTGTGACGTCGATATGGTGGAATAAGTAATTTAAGAGTCTGAGCTCCACTTTTTGAGAAATAGATGTTTTAATCATTACTCTATTTCAATACTATTTGCACGATCTAATGAAGGTCATAAGCATAAACACCAGTGGCAGCCACCGCGTTTCTTACGTTCATACTAAGGTGTAAGCAATTTATTAAACATTACTTAAAATTGACATTATATTCTAAATAAATTAACTATATTCCCACAGAAAAAATTAAATCGGACCTCAAAGAGCACAATATTATATTAATTGAAAATTCACTGTAAAACATACAAATAAGTTTTTCGTTGAATCAAACGTTTCGTCTAAAATATGTGAAATGTGTCACCCTCAGTTCACTCACAATGACACAACGGCGTAATTGTAGGCCCAGCAAAAGTCGATGCACGCTGACGGTGACTTGTCAGCATCTGGCTTCTCAATGCAATTATATTCATCAAAATGATCTTCGAAGCATTCCAAATGTCTTGTGGAAACTTCGGATGATTCTGCAAAAGTAGACGGAATTTATTAGGCAGAACGCCTGGAATCAGTTACAATACTAATGCAATATCGAGAATAATTGAGAGGCCGGAAGCATAAAGATGTTGAGCGAGGGTATTTTTTCTCTCTTTTCGCATGACCTCTGTTATGTATCCCTACATATTTTTCTGTTCCTGATTATAAACACTTCGAACCGATTCGAGCTGAAATTTTGCATACTTGTGAGGACCTCTATGGCTTGCAGACCAATACATCCGTTGATTGGTTCAAATTTAAAAAAAAATCCTTCTGATTGTTTAGGTCAGAAGTTCTTAAGGTTATATCTTCTTACCCAATGTCGTACCCAATTTTTTATACTATAGAGAAACCTAGTTTACAAGAATATTTTACACATATTTATTCGGTACTGATTTAGTGATTTCCATAAATAAATGAATATAGCAACATTGACCCAAGGTGTCAATCCTGTAAGTTCATCGCAATGTGGTTTTAATCAGGTCCTAGAGTATAGTTAACAGGATTTCTAACCGTCAGATATCGGTGGCACATTGAATATTTCCATGGCCAAGACTCCACCGCATGTGTAGTTTGAGTTACCGGGACATTTCAGATGACATTGTTTGGATGGTAGAATAGTGCCGGGAAGAGTGTCTCCACAGCTGCAATAAGTCCTGGGACAGATTAAGATATAATGAATATGGATTAATGGCGCGTCGTCAGCGGAGTCATTTTGCTCACAGAGGGTTGTATTTTTCACTTTGTTGCTCAAATATAGCGATATCGGAAGGGGTCGACCAATCGGGGCACTGGTCCGGGTGAGTCCAGTACTGGTGGGAAGGTCAGACTATAATGGCGACGGACCTGGGGGCTGGAGAATCCCCATTTTGTGGAGGCCGATAGGGGGCCCGAGGGGATCACTAATCAGGGGAGGGCATGGGTCATTTGACCCTGGTTTCTCTATTTCTGGGCCTCACCAAGGAGCCAGATTCTCAAAGAATCTCCTAATTACGTATTATCTCTAGTATTATCTTTCATTTAGCATTGTGCTTTTGGTAACAATAGAAAGATAATACGTATTAGCAGATTATACTTTTTTGTGAATCCAGCCCCTGGTTTGTCCGTCATGGGTGACCCCTTGAAGCCATGTGATATGCTCGCCGGCCTAGCCCTGTGCATCATAGGTCAATACTAATTCCTCCACTGCACTAAATTGACAGCCTTTGGGGGTTCTTGGAATTTGATCAAATTGAGTTAGAATCAATGTTAGATGGAAGTGCCTACCTGTTCTCTACGCCTGCGTACTTGTGTCCTGTACAGACCTTGCCACATAGCTGAGGCGAGTTGATGTGTTTGAGATCTCGAGAGTCCCAGACATGCGCAGTGACTCGATAACAACCCACACTGATGTTCGTCGCGGACTCTGTAGACAGAAGTTACATCCACGTCATTGCATGTGTGATTGAACAGGCATGATCAACTTCAAGTTGAGTTGATTGAGTCTTTATTGTGTATCAGATCGCTTTCACAAACATGTTATGTTATGCTTTTAATGTCATGCGCTCTCAATATTTCAGAGTATGTATTTTTCTTAGTTCAAATTATCATTAAAAAAAGTATTGGCAATTGCATCCTCGCAAATCGTTGACTATATCAACAGTTATGTTTTTTTTTCATTTTTTTTAATGAATTGTCGATCCATCACAATCCAGTTTATTTATAGACATAGGTATTTATAAAATATAAATTCCTTTTCTAGACTCTTTATATCAAAATCAATGTTTGTAATAATTAAATGAATGATATTATTCAATAAATCCATAAAAGTATTTTGTGTTGCACATATTTAGAATGATGAAATCAAGCTCTGATAGAGCTTTTGACTTAAGTAAACAAATAAAGATATAATGAATCATTCTCTTACACAATGACTCATGTCACAATTACAAAATATATGATTAGATTAAGATATAATTACTTGTCTTTGAGTAAACCGCAAGAATCATTGACTTCCGCCCTTCTACCTCTGATGTACCTACCTGTATGATTTGCAGAAGAAGCAGTCAGCATGAAAGCTAGCAGCCAACTCTTGATCCACATATTGCTCTTTAATACTGAGAAGTCCAAAGTCCATAGCAGCCACCTCACATGTTTGTGTATTCACCTAAAAATGTTGCATTTATTGAGCGAGCGAAGCGAGCGTCTCCTTTCGGCTCATTTGGCACGGACCTCTGTTTTTTTTTGTTTTTTTTCTGTTGGGTGAAATTTTGCACACATGTAAAGCCAACCTTCTCTGTTTGAAGACCATAATTTTTTTGAAATCCATTCATTGGTTTAAATTTAAATAAATATCTCCTGATAGGCTGAAAAATGAAAACGGTCTTCGATAATTCAGATCAAACTCATATTTTGCATGATCATTAAGACCAACATTGTCTCTTATTTTACAAAATTTAATCCCAATCAGTTAAGGACGTATGAACTTATTAAAATTTTTCATATCTGTCAGTAATGAAGTATCAAAATGAATGTTTTCCAGTGCCACTTGAATTGCATCTGATTTGCTATATTTACCAGGATGCTTAGATGTTATTTTCAAGTTTCAATGAAAAGCATAATATGTTGTGTTGATTGAGTGATCATATTTCAATTCAATATGGATGTATATGTTTTCTGTGCTTGTGTACGCATTTCCGGTTCGAGAATGTGCACTTCCCCGTGCTCGCTCACCAACGCGTTACACTGAGCGTTTTCCTAGTATACTCTATTGAAGCTATTCCTTCAGGAATTCTTACGATTGTACTTGAGCATTGACATCATAAACATGTGAAAACAGATTGAGTGTCATTATGTTCAGTCAAATACATTATGCCCTACATAATTTTAATAATAAATGTGTGGTAAATTACTCATTTACTGATTAGCAAAATTTATGATTATTACATTATATTTGGAACGCCTGGACAGGTTACTCAGAAAGTTTTACCTATTACCTAGGACATAGGTATCTTGAGCCAGCGCGGGTCAAGTAATTTGGAGCTATAGTTAAAGTAAATTACACTTTTTTTTATCGACGTGAAGCTTTAAATAAACATTAAACATGGAATTAGTTGGCGTTCCGAATTTGTCAACTTTACCCTACAGTATTATTACCTAAGTGGTTCAGATTGTTCATTTGTAAACTCTGGAAGTAGGTGCCTATGTTGTACAAAAACAAAAACTTGTAAAAAAAACTGCCAAGCACCTTCCCACTTAAAACAATTGAGATCTAAAAGAAGGGCCAAGCAATAATATATTGTTTAAACATTTTCGCACTTAAAATTCGTGAAATCATTTCGCCCAGTTACTGCCGCCAAGCACAACACTAAAAACCTAATGTTGTGTCCAAATTTGAAGAATACAATCTAAGTGAACCATCATTGTAAACTTTAACAAAATTATAAAAAATAAAAATGACTTAAAGTAAATTTAAAATCGAAATTAAAAAAATTAAAAATAAAGCTAGGCGCATTGTGTCAAGAAGAAGGCAACATAAGAAAGAAGATGACGATAAAGGAGCCGAAGAAAGACAGAAAGTAGGAAGAAGATAGAGGAAGTCTACAATATGGTCGGTGCAAATTCAATGCGCCAAGCTTTATTTTTAATTTTTTTAATTTCGATTTTAAATTTACTTTAAGTCATTTTTATTTTTTATAATTTTGTTAAAGTTTACAATGATGGTTCACTTAGATTGTATTCTTCAAATTTGGACACAACATTAGGTTTTTAGTGTTGTGCTTGGCGGCAGTAACTGGGCGAAATGATTTCACGAATTTTAAGTGCAAAAATGTTTAAACAATATATTATTGCTTGGCCCTTCTTTTAGATCTCAATTGTTTTAAGTGGGAAGGTGCTTGGCAGTTTTTTTTACAAGTTTTTGTTTTTGTACAACATGTCATATGGGGTATAAGTTTATAGCAGCTTTCACTGATCATTAAGTGTTACCTATCATTACAGTTAACGCCAACAACGTCACTTCTTGTCTAAAGTTTTCTGTTTTTATTTCAATAGTTCCGAAGTTAGTATAACGAAAGGGTCCATTTCTTTTGGTTGAATTTGAGTTATATCAAATTATAATTTGTTAAAAGTTCACAGCTTTGAGTCATGTGAATAACGTAAATTGTAGGTGTATTGTTCCGGTGTAAACCGGAATTTGTGCGTTCATCTCGTAAAACGCGTATTTGTCGCCACTAGGTAAACTGAAAGGTACACGAAAGATGATTGCAAATGCGTTTCCTCATTTTTAAATTCTCCCATGTTCACTCTTTTATGTCAAAGTTCCGAAGTATAAACTCAATTGGTAAAGCGTGCAGGCTTACAGATGTTTACAACACATTTTAAATAAAATCCGGATGGTTTTTGGAAGGCAATGTAAATTAAAAGGAACTTAGTTAAGATTAACTAGCTGAGCCACCTGGTGTTTATAGTGCTGGTGGGAAGGAGTATGACGGGTGATGAAATTTACGCTACCCGCCTTACTCGCCTATGTATGTATACGGATAGCATGGGCCGGCCTATACCTGGCATCTCCACCTCTCTGCCTCTCCCTGTCAGGTCAACTTAATGTTTACATTTGTTTGTTCATGGCAAATACGATCGATGTCCATTTAGTATTGTTGTCTTCTTCTATAGGTACTTGTAAACAGTTATCGAGCTTGCATTTTAATTAGTCCACTGATCTTATTTAGTGATTATTATATTGTTTTGTGATGTTGCTGTGGAAGATAATATTTTCATATTTTCAAACCAGGAAACAACTTCGTGCTATTGCCTAGATACTTGAAGAATATTATTGTATTGCCGATGTAAACAAGCCAGATCACTTTCGTATATAACGTTCGCATCAAAACCAATGTTTATTTTATTAGTGTCAGATTAGGAGGAACATCAGTTTCAGTTTCATTTATTTCCATTAAACAATGTCACTTGATGAGACTTTGACTCACAGTTTGGAAATAAATCATGACAATTAAAAAGCGTTTTATTATTCTTACTTCTTAACGTAAGCATAGTTAGATGATGAAATGAAATTAAAATCTCTCATACCCACAGATTTCCATTAATTTACACACCTATAAATACACCTTGCATGGACCCTTTAGTGTAGTTTCTTGTTTATTGTAACCGAGCTTCTAAGATTGACAGATTACAACATCTGAAATAATGAAATAATTTTGACTAAGTTGTAAACACCTAATATACCTAGTAATGGAGCCATTTTGTGTGGTTTCTTGTTTCGTAACTGAACCATCAAGATTGACAAATTAGCATAATTAAAATATTAAATTTATTTTAGAAACTTAAAGTTGTGATCACGTAATGGATGCACGTAATGGAGCCTTTTTGTGTGGTTTCTTGTTTCGTGTTGTTCTTGTTTCTTGTTGAGCCACCAATATTGACAAATTAACTCTATTTTAAATAATTAAATAAGTGTGACAAATGAAAAGTTGTATATACTGAATATTGGTAATGGAGCCTTTACTGTATTTTACTATTTACTTAATTAACTGAATTTTACATAATTAAATTATTCGAATAAATTAAAAGCTGGGACAACCTTGTGCACCCAGTAATGGAGCCTTTTTTGTGTGGTTTCTAGTTTAGTAACTGAGCCACCAAGATTCTGTTGATTAGCATGACCACGAATTGTTTTATTGCACAACTTTACGTACAACGTATACATTGACAATCATTATTAGAGTCCAATGAGAATAATATTAAAAAGAGTAGCTATGTAATCGTTGAATGTATTCGGATTAACATTTTGAATATATACACAAGAAGGTGAAACATTTTTTAAGTAAATAAAAAGATAAAAAATAAAACGTTTGTTACAGGGATCGAACCCGGCAACGCCGTGATCGAAGTCACTTGCCTCATGTGACCGAGCCAATTCGCCACACTGATTTATAAACCTGTGTAGTATATCAAAGAAGAAAGGTGGAGCGTAAAACGACGTGCGCAATTCCTGATTCCCTGATATCTTCAGTGTTCACGATGGCAACTGGCGTGCCGCGATTGCGATGTTTCGGTCTATTGATGATCTTCACAGCATCCCTGGACCTCTCATTTGAATATATATCCATGAAGGTATCATCGCTTATACAAATTAAAAAATAATATATGAAAAAAAAAGTTTTCCGGGATCGGGAATCGAACGTGTTATGCAGATGTCGAAGCCAGCTGCCTTCCTAACATGAGCTATCAGTCCGATGGGAATCAGAGCCGCTGTTTAGTGTATCAAAGAAGAAGGGCGGAACGTAAATATTGATAATTTTCCCACTTCCGGTTTAAATTTATTGATTTTTCTTGAAGTGGAGTGTCTAGCAATACATTGTCTTTATTGTTGCCAAATTTCAAAACTCTCGATGGACCCGTTTGACTTTTAAAATATTTAAAATTTAAAATTGTAATAACTTCACTTCCGGTCAAAATGTTTCAGATTTTCTTTCAAAGGGCACTGCTATAAATATGACTCTATGTCTCTGCCAAATTTCAACTCTCTAGACCAAACCGTGTAACCTGTGGAGATGGGCAAACCAAACGGCCGTGCCTAACTAACTAACTAACTAACTAACTAACTAACTAACTAACATGAAAGTCAATCCTTGCATGTTTGAGGCCCAAAATTCACCCCGAAGGGATGATCGCAGCACTTTGATATTTGGTTAGGTGTTGTCAGGTGGCTAAATATACCCGATAACCATGGTTTTCAACTTTCATTTCTAAATGCTTGCATGCGTACTGACACCCCGAAATCGGGCCCGAAGCGCTTGCAGTATAAGTCTGGTAGTAGCTCGCACGTTGTATTAGAGCGGTGATTGGCAACGTCGAGCTAGCGCCCGACTAGATACAGCACCGATCAGTAGGGTGATCAAGAAACACATTTGATCAAAACTAACTCAAATCAATTTCCCAGTGAAAAAGTGAAACATATCCCAGGGAACAAATGGGTCGCTCTTGCTTGAAATCAATCTGTAACTAACATGAACGTTATTCTCGTTTTGTGAAAACACTTTCCTTGTCTGTGACTTTATCAATTGACGTACACTGGGGGTGGGGACATGCGACTGGCCAGTCATCTGTCGTCGATGTCTAGTGACAAACGTTCTTACGTAGAGACCAAGGTCAAATTCTTCACTCGTCCGGCTGAGATCGTCTTACATAGGCCAAGATTGCAGCGAAAGCTGACGCAGCACAACAATATGCTTAATTTTAATCTATGTTATAAATATGAAGGCATGTCGTAGCATTGAACAAAATTAATAATATGTATTTATATTGCCAGAACCTTGTCTTGCAGTGCGGCCTCAGACATCGGCGAAAGCATTCAGTGCTGAAGCTATAGCAGTCACGTATCCCATAACGATAGGAAGTCAATGCTTTATCTTACCTGTAGTAATGCGAAAAGAACAAACTGAATGTGATATCGGAGTACAATGTAGATTCTTCCATCCTGTTATCTAGTGTATTTGCTGTCAGAACGGCCATCAGCACTCTAGTCCCAGCCACGATATATTCTATTCTCCATTAGGTCTAGTGACAGAATCGACACAAGTATCTAACTGTTAAAGATATGAGTAAGCATTCATTGAATTCGTACCAAGTTTTTAAATCAAAAGCAACTTTCGCCCTGACTTTCTAAGACTAGACTACTCATTTTGTTCGTTTCAAAACAACGTGTTTGTTTCTGGACGAACAACAACTGATATAACTAATTGTTTTGTTATTCACAATTCGGGTCAATTGTGACGCGATAGATTATGACAGTATCTTAAAATATTTTAATCTACTGATTGTGCCAAGTTGAAAACAATTATTTACCAAAGCAAGCAACAAATTACCGCAGCATATAACCTGTATAATACTAGGAAAACGCTCAGTGGATTAAATGTCTACAACGTTTGAAGATAACAATATTACTTAAGGCGGATCAAAAATATTTTTTCTTGAAATTACAAGTTCAAAAAACGTTTTTCTACATTTCAACTATATTTAAATATAATAGAATCATAAAATGTCATTTAACTTGCAACTCCTGTCTTATAGCGAGGTTTCAATTTATTGCCTTCCGAGAATGAACAAAACTGTAACACAGGAGGTATAGGGAAATCATTTAGTTTTTGGTTTATAACTTTTAAAATAGCTCACGTTGGTATTGTTTTCATTTTTTTCCCTAATAGAATGTCCAACTCTCTATCTAGAAATCATTTTTTTTTAAAAACGTTATACCTCAGTAAAATTCAAAACTCGAAAATAGCACGGGAATTGGCATGATTTTGATGGCCCCCATAAGACTACATGTTAAAAATAGGAATTTATAACTACAATATCTCAAAATCAAGACACGAGAAGTTGTTCATATTTCACAGTATCGTGTAAATAGTGATTATTGATACCTCTGCCAAAAATAAGCTCATTTGGAAGATGTGACCTAATCGTTGAGCCCCCTTAATACCTTTTGTATTATATAGTTTACTGCTTTATTCTTACAATATCCTTGTTTTTGTAGTTTCGAGCTCTGTCTGGACTAAGGCTCTCTTGATACATTGACATTTTACTAAAACGAAGACTATATTTTTAGTTGAGATTTCATAGTCACGCAAGGTCGTGTAAACAAAAGCAACTAATTGTACGAAATCGCGGACAATTGTTTACATAAACTAGCAACCAAAATTTTGGTGCATTGAATTTGCACCGTCCACGAAATTCTTTTTTATGACTATTTTCTTTGTCTTTTTACTTTATTATTTTCTGAACGCAATGCGCCAAGCTTGATTATTTCAATTTTGTTTTAAATTGACACTGCGTTTTGAAACTATGTTTCTTCTTACATGCGTTTCGGATCAAAACGCAACAATTGCACTTTTATTTATTCCAAGATAATAGCGAAAAAACAGTTTCTTATATCTAAGTCCTAATGGAAGTGGCAAATTTCACAATCCATTTGTATTACATCAATGATTTTCTGTGAATGTTTCCTTTTTTGTTAAAAGTATAGCAGAATGTTAAATTTACAATCTAAAATGGCTATCTATGTTGGTAACGATTATCATAACGCATAAACTTTTCTTTACTTTAAGTTAATGAGCCGCTGAATAAGTAAGTGGTAAAGATAATAAAGAAGTGTCTAATGTCATGGGGTAGATAACTCGTTCTTTAGTCGATGCATGCGTTCTTAACAGCGAGGTAAGCTAACAAATAATATGTTCGTTATTTTAATACCAAAACGAGATCATTGAGATATTTGAAAATGAACAGGGGATTAAGGAAATGCAATGTTGATTTCTAATGATTTCAAGTTGAAGTTTTCAAGTTTACGATTTATTAAAATAATCAGTACACTTTCTTGGATATTTTTACATTAATGCTACTATTCTGTATGCTTCTTCAGGAGAAAACATATGAAAATATTAATATTCATTCGTCTCATTTATTTGCATTTTACATCTATGAAACATTTTCTTATATTTATCCTGAAGCCTGTGTTGAATAGTCAGAGATTTATTGAGATTTATTGTAACTCAAATCCAACAAAATGAACGAGATTTTTGAAATTTAAACTGGATCCGTTCGACCGATCAACTTAAAACTTTGCATTGTCATTGCAACCAACATTTGTGCTATTTTTGCCAATTTTCAGATTAATCTGTCTATATCTTCAAAAGTTATTGTCATTTTATAGACATTTTATTCTATATTCTTGAATTATTTGCAATTAGTTACCTATAGTGATAACTCTCAGTATAAGGGATCCCCATAAAAAAACATTCCGTGTAATCATACCAGCCAAGTATCTTCTACTAAAAAAATAAAAATGAAAACTAAAAATGTTGCACTGAAAAGTAGTGGTAAAAAAATGAGCCAAGTCAAAACTTTATTTGAAAATCAAAAAAATGCTTGGTGCATCGTGTACCAATATAAATAGTTTCATAGGCCAGACATAAAATATACATAAAATATACATCTATACATATAATATACCTATAATGCGCTTAAGGGAACCTCGTAGTGGAAAATTTCATGTTTTTTAAAAATTGTGTTTAATTTGTATTATTTTTCTGTGTTCTTTTTAGAGGTAGTATATGAAAATTGTAAACAAATATATTGATTACTTTCTTCACAGTACTTATTTTAATATTTATGGTGCTGGGATGCACTGGTTACATTCTTAGTGCTCATAAATTGTATGTTCAACTTTAAACGCATATATCTCAGTTCGGGTTTTTTCTGTGCTTTGGTACACTTTTCTCAGAACCTATACTAGATAATTACATGAAGTTTTAACTGTACATTAGTCATCTCGTTTTACATATGTGGGTTATTTTTTTATTGATACCATGAAACTGATTGATTCCAAAAATCAAATGTGTCCCCATAAAACCATTGTTGAAAATTTTTTTTTATGAAAGTGAATGGAATTTAAAAAAAAAATACCAGTATGTATATCAATGTGTTTTAATGATACATGCAAAATTTGGTGATTGTCATCCTAACAGTTTTATCACAAAATGTACCTAAAGATTGATAATTTAACATGTGTGGTATAGGCACTACAAGGTCCCCTTAAAACGATGCGTTAAGTATTTTTTGATTTTCAAATAAAGTTTTGCTTTGGCAAATTTTTTGATATCACTACTTTTTAGTGCTGAATTTTATGATTTCATATACATTTTTTTTAGTTCAAGAGACTTGGCTGGTATTTTTACACGGAGTGTTTTTTATGGGGATATCATTCCTTTTTTATAGTTATAACTCTCAGTATAACGGATTGTATTAGCAATATTTTCATAAAACCTAGAGAATATCGTAGGTTTAAGAAATCCCTTCGTGATGTCCCCTCCGTAATTTTTAAGAGTACGATACTTGATGAAATCCATGTTTTATGAAGCACAAAAAGGCGGCCTCTACTTTTTTCTAAACGGCTTGACCGATTGTCTTCAAATTTTCACAGGTTATAGATAGAGAGTAAATCTGTGTCTCTAGTGGCCCCAAAGTTTTATTTTATGTTAAGTTATTTCAGGGCACAGGTGCCAAAAAGATTCATATATTGCCCATGTTACCACTTCCTCAAAACGAGAAAAAAACATTTTTTATTATTGTTTTCAATCACTAGATACACAGATTTACTCTTTATAAATCTGCTGTTCAATTTTGAAAACAATCTGTCAAGCCGTTAAGAAAAGAGTAGGGGCCGCCTTTTTATGTTTTTTTTATGTTTTTAATATTCGAATTAAAATAACTTACTTCACAGCAATATATTATGCAACATGCAACACACGATTAAATGTCACAAATGTCACGTACAACCCAGTGCTAATGCATTTTCATGAATTTCTAGGATTTATTTTACATCGGAATTGAAATTTTCTGCGAGTCCTGTCGACTCTTATACGTCATTGTGTCGCTCTTCCCTTGTCCACTTTATCCGTGTTCAAGGCACTGTGAAGAGTGAATAAACCCATGGAAGTCTGTTGTTTGCTGCTCAGCAATGAAGATCGACATCTGGCTGCTGTGCTTCATGATGACTGCTGCACCTGCCGTTGAGACAAGTAGATAAGCAATACATTTTCATTGGGCTCTCTTGATTAGTTCAACTTCATGAGGATGATAGCTTGAGAGGGATTGGCAACCTAATGACGTCACCCACGTTAGCTGATGCAGTACGCATTTGGCCATGTATGATACTGACGAGGGAAATGTTGCCTTTTCTTGCTGCATCGTCAATAAATATTGGAGAGATATGTGTGTAGCATCATTGTCTTCATTACAATGTAGAGCATTGCGTGATTGTATTTTAAAATCCATTATGTTGTGTAGTATACTTGTTTTGACTGGTTTAATATCTCGAGGAACTAGATCAAAATGTTGAGACCAGCGCCGACGGTAAAATATCACTTCAGCACTTTATTCACTACGTCTCACATAGGCAACGTGTTGATGACTGAGATTCATTATTGTCTTCCTTGAAGATTAACGATTTGTGAGAGATATAATGTGTGACATTTTATTGAATTACTCGAGGTATTTCGCGGCATTTCCTTTATCACACACATGGTTTACAAGGTCACGCGAAATGCTAATCCCTGCCAGCTATCTTCCTAGGTTCATGTTTGACACTGGGCTACTATAATATCCAGATACCCGTTACAGGAAATCATACGTCGTGCTATTTGCTCAAATCTGGCGTGTGACACCCGAAAGAGGGGTCCGGGGGGAAAAGCCCCGCAGTTTGAGCCCCGCAGGGAGTTTTTTTTTAGAATGTAACAATTTAAGAGTGATACTGGGTTGCTTAACTTCTCAAATTACAACAAAACACCTCCTATTGATGTCGCGCAGGCGCTTTTTTATTTTTTATTTTTTAGAATTTAACAATTTATAAGTGATTTTGGGATGCTTTTTTTGTCTGGGGCTGAACTGGGTAGCACTGGGTTGTACGTGACATTTGTGACATTTAATCGTGTGTCGCACTGTTCTGCAGCGAGGCTAATGACGACGGTTTTGGGATGCTTAACTTAATTTTGTATTGTGAATAGGGGGTCAGCCTGCTCAGGTGGGCGGGGAGGGGTTCCCCCTCCCCCCCCCCCCCTCCCTTCCTAAGCACCTGGCAAAGGTCCTCCTTTTACAGACAAGAAATCTTGCAAGATGGAAGACTGAATATTTTATCACCCAGGGAAGCAGATGTGAGGTCAAATATGTAATGGGGAAATAGCCGAATGCTGCCTGCTATCATTGTCTTAGATATTTTTCTACTTTCATTTAGACTAAATTAGATTGTACACTTTTCGCCTGACAGATAAGAGCCACATGAGGCTTGTGTCCAATCATTAAACAAGATATTCAGTGAATTGTTTTTCTCCTTACAAAGACTTTGTGTTACCAAGATTTAATTTGTGTCTGGTTGATTTACTAAAAAATTCAAGTAATATACGGTTATTATCTCTACCGCAGCACAATATGCACAATCCAAGATCAGCACATCGAAAATAGAGAGCAACTTGATTAACAAAAATTATAACAATGAATTATACTCCTTTATCAAAAATTAAATATCATTTTTAGGAACTTTTTGATTATCCCAGACTTGCGATATTGGGTCCCAGTGTTCACTTTTGTGGTTTTAAAACACTATGAAATTAATTGTTTTAAATTTTTGCTTACGAAATGAAACTAGACGTAAAACACATTTTTTTTAATGTATTCCTGGACATCTTCACTCTTCAGCAAAACAATTTTTTTTAGGTTCACCGCGTATACCCGCGTATACCCCTTCACAGTTTTTGGGTATACTTTCCAGTGAAAATACTTTTTAAGGTATACGGCGTATACCCGCGTATACCCTCGACTACACCTTTGCCTCTGAGGTACAGATGACTCTTCTGCTCACAGATGTCGCTTCGAACGGTTGCTATGAGGACACTAGTGCACATGTCTGGGACGGTGAATCTTATGGTTACATCACCTCGCCTCAGCTGTGCTTGAGACTTTGTTCAGGTCACAAATACGCAGGCGTAGAAGCAAGGTACACGTAGTGACATCAAAATGATAACATTTACACTTGGAATGGGTCAGTTCAGCAGCGACTTCTCTCGCATCCAGATAAGTTCAGACACATCTGTTGGAACTAATCTACGCAGAAAAGAACCGCAAAAATAACTTTGAAGATGATTTTACTTCCTTGCACCTAAATATTCTCAAATTGAGACCTGAAGTTGAAGGGAATTCTATGAGCAGCCAAGAACAGCAAACTTTACTCTAATAAAAGAGCACATATGCAGCACAAACCTGACACAATGTTGTCATCAATACATGCGCTCTTTCTTCATCTTTCCAACGAAATGTTGAGATATTAAATATATCCACTATTATGATTGTAATATTTAACATAATAGCACTTTGTTTTGACAGTTTTCTATTTAAACACAATATTTTTTTTAAATTATTAATTCCTGCAAAATCAACTAATATTGACTGAAAATATTGATCCAGTATGCAGTGAATGTCCTTCATAATTCGTCTTGGTTAACGAAACATGAACGATGTTAGAAATGTACTCAAAGGTAACTACGCGATTTTTTTTTTATCAGATGTAGGGAATTACTGCTTAGGCATCTGAAACCATTGACTTACGCTCTATGGGATAAGTGACTGCTATAGCTGCTGCACTGAATGCTTTCGCCGATGTCGGAGGCTGCCTGCGTGACCAAATTCTGGCAATATAAAGACATATTGTTAATTTTGTTAATGACCGAGTCGTGTTTCATATTTATAGACAACATCAATAGACTATTGTTGTACTGTGTCAGGTTTCCCTGCAATCTGGTGAAATGTGAGACGCGTCAAGAATTTGCGGCGTGCTTTGTCACCATACATCGACGACAGACTTGCGAATCCCAAACAAAATAATTGTTTGTCAAAGATGAAACGGTATTCGAAAGAAACGGATTGGCTGATAAAGGTTTGATTGCATCATCCATGAAGTCTATGCCAACTCGTCATCTAACTCTAGTATATGAGCTCTGTTCATTGATAATAACAAGGATTGATTGTCAAGGAACCTGACCAGCAGCCAATCCGTTTTGCTCAAATGCCGTTTTATGATTTGTCGAGTGTACACTCCCCCAAATAATAAATGGTACTCGAAAGAAAATGAATTGACTGATTAAGGTTTGATGGCATCATCCCATGAAGTCAGTGCTAACGCATTATCTAACTCTTTTAGGTGAGCTCTGATTTTATTGATAATAACAAGGATTGATTGTCAAGGAACCGGCCCAGCAGCCAATACGTTTTGTACCAAGTACCGTTTATTATTTGGGGGAGTGTAAATCGCTACATCATAGAGATGCATCTAAAATGGCCGGTCTTCGGGTAGTGAGTTTGAACTTGAAGAGTTTTTTAATCGATTTTTATCAATATCTTTTACCAATGTAATTGTTAACAAAATAAGGCTTTGTTCTACAGACGTTTAGTTCCCGAAAATTAGTAAAATTATGGCACTAAACATCTGTTGGACAAAATAAAACTAATAACTTATTCCAAACTATGAAATTATTTTCATTGAACTGTTCTGAACACTCATACAAAGCCATATTTTGTTAACAATTACACTGGTAAAAGATATAGATAAAAATCGATTAAAAAACTCTTCAGGGCCACGCTCACTACTCAGCCCTCTTAATAAGAGATATCCACTTGTTTGCTATCTTCCAGTAAGGAGTGCTACTGTGGCGACACTCTGCCTAACACAACCCTGCCTTCCATGCAATGTGACCTCAAATGTACCGGAGACTCAACTCATACCTGCGGAGGTGTCTTGGCCATGGAGGTTTACCTTGTACCTCCAATACCTGAAGGTATCTTCGCTCAACGTCTCAAAATATTATGTGTAGTACTTCCTAAATTAGTGTATTAGTAAAAAGAAGAACAGGGATAACCAGTCTTAATCCTCCGCTTCGAGACATGAAAAGAGCAGCCGAAAGAAGTAGATGAGGAGAAGAAGGCGATTTATGTACCAACAATAGACTACTTCAAAGAAAAGTATAATTTAGTAGATTTTGAGGTGATAGGGCTGTGGGCTAGAGGTACTATTTCTGATTTCTTTGTTAGTTTTTGTAGACGTTTTAAGTTAAATAGGAAGATAATTTATAGTATAGTTTTCTTAGCCCTCAAAGGTTCGACCCAAATTTTTATGATTCATTTTTAAAATACCGTATAGTTGTTAATTATAGTATTAGGTACTATTTTTCAATTATGGTAATTTTAATTTTTCTGTATAGCCTTTTCATTTTAAGTTTAAACAACTTCATAATTAATTTCATGTATTTTATATTGATAGTTATTCTGTGATTGTACAACCTTTGTTAATAACGCAGACTTTATCATTATGTGAATAAAGATATATATATATATATATATATATATATATATATATATATATATATATATGATTAGATAGATTTTCGCAGTTGTTATTATATAATGTCATGCTTTAAGGTATAATACTGCGTTATAGAAACTATTATCAACTCCGACGTTTCGATTTTATTTTAAAAATCTTCCTCAGGGAGCAAATACAGTAAAAAATGTGAAATGTCAAACTGACATATGAAAAACAATATAACAATATTTTACAAAACATACAGAACCAGTTGGAATAAAATGGAAAACAAGGTCAATAAATATAAAAAGAAAACAAAACCTACACAATTAAGATATAAATATAAATCCAACAACTCTGTACATTTTATAAAATAATTCACAATATGTTCGTGTTTAACGTCCAGAAATGTGTAGAGCTGGACGGTGTCAATGGGCGTTCGCTCTCCGGCTTCTAGCTCTGGTCAGCGGACCAGCAGCGGGAGAGGTGCCGTCGGGTTGTGGTAAGCCGTCTGCTTGATGGGAGGCGAGACGTCGGCGAGTAGATACTGGAGCAGAGGCTGATGGTAGAGCAGTTCGGGAAGATGCGGGACGAGCTGCTCGCCGCCCACGTGTGGAGACTGGAGCAGTTGCTGATGTCACAGCAGACTGTGAAGCAGGGCGAGCTACTGGACGCCGTCGTTTCGAGACCGGAGCAGAATCGTGGGATGTTGACGATTGTGACGAGGTGTAATATGCTGGTCGAGTGGCCCGACGCCGTCGTGCTAACACCGGAGCTGAAGCAAGGGGTGCTGACGATTGCGATGAGGTGTCATCTGCTTGAGGAGCTGCCTGGCGTCGCGGTTTTGAGCTGGTAGAAGCGACCGGATGCTGAGCAAGAGGTCCAGATGGGAGAGTCCCGCCTGCAGAAGCTGTCTGAACCATACTACCTGTTGGCATGACAGTGTCCAGAGCCGACTTCCAAGTCGCCGGCAGTCGCTTGGCATCATCACGGCTGTTCATGGTGAAAGATCTCCTCTCGATCTCGATTGCTTCTCTCAGCACTCTTGGTGTATAATGCTCCACTCGAGCTATGGTACTGGCGTTAGCAAAGTCGATGTTATGCTTCGTCTGAGAAACATGTTGAGCAAGAGCGTTCGTTCCCACATTTCCGGCCACTGCTCGCACGTGTTCTTTCACTCGATGTGACACTCTACGATTCGTCTGTCCGATATAGGTCATCTCACAGGAACCACAAGGAACCTGGTAGACACCCTGAGCTTCATTTAAGATGACATCTTTGTAGCTACGAAGAATGTCTCTGATTTTCCGGTCAGCTCTGTACGTGGTCTTGATATTGTGTCGTCTTAGTAGCCTTCCAATTCTGTCGGTTGTGCCCTTGACATATGGCAAGTAAGCTGTCGCTCGGGTCGGCTGATCATCATCTTTCTCAGGTTGAACCTTTGCATTAAACGCCTTGGTTATCGACGAGTTTGAATACCCATTCTCTTGGAGGGCTTCTCGGAGTAACTTCATTTCAGACTGAATGTGGTTTTCATCAGCAAGCTGTCTAGATCGAAACGCAAGCGTCTTAGGGACAGAGTTTACGTGCGACGGATGATGGTGTGAATTCGCTTGCAAATACCTGTTTGTATGAGTAGGCTTCCTGTAAACAGTATGTGCCAAGGTTCCATCTGGATTTCTGATAATCAAAACATCAAGGAATGGCAGTTTATTCGCGCTCTCAATTTCCATGGTAAACTTGATGTCCGGGTGGATTCCATTCAAATGATCGAGAAATCCGTCCAAAGCTGACCTACCATGTGGCCATACGACGAAGGTATCGTCAACGTACCTCAGCCACATGGTTGGTTTCTGTTCTGCTGATGACAAAGCTTGCTGTTCGAATTCATCAAGAAACAAGTTTGCGATCACTGGCGACAGAGGTGATCCCATCGGTGCTCCTGTCACTTGCTTATAGAACTTCCCACCAAAAGTGAAATAGGTTGATGACAAACAGTGTCTTGCCATCTTCATGACGTAACTAGGTTGATGATATTTCCTATTAATGATGTCTAGAGCCTCAGGAATTGGAACTTTAGTAAACAACGAGCAGACATCAAAGCTCACTAATAAATCAGAGTCGTTAAGTTTTACGTCTTTGACTAGTTGTAGGAAATGATGTGAGTTACGTACATATGACAGAGCATCCTCAGCAAATGGTTGGAGACGTTTGGCTAGGTATGATGCGAGAGCTTGGGTGGGAGAACCTATGGCGGACACAATCGGGCGAAGGGGCACATTGTCCTTGTGGATCTTAGGAAGACCAAAGAGTTTAGGACATCGCGAAGATAACATTCTTGGCATATATATATATATATATATATATGTGAATATGTGATATATGTGAATGTGAATATGTGAATAATACATAATACATCTACCTATCTGAGGTTATCAGCGAAAAACATATTTCACATATATATATATATATATATAATGATAAAGTCTGCGTTATTAACAAAGGTTGTACAATCACAGAATAACTATCAATATAAAATACATGAAATTAATTATGAAGTTGTTTAAAATTAAAATGAAAAGGCTATACAGAAAAATTAAAATTACCATAATTGAAAAATAGTACCTAATACTATAATTAACAACTATACGGTATTTTAAAAATGATTCATAAAAATTTGGGTCGAACCTTTGAGGGCCAAGAAAACTATACTATATATATATATATATAGTTCATGGATATTTTCACAGCCGCCAGGTATATTATAAATCATTACAACGGTATATGCGTACGGTATATGCTGTGTAGGTAGTTTTACCTACACAGCATATACCGTTGTAATGATTTATAATATATATATATATATATATATATATATCTTTATTATATTATATTATATTATATATTATATATATAATGAAAATGTTCGAAAATGTTCGAGTAGCGAAAATGTTCGAGTAGCTTAGTAGCTTAATCCGGTGCTGTGGCTCATTTCCGCATGGCGAACATTTCAACAAAATCGAGAATAGGCACACAGAAGTAAGGAAATAAGTAAGGGGCTTTTTTGCACGACTTAGCAAGTACAGTGCAAGGATGTACCACGTACAATCACTTGTCATTGTCGATCATATTCAAAGCATTTAAGATTAAGTACATGTTTTAATACATGTCTTACAGTCTCATGCTAAAAAAATTCATATTTATTGCGCGAGCGAAGCGAGCGTCTCCTTTTGACTCTTTTGACACGGACCTCTGTTTTTTTTTTTTTTTTTTTTTGTTTTTGGCTGTTGACTGGAACAATGGAAGTCGCACCGTTTCACCGATCGATCTGAAATTTTGCACACATGTAGAGACAACCTTTTCTGTTTGCTGACCCCAATTTTTTTTGAAATCCATTGATTGGTTAAAATTTAAATAAATATCTCCTGATAGGTTGAAAAATGAAAATGGTCTTCGATAATTCTGATCAAACTCATATATTGCATGGTCATTAAGACCAACATTGTCTCTTATTTTACAAATTTTCATCCCTATCAGTAAAGAACGTACGCACTTATTGACATTTTGAATAGCTGTCAGAGATGAAGTATCGAAATAACTGTTTTTCCTCTGCCACATAGATCTGATTTTCTTTAGGAACCACAGTGCTTAGATGCTATTTTCACGTTTCAATGAAAAGCAGATACATTTATGTTGACAGAGTGGATAATTTTTCAATTCAATATGGATGTATATGTTTCTGTGCGTTCTGTACGCATTTCCGGTTTGAGAATTTGTACTACGTACCGTGCTCTCTCATCAACGCGTTACACTGAGCGTTTTCCTAGTATATATATGCAAGTGTCCAGAGTCTGCTGGATTAATCTGAAATGATCACGGTCTTGTGGTGTTGAGGACTGACATCCGCAATTATCTACTTGCGGACGCAACTTCCGCAGAGCATGAGGCTGTTACATTTTTTATATGCATATTCTTTGCTTTTCTAATAGGACATATCACCTCTCTAAGCTCTATATAATATTTCGACTATATATTAATTATGCTGATTTATGTGATCTCCCAAAATAAATAATCATCCCTTTGACTACATTCAATGTAGACAATAACTTTTGACGTTGATCAAAAGTGATGATTTTTCTAAATATTTGCCAAAAGGGTAGGTACCTAGTTCAATGATCTTTGTTAACATAGTTTCCAATTGACAATCTGATAGTTCTTTTTTATTTGTTCACCACAAAATTATATATCTTGTTAATTGATTGGTTTAAGTACTGACTTACAGAAGGACCTACCACACATGTCATTTTGATAATCAAACTGACGTTGAAAAATATTAAAATTTGCAAGAATCAGTGTTTCCTTGGAAATAACCACTATAGGCAGCGAGTTTAGATTACAGAGGGAGCTGAGAAATGTGCATACAGAGCTGCCTGGGCTGTGGGAAGAAGCTTACCTTTGGCAAGGCGTCTAAGTTGCTGAAGTTATACATTATGTTGCTGCACATATTTTTTTTGTCACACAAGAAATACAAACATATACATAAATGCAACATAAAGAATTCCTACAAGCTCCAGAGGAGCTTATCTGTAGCGTGAATAAAGGAAAAGGCAACAATTACAAAATTGCATCCGAGAGAATAATAGGTAAAGTAATAACTAGACATAATGTCAAAAACCAGGTCAAAACCGTTGCGATCAAACATTTCATATAGGTACACAATTTTGTTATGGGAGAAATATAAATACAAAAATATTACAATGGATGATTATTAAAAAGCCAATCTTTAACTTCTCTTTTCATTTCACTATAAGTGTCCAAGCACTTACTTTAAATTCGCAATCTAAATAATAATTTTCGCGCCTTAGTTCTAATTCCTAGTAATTTTGAGTATATTTGTTGACTTTTATCGTTTGCTAGGTCACGGTTAATGAGAAATAACACAGTTGAAGATCTACTTCCACAAATTGTGCTTACTTCTTTCACCGATGGCGCTGGGGTTTGAACGCACGGTGCCTATAGAAACAAAACGTATCGGAATCTCGAAGAAAATGTTCCCCCTATTCAGATTCGTCTAACGCGAGCTCACGGCGAGTGGGCTGCTTCTGGAAGATCAATTATTACAAAAGCAGCATGATGAAGATAGAAGGCGACCAATCACCTGCAGCCTGCATAGAGTTCTGCTCCGGTTACAATTACGCCGGAATTTCAGTGTACGTTCACATCATTGTAATAGTTCTTGTCAGTTTAACTTTCATGTGGAAATGTGAACGGAAAAATAATTATTGGCCACAAAAATGTTGAATTAAAAATAATGTACTACATAGTACATGAAAAAATTCGAGTTAAATCAGAATCAGCAGAAAAATCTACTCAACTAAAATAACTATATTCTAAACTATATTCTGAAAAGTTGTAACAACAAATTGTCCAGGTCAAAAAATTAATTCATGAATTATATTGAAATAAATATAAATTAAATATTGTCTGTGCATTTATAGCTGTGAAAACTATGATCAATTTTTTTTTAAATGGTAAAACTTGTATTTACAATTAAACTTGTATTTTATTCATTTGACTAACCTAGAGAATAACGGATAAAACCTCAACGTGTCTGAATAAAGATGTATGTCTTCCATCACAGACGGCGCTGCACCTGTCATTGGAGGCTCTCGCCGTATATAGACTCCTTCTTCACACTCAATCCTTGCTCTGCTATTAATCCAGATGGTCTTGATAACCTCTACGAGGACATTTATGTGGCGTCGCCGTACAGACTGACGACAAGTAAGTTCGAACTGGTTTCCTTAACCCTTTAAGGAGTATGCCCGTATCTCTTACGTGCTGGCATTTTACGTATACCTAAATTTGATATATATTTGATAGCTTTATATTCTCATCATACAAAATCAGCTTCCTAACTCATCCCAAAGAGGATATAGAATGTTTACTTCTATCTACCTACAAATTAACTCACTCCTTAAAGGGTTAAGCCAAGAATTGATTTGACACTAAAATCAACGGTCGAAAGAGGTTATTTTTTAAAGTTGAAGATACTTTCCTGGGGCTGGATTCACAAAGAAGCATTATCTCCTAATATTATATCCTTTATCTTTGGTATTATCTTTCATAACATGGTGTTCTTGGTATTGAATCAAAAGATAATACGTATAAGCCGATAGTACTTTTCGTGAATCCAGCCCCTGGTATTTTACACGGTTGTTTTTATGGCCTTCCTACTAAGTAGCCTGACTCCGTTGGGAATGTAGACTTAAAACCAATCAATTGAATCAACACTTTATACCTCCTTTTCCTACATCAACAACTTGTTTACTCTATTGATGTCGAAATAGGTAATGCAGTACGTTGAGGATTTGTAACGAAGCAAATAAAATATACCTGCATTTATTCAAGAAAGTGTATTATTCTTAGAACATCTATTTCACTTATCCATGGTTTGGTTTAAAAGGACTATGCCTTTACTTGAATAACTGACTCAACCCATGAAATTACAGAAATTGGGTTTCAATTTATACCAACAGAACTGGACAACGCTTGCATCCGAGTATTCTACCAACAAGACACCAAGCAAGTCGGCATGTCGTACAGCCAGCCCTATCTGGACTCCTGGCGCCGGATGAGACATCATTGCTCTGCGGCGTATGGTAACTGTGCCGTGATGTGGGACTACAGCCTCCTGTTGCCAGAAGACAAGACGAGCTGTGGAGGAGGAGTTGTCCCCTACAACATCGTCGTTGGATACCATCCGGACGATCAAGCTGATGACTTCACGCTAACGGTAAAAAAAAAACATTGTTTGAAATCGTGTAAGTTGTGGGAACCGTGAATAGCTGTCATTGTGATTTTGTTCCGTTTGAAAGCTTTGGTGGTCCTGAAAGGCAGCGTTGAATCCAGGCATGCCTAAAAAGGGGCGAATGTCCTCCCGGAGAAAATATTCTATTTCCACATAATTCTCTCAATTCCCATATAAGTCACGTGTGTTTTTGAATTACAAAGAAAGATATTAAAACAATTTTCATATATCAAGTTGTAGCTCATATTGGCAGTGAATTTCTACCTCGGATGCTAATACCGCAATTTATATTCTCCAAAACATTTTTAACCCAACTTTTCCCCCTAATTTGACACCTTTTGCACTCTCAATTTTGTCATTTTAGACCTCCTTTAAATTTCAGATCTGGGAGACCCCCCGTATAGAAATAAGACGTATCAATGTGATATCCAACTGGTATCAACATAGTATCAACATAACATAGTACTAGTGGATCGCAGGGTATCCACTAGTATCCTTCGAAAATTACGGGCACGTCTTTGCTAGTATCCCCGTGGTATCACTTAATGATACGTCCAGGCTATCATAGCCACTTCGTATTGTATACGTATCCTGAAGGTATCTTACAAGTGACTACCAATGGATACCACCCAGATATGAAAGTGATACGTAACACTCTCAAGGTATCTAGATGATAGCCATTGACACTATTGTGATACCAGTTCGCTATGATATCATTTTCATATCCAAGATATTGTATTTACTTGGTGTCCGCTTGACTATCATGTCGATACATGTATGAATTGTGATGGCTATTAGCTTTATAAGTATCGTTGAGGTGTCTCAAACCTATCCTCAAGGTACCTAGAAGATAGCCATTGACTACCATTGTGATACCAGTTCGCTATGATATCATTTTCGTATCCTTGACGTATTTACTTGGTGTCCGCTTGA
Source organism: Leuctra nigra (assembly GCA_934045905.1). Lineage (NCBI taxonomy): Eukaryota > Metazoa > Arthropoda > Insecta > Plecoptera > Leuctridae > Leuctra > Leuctra nigra. The sequence goes on from OW203773.1 coordinate 8,004,235, forward strand.
CGATCATGTCGATACATGTGTGGTATGTGATGGCTATTATAATTATAAGTATCGTAGAGGTGTCTCAAACCTATCCTCAAGGTACCTATACAGACGAGAGGTACCAAAAGCGTCAAATGGAGTGGCATCCAACATTCTACTTGCTTGTTGGGCAATAACCGCATTAAAACGCTTAAATCACGGCCTGCGGACGAGGTTTGGAAATTCAGGTCTCTACCCCAAATTTTACAGAATGCAACATAACGATTTTGAGGAAATAATCCTGAGGTTCACCCTTCTTGCCGTCCTTCGTCTTGATGATCTCCATCTCCGATCTGTTGATCTAGTAAAAAAGCATTTAAATCCCTCAATTTGGCTATTACATCGCAAATAGACTGTACCTATCGCAAATGTATTCAGGATCAACTATTCTCCTATGGATGCCTGTCAAAATGTCACGTTTCACACAATTTTTCCGTTTTTCTATGACTTTTACAGGTGGTTAACTTGTCTTATTTTCATTCCTTTCCACTCCAAAAGGTACCCATCGTACTCTGCACATTTGTCCGCGTCTTTCAAGCTACTAAGTTTTTTTTTTAAATTTTCCAAGCATTTATTTTTGGAGGAAAACAAGTTCAATTCAAATTTTTCCCATTTTCTCGCAAACACACGTGAAAACAAAAACGTCAAAAAAATCGGCCGTAAAATGGCCGTCCCGATGCTTTTTTTCTGGGTCGATACGATGAAAATTGACACTTTTGCTTTTTCTGGAAATCCTTATGCATTGGATCTTTTAGACTATAAATTTGGCGGGAATCTTTATTACGTTACCATATACAGACGAAAAGAGCTACCGAGCTCTGGTGTCCTCTTTTCAATTTCTCATAGTCCCCTCTAACTGATTACCTGTTCAAAATATTCATTTCGTCTCGTAAAAGTACCAAAAGCGTCAAATGGAGTGGCATCCAACATTCTACTTGCTTGTTGGGCGATAACCGCATTAAAACGCTTAAATCACAGCCTGTGAATGTGATATTTGAATTGCGCTCGGTGCAAATTCTTTGTCTCTATAGGGCTGTAGAAAGAGAATACATTGTCTGTGGACGCGGCAACTCAAAAATTTTGCCAAATTTTGAGACGGAAAATGTTAAACTTTCTTTAAAAAACGAGCAATTTAATTTTCTTGTATTTTTTTTTTTATTTTTTTCCACATAATTTCTCGTCATATTCGGTACTCTGTTTTATAATTTTCTCTACATTTTTTTCTCAAATAGCCAAAATAAACTTTTGACATCGTTTCTTTCGGTCGCCATTTTAAAATTTTGAATCGCCGTCACCGTCTTCGAAATCTACGAAAAATCCAAGTCAGATTTGGGAAATTCAGGTCTCTACCCCAAAATTTGACCGAGTATGCAACATAACGATTTTGAGGAAATAATCCTTAGTACCCCCTTCTAGCCATCCTCCGTCTTGATCTCCGAATTGTTGATCTAGTAAAAATGTGTTTAAATCCCTCAATTTCGTTAAATTACATCGCAAATAGACTTTGCCTATCGCAAATGTCTTCAGGATCAAATGTTTTCCTATGGTACCTGTCGAAAATGTCACGTTTTCACACGAATTAAGCTGTTTTTCTAATTTAATTACTTTTCCAGGTGGGAAACTTGTCTCATTTTCATTCCTTCCAATTCCAAAAGGCACCCATCGTACTCTGCACATTTTTCTGCGTCTTTCAAGCTACTGGTCGTTTTTTTAAATAATTTTCCAGTTTTTTTTTTGGGAGGAACACAGTCTCATTTCAAATTTTACTAATTTTCTCGCAAACACACATGAAACCAAAAACGACTAAAAAATCGGACGTAAAATGGTAGTCTCGATGCTTTTTTCCGGGGTCGATCCAATGAAACTTGACACGTTAGCTTTTTGAAAATGCATGTGTTTAGAAGTTAGAAGTTACACCCAGACGGTTTACATTGCGCGCGCCGTGCCGCGGTGGATAATGCGCAGGCGCACGCTACGATTAATAGATACCAGCTTACCATATTTCACCCCACTTCGAATTGCAATATCTCTTAATACTAAAGAGCTGATCTATTCAATAATGAAAATAGTAAGTACAAAATAATACTAGGAAAACGCTCAGTGTAACGCTTTGATGAGCGAGCACAGAACATGCAACATCCCCATAGTAACGATGCACGACACGGCACAAGAAGATTTTCTCTGCAATTTTTCAATCTCCATACTCTGGATGAATAACAGATCCATTGTGTCGTGAAGTCTTACCTACATACCTTCTCCAGAAATCTCTTGTGACATCCCAAACTAAACTCGTAAAATTACAATTAATACTTGACTGATAAGGCTTACAATATGTAAAAATTTAATATTAAGTTGGTCTTGATCACCATGCAAAATTTGAACTTAATGTGAACATTTTTATTGTCGACCAATCAGAAGACATTATTTAAACTTAAACCAATTAGAGGATTTGGCCTTCGTACTGCATCCGATTTTAATGCGCTAGCTCAAAAATGCTTTCATTTTACTGAACATTGTGGATAGCTTAGCTGCTCTACAGGCCTTGCCTTGGAACAGAAGCTTAAAGAAGGCAGGGATGAATTTAGTATACATTTTTCAAGATTATGGAATAAAATGACCTTAAAATGACAAAACTTTTGAAAATAACGACAGATTAGACTGAAAATTGGCAAAAATACCTTACATGTTGGTACCAATGACCACGCGAAGTTTTAAGTTGATCGGTCAATCTGTTCTAGTTTAAATGTCAAAAATCACATGAAAAATGGTTTTAAGTTTGAACCAATAAGAGGATTTGGCTGAAACTTTTTATGATTGGGTACAATGTTGGTTGCAATGTTTTTGCTAAATTTCAAATTGATTGAAGCAACCAATCGAAAGATAATTTTTTTTTAAATTTGAACCAATCACGGGAGCCCGTTCAAAAACGATCCCAGGGACCGCAAAGAGTACGATAGTATGTGTACAAAATTTCAGATCGATTGCTTGAGCGGTTTGACCTGGGCTGTGACCACAAAAAAAATACAAAAAAAAAACACACAGAGAAAGTGCCATAAGAGTACCGTGGTGACGCTCGCTACGCTCGCTCAATTAATTTTACTAGGAAAACGCTCTGTGTAACGCGTTGATGAGCGAGCACGGATACACTCAACACCTCGAACCGAAATTATGTCTATCGAATGTCATTAAAAGCCAATAATTCTTTAGTTTCGTCACATACTTGTATAAAAATCTCCAAAATCTCCAAAAATATTGGTGCCAATCCTTGCTAAGTTTTAAGTTGATCGATTAAACCTTTATGATTGAACGGTTCCTTGTTAATTTTCAAAAATCACAAGATCTCGTACAAAAAATATACCTGGGACCACCCATATGATATTGTTATGATTTTCAAATCAAATCATAGGGATCTAGGTGGTTCGTCAGGTGGTCTGGCTAGCATGTATAACAAAACATGATTTTAATAATTAATTTATTTGTTTATTATGATAAAGAACTACAAAGTTTAATTGCACGTAATTCAATGGCAAACCAACAAAGTTTATTTGAAAGGTAATAGAAGCTTATCTGTTTCCTCGGTCGGCTCCACTCAGTCCGGCAGCGTCATCGTGTAGTCCCGCGTTGAACTCGGAGTCTCGCGATGATCCGGGGTGTGGGGGTTAGCTCTCTCCTCGACGTCTTGCTTCGGTGGGCTCCAGGCGACTTCTCATCTGTCTTCGTTTCGCTCCCGAGGCACTCGCCTACACACGCTGTCCTAGCACTCAGAAACGGTTGCGTAGAAGTGTCGAGACGGAGTTCTTTGTATTCGGGACGAACGCTCGACATTAACGATCGGGTGTTTCCTTGATTAAACTTAGCTCGTCGTGATGCAAAGTCAGCAAGAACGTCCGTGCGTATGAGTTATTGAAAACAACTTGGTGTTCCGAGTCTTTGATGAGAATCGCATCTCGAACACCTACGACATTGTTGACTCATCATAGGTTGTCTTACTCCACCTTGACTGATAGTGTACAGAGTGTACATGATGTACAGTGTCTGTCGTACAGGGTGGACCTCTTAAGGGTGCGTTTGAGGGCGCGGAACGTGACCTCATGACAATATGATATGTAGTGTGTGTACACAATATCAGATCAATCTGTTGAATGGTCATTATTAGTTTCATATCGTTTAAAACTTTCTGCTCTAACTACCTTGCCTTGAACTGTAGATTCGAAGTCGCCGTGAATTTGACAGCCAACACGCAAAATGTCCCTAAAATGACAAAAACTTTTGAAAATAACGACAGATTAGAGTAAAAATTGGCAAAAATACTTTAAATGTTGGTACCAATGACCATGCGAAGTTTTTAGTTGCTCGGTCAATCGGTTCCAGTTTAAATTTCAAAAATCACAGGAAAAATGGTTTCAAATTTGAACCAATTAGAGGATTTGGCTGATTTTTTTTTGATTGGTTACAATGTTGGTTGCAATGACTTTCCTAAATTTCAAATTGATCGAACCAGCCAATCGAAAGATAATTTTTATAAAATTTGAACCAATCACAGGATCCCGTTCAGAAAAGATCCCAGGGATTGCACAGATTACGTTAGTATGTGTACAAAATTTCAGATCGATTGGTTGTGCGGTTTGACCTGGGCAGTGCAGGCAAAAAAAACAAACAAAAAAAAACACAAAAAAAAACACACAGAGAAAGTGCCATAAGAGTACCACCGTGGTGACGCTCGCTACGCTCGTTCAATTAAACCGCATGTTCTGAATTAATTAACCCAATTATCCCAACTACAAAAAAATACGCGATTTGTCAGCCGATATTTGTGAAAAGTATTTTGACCTATGAGTCTCGGTGACATTGCTAAGGCACCGTCTGACACCAAAGAAGAAATTACGCCATTGGAATTATTTCGATATCTATAGTCAAACAAACGGCCGAGCTACAAGGATCAGTGCGGTGACACCTCTTAGTGCAGTGGTACTCAACCTGCGGCCCGCGGGACTAATTTTTGTGGCCCCCCCAGTTGATGTTTCACATACCTATTCATTCACAAAATGTGACCACTGAAAAAATATTATTAAAAAAAAACTCATCATCAGGCTGAAAATACGAGGAGTTACTTAAAAGAAACTTCATATTTGTTGCAACGAAAATTAAGCTATTTACCAATTCCGAAAATTGTAGAAAGGTTTTGGTTTGGCGTGTGAAATATTGTTCGTTTCGTTTCATAATAAATAAAATACACTGAATAAACCAGGCACGTAGAAAAGATCACTTATAAATTTGGTGAAATTCTAAAAAAACGCCCTGCGGGGCAACAATTGGAGGGTAGTTTGCTCTAGTTCGTGCATTTCAGAGCCCCAGAATCACTTTTAAATGGTTAAATTCTAAAAAAAAACGCCCTGCGGGGCTAAAACTGAGGGCTTCGCGCCTCTCCCCCCTGATAAAAGTAGTTCCTAAGCGTCTGGAATGAACCTTCCTGATCACGTGAGCATTATTGTTATTAAAAAAAAAAAAAAAATGCGGCCCGCCAACAAAAGCAAATTCGTAGGTATTATTGGCCCGAAAGTCAAAAAAGTTGAGTACCACTGTCTTAATGAGTGTTTCCCGCCAAATTCTCTGTGTTCAAACTCTCGCTTTAGTTCGCTGTAGCTCGTTTAATTTGCAAGTAATAAGTCGTGACGTCAGAAAAAAGATTTTAAAAATATTACATTAGTCAATTGCATCTGAGAAAATAATAAGGTCTAAAATCCTAACAAAATTACCGGAAATTCACCTTTATAGCGAAAATTAAAAAAATATATATTTAAACGCAAATAGCCGGGCTTAGAGAGTGTTATAAAAAAATCTGTCAATATATTATCTCGAATCTCGAAAGTTATAAGAATTTCATTTGCTCGTTGAAATTCCCACAACGACAAAGTCAGCCGCCTATATTTCAGATTATTTATGTACTATCTAAGAAATTGATCATACTTCTCAATAATAACCATTTATAAACATCACTATTCATTATAAAACTTAAAAACACGCAATACATCCTGTGATGTCACTGTAATCAGCTGTCTTTTGAATATTTCACATTGAAATATTTCAGTGAAAAATGTAAATAATATTTATAAATAAAATACATATCATGAAATGACGAGACGTTCCTCTACTTCCCCGCTCAGCCAGTTGGGTAGCGCAGCAGCCTGCTGATTGTTTAACCCATATGTGTCGTGTGTTCGATTACAGCTCAAGTCTTAAATAATGGTTATGCGTTTAATTTCAGATTCTAATGACAAATGTGATAATCCGTGAAAATATGTACTCAAAGTGACAATGCAATTAAACCCATGTAGTAATGATTAATTACAGTATTACTTTTAAATAAATTCATTAAAATACATTTATTTTGGGATACCGTGAGGATACTTGTCCGATACTATTAGGGCACGTCCAGGCTCGCTACAAAATACTAGCTCGATATCAGGCGGGCACTCAGGAGATACCTAATGGACACCTTCTGGATACCATCACTTAAGTTATATGGGCACGAACTGGCCTCCTACAGGATACCACCTCGATACCAGCCGGGTACATCGAAGAAACGTTATGGACATCTAGTAAATACCTACACTTAAGTGAAATGGGCACGATGGGGTGATATACATTGTTTGTTTATTTAGCGTATATCACATTGATAATACATTTACCGTATAATAGAATATATGAAATTATTTCCCGAGAAAAATACAACAAGAAATACAGGACAAATAAATACATTCAAAGAATCACATTTAGGTCTTCGATCCAGGTCACAGAATGTTGCCATGGCAACATTGGAATCAAAGTGCCCCACCTTCTCTGGGCAAAACCATGTAAAAATTTACACATAACTCTGTAACGAAAAATAAAGATACTTACTTTCTTTCTTACTTACTTATGAAGTCAATATCAATGTTCCTGTTTTAAAACTAGGAAAACGCTCTGAGTAACGCGTTGATGAGCGAGCACGGATACGCGCAACACCTCGAACCGAAATTATGTTTATCGAAAATGTCCGTAAAAGCCAATAATTCTTGAATTTCGTCACAGACTTGTATGAAAATCTCCAACAATTCCTAAAATATTGGTCCCAATAACCACGCAAAGTTTTAAGTTGATCGATTGAACCTTTATGATTGAACGATTTCTTGTTAATTTCCAAAATCACAGGATATCGTTCAAAAAAATGTGAACCGTCATATCAGTTTCATAATACGTTTGAAAGTTTCTGCTCTAACAACCTTGAAGTGAAGATTCGAAGATTCCGTGAAATATGAAATTCGAGAAATATGATAGCCAACACGCAAAATATCCGTAAACTGTCGATAACTTTTGAATTTAAACACAGTTTAGTCTGAAAATTTTCAAAAATACAGATAATGTTGGACCCGATGACCATACAAAATTTTAAGTTGATCGGTCAAACGGTTCTGGAATAAATTTCAAAAAGCACATGAAATATTTTTTTAAATTTTAACCAATGGGGGGATTTGGCTTAAAATTTGTAAAATAAGAGACAATGTTGGTCCTAATGACCATGCAAAATATAAGGTCGATCACATTTGTCGAAGTCCATTTTCATTTTTCAGCCTATCAGGAGATGTTTATTTAAATTTCAACCAATGAATGGATTTCAAAAAAATTAGGGTCTGCAAACAGAGAAGGTTGGTTTTACATGTGTGCAAAATTTCAGATCGATCGGTGAAACGGTGCGACCTGTGTATCGGCTATTAGCAGCCAAAAACAAAAACAAAAACAAAAACAAAAACAAAAAACAGAGGTCCGTGCCAAATGAGCCAAAAGGAGACGCTCGCTTCGCTCGCTCAATTATAATAAATGTATACGACATTGTAAAATTTTCCCAGAGAATATACATCCCATTAATCGCACGAATCATGATCGAAGTCAGGTTCAAACAAAAATAAATTATTAATTTAAAACAAGTTGACTGAGGGTCTGAGAACCATCGCATTGTGCAAGAGGTGACTTTGCGGAACACGCTTTGATGGAGCTCGTGATGAAGGACCGTTTGTCACTATGTTTCGGCCCGTTTCAGTGCCAGCATAACAAAAATCATCAAGAGCATGTACAGTAAAGCCACCAATTTAAAACTCGTCCCCAACTGTCTTACCTCACTGTCTAACCAATTGGTCCTCCAGCATCTCTCTTTGCCCCATCGCTTCAACCCCTTGCCTTGCACTCGCGATTGCTCCGCCCGCCAGGACTCAAGTTCCACATTCGCCATCCGAGATTAATTTTGCATACATAAATTTCCCAGGTGCATGACGAGAACCTTGTCGTTAACCAGAACAAGTACGCCGGGTCCATCAACCTAACATCAGGAGTCATCGAGTTGGTCGATCCAGATGAAGCGCTGTACGAATGTGCTTTGTGCAAGTTCGTTAAAAGTAATTATAAGATCGAGAACAGTGTCCTTGACGGTACACGCTACAACGCAACCGGATACAACATTATCATGACAAGTCAGGAAGCAGGTGACTCGGGATACCCCCAGGAGCCAAGTGAGTTGGAGGAGAAAGCGAAGAGGGAAGTTGTCAGAGTCCTGAGAGTCATGGAGACGAATGTGCATGTGCTGAACTCTTCCATCGACACGAACCAACGGGATGTGATTCATGTCAGAGTCATAGAAGACGCGTTTCATCAAGAAGAAGAGATGGAAGCCAAGTTCAAAGGATTTGACGTGACAAGATGGTGGTATGCTGGGATCTGCTTGCGAGAAGAGACATCAAATCCACACGGAGGCGTCTTCGTATGGCGGGAGAATGCACCACGTAAGAGTTCCATGTTTCGTCACTTCGTGGGCTAACATACTTTCTGTAACACATACTTTAATTGAGGGGCCGCGTTGATAATCCAGCTAATGACCGTTAGCTGGTTTATGCGCGCATAGCAAGCCATGAGTTCAGTAGTGTGTTTACTTCAACCCCTTACAGTTGGAGCCTTTGATATTTATGTCAAAATTATAATAAACAGAATTTTAAATCTAGTTGTCCCACTTGTTTGCATTGTAATATTAAACTTTCTCATCAAATATCTCAGTTAGCCAAACCGGTTAGTTGGATGGCTAATCGACGCGGCCCAATTGTGCCTACTATAAAGAGTATAACCGAAGTTATATTTCCCAACGACTTAAGTCAAAATGCAAACTGATAAACACGCATTGCCCTGTGTTCAAATCAATTTACAATAATCCGACACAAAATCAAGACATAAAGTGACCATCCGTTGCCATTCTAAATTATCAAGATTTGGAATATTATATTTTATAATCGGAGGGTCTTCGATCATTTCTCTGATGCGTTTTGCTTTCAGAAGAATATTAATTATTTAATAAAAAACCATGAACGTCCATGTTACAGATTTCATCCAGTCGCACGTGATCCTAAACACTCAGGAAGTTGCGCGAAGGATCTGCGCGTGGAACAACGACACATCTGTACTGGATGGCCAGTGGTCAGAAGTGGACTATTTCACCGTCCACTGGCAACCCTGCAACGATTACTACGCCCTAAATAATCAATTGAAGTATATGTCGTATGCAACAGCAGTTTTTGGAACTGAAGATTATTTACCCCTAACACTAAATGGTAGATTAACATTGGAAGTGAATCGCTTAAATATGATAATTACAGTTAATATCATAGATCACAACTTATACAACTACTACTACATATCAACTTTTAATCCAATATTACTTACAATCGATGAATTAGTACTGGAATATGATATCTTCGTTATAATGGAGACAATGATTGAGGAGTTGACCTTGGAAGAACGTGACAACAGCTTGGTGTCGGGCAATGGAATGTATAATTCAATCATTGTGGTGGACTTTCTGGAAGAGAAGTACGTTGTTGGTTCGGAAGCATTTAGTGATAAGGCAAGGATTAATCATTTAGACGTCCAGAAAACAAACGACAGTATTGAAGCGTCACCAGCAACTGACGTGAAAGTTACTCTGTCAGATTCCCTCCACGACTCCACTTCGCGTTTAGGGATTTCAACCTTCATTGACTTTCAGACTCCATTCAATAGAGATAATCATGCACTCGGCTTGAGTGAATATGTAATACAAGTAACATTGATTAATAGGCAAGATGCAACATTCTACTCGACTGATTATGTCGATGTTTGGATCAGTAATACTTTGAAAGGCCAGAATACAGAACGTACTTGCGCTTCCTGGGACTTCTCTTCTAAATCATGGACCTTGAATGACTGCAATCCTTTGAGGTCACCCCGTAGTGGCCTGGACGTATTTAGATGCAGCAATCTTGACAACAGCAATGGAACCACTCGTGGGTACTTCAAAATCTACTTCTACACACCAACATTTGAAGACTATCTTGCAAGAAATACACACTATTTGGTCACGTTGATTGTCAGTGGAGCTCTAGCAGTGATTGGGTTTTTGAGTATCTTTATAACCGCGGTATTCTACGAGAAGTGGTGTGAAGATAAAGGTCACAAGATGCTCCTGCTCATGGTCACGTGCTTGGCAGTGAACATTGGACTGGGATACATGGATCTTACTGTACATGTCGACTCTTCAAGTAGGCTGTGCGTTGCTCTCGGGGCCATCAGACACTTCACCTTCCTGGCCATGTTCTTCTGGACTCTGGTCATGTCAGGCCTTCAAGTGAAGAGGCTGACATCTATCAGAGGAGCCAAGGACGTCTCTCATCTCATGCTGAAGACATCTCTCTTTGCTTGGGGATTGCCTGCTCTTCCTGTAGGAACTCTTCTCGCCTGGAAGACAAGCTTCTACAAGCATACGGATGACAGCAGTGGATCCTGTTATCCCTCGGGAGATGCTTTCGTAATCACTGTCTTGACTCCAGTTGGAGCCGTCCTGGTTGTTAACTTTGTTATCTATCTGTACGTCTTGAATCATATATTTGAGTGGATTCAATTTGGCAACGAGATTCGAGTCCGGCGCAACGTGACGGAAAGTAAATCCTTCGAAATGCATAAAATAAAATCTGGCATGTTCATCTTCATTGTGTTTGGATTTACTTGGCTCTTTCATTTTCTTTCCGAAGCAAAAGCCGTCCACAGCGACTTTCTTTATGAGTACTTATTTATAATGACGGCTACATCACATGTCTTTATTTTGTCTTGGTTTTTCGTTTACCTTGACAATGGTGTTTACGCCTGGTGGAAGTATCATCTTTGCTGTCACTTCTGTTCAAAGGGCTCGTACAAGAAGAAATAGATCTTTCTCTATTTTGCTACGACCGATATTACCGGATCTTGAATAGTTAATGATAAATGAACAATCAGTGTGACGGAAAAGTTATCGTTTTACATGGAAAAGGAGGTATTTGTATTTCGTATAGCTCGTGGATTTTAAAGTTTTGACATCTCAAATATGATCGATTACGATAACATCTTTTTCGTATGGATTACCACGAAACCAATGGGTTAGTAACAAGCCACTACATCATGTCAAATATTTTGATTACAGTAATCGTGAGATTTTTGCATTTTTACCATTTGTCGTTTGTAAAAATGTTTTGGGATTTTTCTGTTAATGGAAATATTTTTGATTTGTTTTGCATTGGTTTTCTATCTGTAATGTTGATGATTTTGGTGCGTTTCTTTTGTTTAAATCCTTTTATTATTATTATTATTATTATTATTATTATTATTATTATTATTATTATTATTATTATTATTATTATTATTATTATTATTATTATTATTATTATTATTATTATTATTAATTTTATTATTATTATTATTATTATTATTATTATTATTATTATTATTATACATGAAATACATTTCAACGTAGCCCCCGCTAAATCAACAATGGCTTGTCGGCAGAGCTACTTAATACAATTGCAAAGGACAATAAAATAAAATAAAACTCTCAGACAGGGCTCGAAAACAGCACACACCCGCTCGCCCCATGGCTAGTAGAATGACTGCTTAGCGAGTAAAATTTGACAGTTACTTGCCCGATTGGCGAGCTACTTTTGGTGCTATTTGTGCATTTTACATTTAAGTTTGAAGTAATACTTTGAAAATGATTTTGAATATTCAATTCAATTTATCTTTATTGATTTCTTTTACATCAAAAGGCGACATTCAGATGTTTAATAAATATTCACAAATTATGCATAAATAAATATTCACATTTTCTGATCTTCCATGCAACCATAGATTATTAATTATTATTATAAGATAGGTAATTAATGATAGTATATTTTCTAATAATAAATATGGTACCTAATTATCAAGCATCTTTAGTGATAATATTATGATATTGAGAAGATAATAAAAGAAAGGAAACAATAAGTTGTAATAACCAATTTACAATATCAAGTATTTTAAGTGATGATAATAATTAGAGTAATAGTTCGGGTTGACAAAATACTGTATTAATTTTGGTGTAAGAGATGATGTTTCAGGCTACTCTTAAACACTACGAGTCCTTGTGACTTTATGATTTCCGGAATTTTGTTGTAGGCTTCGGCGGAAGAGTAAGTAAATGAAGATTTGAATTTAGCTGTGCGATGTTTGTGAATAGCAAGTTTGCTTTTGTGCCTGGTGTTAACACTGTGTATATCTTCTCTTTTTACTAACTTTTGTCTGATGTATGATGGTTGGCACAGGACTAGGGCTTTATGCACAATGTTAAGAAGATGTTTCTTTCTTCTGGTCTCCATCTTGAGCCATCCGGCTTTCGTGCGGAAAGGTGTAATTCTCTTCCTGGGACCAACATTGTAACACAGTCTAAGGCAAGAGTTTTGTATTTTCTGAATGACTTGACTTGAGACTTTAGATTTACGAATTTAAAGAAGTGAATAAGATGTTCCACTTTAAATTAAGTCACATTGATTGGTTTCAAGAAAATTCGAAATAACTGTCTATGCATTTTGTGAGTTTAATTAGTATCAAGAATATGATATAACTAATCTTCTTATTGGATATATTAAGTAATTATCTCAACAAAATAAGTATACCTAATGTGTCACCTGCTTGCGAATTATTTCATGGTGATGCTAAGTTTAAGATTTAGAAACTATTAGGAAAATGACCTCATAAGTGATTAGATTAGATTAGATTAGTTTGGTTTAACGGCGCGTCAACGACGAGGTTATATTGCGCACATTAATTTTATATTTAACTTTGTTGAACATAATTGGAGGACATAGGGGAGGGGTCGACCTAACGGGCCCGATCCGGGGGCGATCCGGGGGGAGACTTTTGGACTTTTGGAGAGATTTCTTTTGGACACTCGCCCATAGGGCGAGTACCTAAAATTTTAAATTTCGAACCCTGCTCTCTGATCATTGATTTCCGCTCTATGTGGGATTCGTGACTGCTATAGCTGCAGCACTGAATGATTTCGCCGATGTCTGAGGCCGCACTGCTTTACCAACTTGCAATATAAAGACATATTATTAATTTTGTGCTACGCTGTGTCTACACATTTATAATACAAGAGCATCAAAAGCATATTGTTGTGCTGCGTCAGCTTTCCTTTCAATCTTTCCAAATGTAAGACGATCTCAGCCGGACGAGTGAAGAATTTGACCTTGGTCTGTACGTAAGAACGGGTCGGTTTCGTTTGTCACTAGACATCGACGAAACTCAGATCCTCTCAGATCAATGCTCAGATCATCTCATAATTGTGTAATGATATAATAGGAAGCAAATAAATTCATTGTGGAAAATCATAGTTTTCTTATTTAATCTCCTTCTAGAAAGTGTTTAAGTAAAGTAATAAGGATGAAAATAAGATATAATTTTTTTTTAACTATTATGTATAGAAATAATTTTTCTGAATAATACGCCGTGTAATAAAATCATTCCTGTCTTACAAGTATTAAAACAAATAAAATTCAAAAAATCGGTGTGAAATTGGTTGATAATGTTATACTTAATATCAAAAATTTACCAATACATTACGTTTACTAATTAATGTTAATTATTAAATAGAAAACATACAACATGGCGCAGCATGCATCAAATAATCGCATAAAATAAAATTAATACCTAAAATATGCTCAAAAGAGCGATGTTCCAAGTAGGAGTACTTTTGTTTGTAAAATTTATTTTTGAGAATGCGGTACACAAACGTCTCGGCATTTTACCATGATTACCACTAACTTCCACTCCACTTGATAGGACACGAGATATATAAACATAGGGTATTTAGTTTGGTATCTTTGATTTACTACTGATTATCTTATTACAATTACAAGCTGCAAGTTCCGTCACTTTGTTAGTGAATAGCACACCTGAGAAATAAAACAAGCAACAATTATAAGATTATTTGCAAGACCATGTGGGTGATGCTAACAGTCAAATAATGTTCAGGTACTAATTTGAATCTATAAATTGATCGCTTCAACCAATATTCATCGTTTTTATTGTTAAATAGGTATTTTAAAATTTCAAAAACGACATGACATTACGAATTTCTCCCAGCCAATTAATAAGGTAAAAATAAATTAAAATAAATAAAATGGAAAAAAAAATTAAATGGTGCGGTAATTTAAGATCCCAGAAAAAAACACTCCGGGTAAAAAAGGCAGCCAAGTCTCTTTACTTAAAAAAATTCAACACCGAAAAGGAGTGATATCAAAAAAGGAGCCAAGTCAATGACATTTCCAAATATTTTACTTAATATAATGAATTCCGCACTTCGATGTTCAGTATATTTGGGGATTGTTGTAGGGTGCAATTTTGTAATTAATTAATTGGCCGGAATTAAGAGACGTACATAAATATTTTATGTTAATTCGTCAATTCAAGCACTAGGAAATGCAGTTAATAAATACTGTTCATTATTATATAATATGTTAATTATAATCATATTTATTTTCATAACTTTAAAAGCAAGATAAATATAAAACAAATGTCAATTTAATATAATAGGTATAACAATATAGACATATAAACATTCAGCTGCATTTGCATTTAAAGATCCTTTTAATAAAACACTAACTGATCCATCTTTTCCGGAGATCAGTACCACGTTGATGAGATTATAAAATGCAGGGTACTTTAAAAACATAATTTAACCATTATTTGCCAAGAAAACTTCAAGTCTTGAATTGGTAGAAATTACCTTAGACTAGCTATTGTGGAAGACATTATCATCAATGGCACATATTTTAATAAGAAAATAACAAACAAAAATATGTTTCTACACTTTGATTAATAGAATCAAATGGAATATTGCGTACAGAACGACTCGTTCGTAAGTCAAAACTGATTCCAACGTGATTGTGAAAAAATTACATTTCACTTTCCTTTACTTTAGTTAGGTAGTTCAACATTCTTGAAAGAACGGCTGCTAAAGCAGCACATTGAATACAACATGGTTTCTAAAAGCTTCCTTTCATTCCAAACCACGACCTTGTTGTCATTTTAAAAGCTCGTGTCACTGTTTCCTCCTGCCCAGTTGCTTCCACCTGGCAGTGTTGTGACGTCAGCACCTGCAGATGTCAGGAGTTCCACGATATCGCAGTGTCCCTCCCAACTGGCCCAGAACAAAGCAGACAGCCCAAGATCATCACGAGTGTTCACATACTCAGCTCTGTCTGACTCGTTGTTGAATGAAGCCAGCAACGCTCGAACTACCATCTCATGGCCGGCTAATGAAGCCTCCATCCACGCATTGAAGCCGCCAGGACCCCGTGTTGTGACGTCAGCTGCATGAGCGATTAGTAGTTCCACAATGTCACCGTGTCCCTCCGAGCTTGCCCACCACAATGCAGATAGACCTTCGTCATCGAGGTGGTTAACATACTCAGCTCTGTCTGACTCGTTGTTGAATGAAGCCAGCAACGCTCGAACTACCATCTCATGACCGGCTAATGAAGCCTCCATCCACGCATTGAAGCCGCCAGGACCCCGTGTTGTGACGTCAGCTGCATGAGCGATTAGTAGTTCCACAATGTCACCGTGTCTCTCCGAGCTTGCCCACCACAATGCAGATAGACCTTCGTCATCGAGGTGGTTAACATACTCAGCTCTGTCTGCGGCATTGTGGAACGCAGCTAGCAACAGTCTAACTACAGATATGTGTCCTTCGGCTGCGACTTTCATTAGCACATGACAATCAAGAGCTGTTACGTCAGCTGCTAAAGCGATGAGGAGTTCAGCGTGTCAATGTGTTCCATTGAACCAGCCTCTAACAAGGCAGAATGACCTAGTGTGTCGCGATTATTAACATACTCAGCTCTGTCTGTCTCATTGTTGAATGCAGCCAACAATGTTCTAACTACTGATATTAGGCCTTTTTTTATGCCAACGCAAGAGCATTGTAGCCTTCAGAATCTCGTTTAGTCACATCAGCTCCAGCGGATACCAAGAGTTCAACAATGTCGCTCTGTCCACACCAAGTTGCCCACCACAATGCAGATCGACCTTTTTTGCTATCATAATTTACATATTCAGCTCTGTTTGAATCATTGTTGAATGCAGCCAGCAATGTTTTAACAACTAACCCATAACCTTTATATGAGGATGACA
This sequence comes from Leuctra nigra, assembly GCA_934045905.1. NCBI lineage: Eukaryota > Metazoa > Arthropoda > Insecta > Plecoptera > Leuctridae > Leuctra > Leuctra nigra. Next base: position 8,020,792 of record OW203773.1, read on the forward strand.
TAAGCGCAGTATGCCCGTTAGAATCTTTTAAGGTCACATCAGCTCCTGCCAATATGAGGAGTTGAACAATGTCGTGGTGTCCCCAACAACTTGCCAGCATCACGGCAGATTGACCTGTGTCAACGAGAGTATTAAAGTAGTACCCTCATTAGTCCACGTAATTCAAGTCAGTGACTCACAAATTAAATTACAAATCAATGAAATAAATATTTTACAACTATATTTTGCATTTTTGATGAATATCATAATATTACTTTGTAGAAAATAATACGATATTTTATAAAGTATTTACAATTATTTTAATTAATTTCATGCAGTACGAATTAAGTATGGAGCACATCCCGAGTTTTCCTGGGGGTTTGACCCATAATTATTTGGATTTTATTATGATTATTAGTTGTATTTACCATCAGGGTGATTTTATGTGTCTAATTTAAGGTTTATATAATATAAAAGTATGTCTGTATTGAGTAGCGAGAAAGTATCTACAGCTGTTGAACATTTATGTGAAGGAACGTTTGAATATTGGCGCGGTTGCGAGCTAGCGTCGTTGTCAGGGTACGCCATCTTGCGTTGCTAAGGACGCTCAAGTGTCGTCGCCGTTGCTAAGGACGCGTGAACATTTCATCCCAGGGGTGAATACAGACAGAAATTGAAACTTACTGGTAGCTCGGTGTGTAATTGTGTGGCATTATGCAAATTAGGTCTGAGAGTCAAGCTGATAGACGGATTCAAGAAAAATTTACCGCACAACGCCACAAGTTCGGAAATCGACAGGATTCTAGTCGGGGAGAGGCAGAGTTTGCTCTGAAGGAAATCAAGAAAGTGGTCAATTTGTCGGGGAGCGGCGACAGAAGCCAGGTGCAGCGAGGCGAGACAGTCAGTCGGCGTCTGGCATTCACAGAGGTAACTTCGCGCCAGGTTGATGCAGAACTTTAGCACGCGGTCTGCCGTGATCAAGGCTAAATGCAGTTTTTCGAAGTTTAATGCATTTGAGTAGTATCAAATAAGTTGTATCATGTATGGAGCAGTATTGTTGTCGTGAAATAGTGACAGATAACGAATGGAATAACGGAAAAGTGATACAAGCAACGCGATTGACTGTGACGACGCGTGAGTGTAAGCGGCGGGTGTGCTGTATACGGCGCTGGCTGAGATGCAGTTCTAGTGCAGTTAAGCGCTGCAGTTTATAAACGGCTTAATAACTACCGCAATTATGGACCGATTGAGTTGAGAATTGGACAGCAAGGACAGTATTAATTAACGCATTAATGAACGAACTCAGACAGTGTGCAAGTGACTCGCATGTACCGTAAGCCGTGTTCAGGACATTCAGGACATCCAGGATGCTAGTTCCATGCATTCGTGACACCAGAGTGAGTGTGATTATGAATTGACTTCCACACCCGTATATGATCGACGGGAACGACAACGAGGAATGGGCTTGGACGTGGAGGTCGACTGCAATGAGGCGGGCGACACTAGGACGGCGATGGAGGGTGGCAACGGACGATGACCGGCTCTACGCTTGTACGAACGATCCCAGCGCATAATAGCATTCGAATACGCTAACACAAGGATTATACTAACGGATGAGTACCGAACGAAGAGTATCATTATTTACTGTATACATTGTTAGCATATAAGATGTAAAATTGTAATGACTTGCATGAATATAACCAGGATAGATAGGAATCCAGCTGGAAGGTTAGAGTGTCATGACTGTATTGTAATTTCACGTGAATATATCAGTAAACAGGTTTATTCTTGTTGTCAATGGAGAAAACAACCACTGCTAGCATGCATCCCACTGAGCTAAGAAAATTCATAATTTGCAATTTTGATGGAGTTTTGAGGGAGCTTATCTCATAGTTTATTATTTCTGTTTTGTTGACTAAAACTTCGGGCAACTTTAGAAAGCATTTCAGAATTGGCGCCCAGTACGTGTGGCAGATGTGGGTTTTATTATCCCCCACGGTTAACTTGAGTGTAGAGTTTCTGTCAAATTTTGAATTTTTAATGATGGTTAGATTTTGTTGTATGGCCGCAATTTCAGAATTGGCGCCCAACAGGGAGGCTCGATGTGGGTGTTTTTACCTCCCATGAGTACCCTGAAAGACAGAGTTTTTGAATTGTTAAAATGTTGTGTTTTGTAAAGTTGGCGCATTACAGTTTTAGCGCGACCAACTATAGTTTGTCAGTTTTGTATGGAAAATTTAGGCAAATGCTCAGTGGGTATTGCAATTAAAGTTGAGTTAGATTCATACGGAGGTCTTGGATGTGTGTTTCAGAGACTTTTATTACGTGGTTCATAATTAAAGAACTAGCTGTAGGTCACTCAACGTGCTAAGCTATAAGCAGGTGCAAGTAGTTAGTCTAATTTGCATGTTTAGTTCAGTTATTGCATGATGGAGGAGGGAAAGAAGCATGTGACGATGCATGTGCATGAGTACATGGTATGGTTGATACTTGTACTGGTTAATTTCGTGTATGGATTCATAATGAGGATGGCACAGTTTAAGTCCGTGAATACTTTCGGTTCGGATGTGAAATGTGTGAAGAGTAAGGAGCGTTTGATTGTTCAGTCTGCTCAGGAGTCAGTTCGGTGTGACAATTCAGTTGATTTCTACCAGGGTCTGGCACAATGTATAGATGCATCCATGTCTAAGGTTAGAGATGAGATAGTGAACCAGGGTATTAAATTCAATGAAAGGTTTGAAGAAATACTTGAGAAACATGAAAAGCTAAGATTTGAATTGGTCGAGAAGAATGACAAGCTGAAAACAGAATTGCATGAACAATGGAAGCGTGAAATTGATGAACGGGATGCACGTTATCAGATGCAGTTGATTGAGAGAGATCAGCGCATTCAAAATGAATCCAAGCATGATGTTGACGAAGTGAAAGAGTTGTTGACAACAATGTGTCGAACAGTTGAGGTAGCGACAGAAAAAGGTCAGATTGTTGAGGCTCAAGTTGATCAGGTGACCGACAAACTAGGTCGACTTGAAGGGAAAGTTTTTGCTTTTGAAGGAAAGACAAACGGGAAACTGCAGGATTTGAAGGGTAGTTTGGGTAAACTCACTCAACATACAGCAAGGCAGGAAAAGAGAGCTGAGGTATTGGAGCACAAGCTCATGACGCGAGTCGACCGGATGAACGACAAAATGGATGCGTTCATGCTGAAATGTGATGCAAAGATGGAGGAAGGAGTTCAAAAGCAAGTAGACTTCGAGCAGAAGTTACGTATTTCGTTAAAAGAATCCGTTTCATCAGTCATAGGACGAAGTAGCAAGGAAGGTCTCGTTGGTCAATTGTGCGATCAATTGGAGAGAGAGGGAATAACATACGAGGGGAAAAATGAAGTGATGCATGTCAAGGAATTCCTTCGTATAGTAGAGTTAAAATTCCGCGAGAATACTGATTTGAGTGACTATCACAAGCTTATTGTAGTGGGATCTGCAATTCGGCGAGATGCAAGAGCTTGGTACCAGATGCAAATGTACGAAACATACGAAGCATTCAAGATAGGAATTATAGAGAAATATTGGGGCATTTATCAGCAAGCTGAGGTGATGAAGACAATTTACAGTGGTAGATTTTCGGGGACGATGTCCATGGCAGAGTACGTTCAGAGGTTGGTCCGACTGTCCAACTACCTGTCAAACAAGATACCGGAGGATGAGTTGGCTAGACAGTTGCTACGGCACTTGCCAATGAAAGTAAGAGAAAGATTGTACAGGCAGAAGGATGATTTGAAGCAAATCGTGGAGCAATTAGTAGAATGGCATGAAGAGGGATTGTTGAAGGAGCATATGGATGCTGGCAGTTATGTAAACAATCGCCTGGAGATGCAATATGAAGAAGAGTACTACGAAGGATATGACGATGATGAGTACGATGACTATCATCAAGATGACTACTAGAAGAAGGACGTTGGTGAAGATTAAAAGAGATGTAAATAATCAACTGATAAAATAGTAATAGAGTAAGCTAGAGTAAGGTATGAGTGAATGTCAAGTGTGTAGCGTTGTATGTCAGAACATAGATTTTGTATTGTTAAAATGCATGAGTGAAGCTTGGAGAAATGTCGAATCGTGTAGGTGAGAAGAAGGATGACGATGGTAGATGGCTGTTTCAGTTGAAGAGAAGATTTTATCGATGAAGTCGGAGTAACGAGAAGAAGTACGATGATTACTGAAGAATTTTAGGTCTTTGAAGAAACGAGAAGACGTTGGAGAGCGCAAGTGATTTCTAATGGGGCGCTGAAGTGACTGTTTTGGCAAGAAAACATGTCAAGGAGGAATCTAGATCAGAGATCTACGTGAAGGAGGCTAGCCTAGCTAATGTAGCAGCTCAGCAAGTACGAGGAGGTTGACGGAGAGATGTGACTGGCTGGACAGCAGCACATCGTGGTCAAGAATTTTGAAGTGTTCGTGCACAAGAGAGAAGTTGCAGCCACTCTATTGATGAAGGAACGGCGAAAGTTATGGAGGCCGTCGAAGAAGTGAAGAAATTGGCGGATGTTTGATGAAGATGGTCTACAAGAAGACGGAGAGGACTTGTTTTGTCGAAGAGGATCGGATCTGAAAATACTGGAACTTTACCGGAGTTATGATATCTTTAGCCTGGTTCACTGAGAGAAGGGACATATTTTTCATGCTGAATTTGTATTTTTGACGTTTCATTAGGTCTTGTATAATTGTAAACGATGTGGGTGTAAATATTCAACTGATAAAGAAGTTAGTAAATAAGTTAGTTCGTAAAGTTGTTAGTTTTAGAAGTGTATGAATGGATGAATGTTTTGGGTCAAATTTGTTGGTAACGTAAGGTCTGGTGGGGTAATTGGAACTGCAAAGTATAACGAAGTCAGGGAATGGTGGGGTAGATCAAAATAGATAGGCAAGTGTGTGAGAAAATGGCGTGTGTATGAATGAAAAATAGAGTAAGTACAGTTGCGAATGCGTGCGTCATTAAAATCTGCTTATTTTGTTTATAATATGTCATGCAACATCTTGTGGGACTTGCCCACAGGATTAATAATAGCGCGAGAGAGTGAATGAGAGAGTGTGTGCATATTTCAAGGTGTTTGCAGCAGAGCTCTGGGTGGATAGTTTGGCGATAACTAACTATCAACAGAGGGAAGAGTGAAGAGAAGAGCTTGCACTGGCGATAAATGTGCATGGGAAGGACGAAGGATGAAAGGAGGGCCTGCAGATGGCGTTAAATGTGCATTGGCCGGAAAAGAGTAAAGAAAGGCACTAGAGAGGATGTTTGTCGAGAGAAAATGAGAAAATAGCATTGTGAATTGTGTGTGAATGAAAGTTAGTTTAGTTGTAAATAGTTAGTTGTACGGTTAGTGTAAGTTATTTCATGATTAGCATTAGTGGAAGTGTTTCGATTGATCGTGGAAAGAATGTGTGTAAGAGGAAGATGTAATTGACGATGTCCAGGTTCGAGACGGGGCGATGGCTAGTGTGCTTGTGGTCTCTCATGATTCACGAGGAATGTAGGTCGAGCGAACAGCTGTTCGCAGTGCGAGTCGAGGTCGCTCTGAGTAGGAATGTAGGTCAAGTTCAGACAGCTGTTTGACTTGAAGAGTTTGAAGCGTTTGCGTTCGATGTTTAGTGGACGTTGGAGTAGAGTTTGAATTGTTTTATGCATGATGCATGTTTATGTGGAGTTACGACATGGTAGACGAGAATCATTTCTCGATTTTAACGAGTTTTTGAGCTAAGGGACTTAGCAAGTTTTCAAAGATGATTTTGCTTTTTGAAGCATTGATGCATGATGACACCGAGGTTCGAGCGGGGATCTTTCATATTCTTTGGACGGACATTAAGAGGAAGGATGCCTTGATGTGCCGAAAGTATTTTTGTGGTTTTTAAGTAGATTTTGTACTTTGTATTAATTAGCAAGTTAAGATTGCATGATATTGAGTTGCATGTAGTATTTAGTAGTAATTAATATAATGCATGGGGCTCTCTAGCATGATATAGTGAGCACATATAACCAATCTGAGTAAGCGAGCACGAGTGACAAGCAGTTTAAAGGGAGGAGCACGACTTAGGTCATTTCCTCTTCCTGTAAACAAGTTTAAACGTCAGAGTAAACGGATGGGGTCTCTGGAGCACATCCCGAGTTTTCCTGGGGGTTTGACCCATAATTATTTGGATTTTATTATGATTATTAGTTGTATTTACCATCAGGGTGATTTTATGTGTCTAATTTAAGGTTTATATAATATAAAAGTATGTCTGTATTGAGTAGCGAGAAAGTATCTACAGCTGTTGAACATTTATGTGAAGGAACGTTTGAATATTGGCGCGGTTGCGAGCTAGCGTCGTTGTCAGGGTACGCCATCTTGCGTTGCTAAGGACGCTCAAGTGTCGTCGCCGTTGCTAAGGACGCGTGAACATTTCATCCCAGGGGTGAATACAGACAGAAATTGAAACTTACTGGTAGCTCGGTGTGTAATTGTGTGGCATTATGCAAATTAGGTCTGAGAGTCAAGCTGATAGACGGATTCAAGAAAAATTTACCGCACAACGCCACAAGTTCGGAAATCGACAGGATTCTAGTCGGGGAGAGGCAGAGTTTGCTCTGAAGGAAATCAAGAAAGTGGTCAATTTGTCGGGGAGCGGCGACAGAAGCCAGGTGCAGCGAGGCGAGACAGTCAGTCGGCGTCTGGCATTCACAGAGGTAACTTCGCGCCAGGTTGATGCAGAACTTTAGCACGCGGTCTGCCGTGATCAAGGCTAAATGCAGTTTTTCGAAGTTTAGGTAATGCATTTGAGTAGTATCAAATAAGTTGTATCATGTATGGAGCAGTATTGTTGTCGTGAAATAGTGACAGATAACGAATGGAATAACGGAAAAGTGATACAAGCAACGCGATTGACTGTGACGACGCGTGAGTGTAAGCGGCGGGTGTGCTGTATACGGCGCTGGCTGAGATGCAGTTCTAGTGCAGTTAAGCGCTGCAGTTTATAAACGGCTTAATAACTACCGCAATTATGGACCGATTGAGTTGAGAATTGGACAGCAAGGACAGTATTAATTAACGCATTAATGAACGAACTCAGACAGTGTGCAAGTGACTCGCATGTACCGTAAGCCGTGTTCAGGACATTCAGGACATCCAGGATGCTAGTTCCATGCATTCGTGACACCAGAGTGAGTGTGATTATGAATTGACTTCCACACCCGTATATGATCGACGGGAACGACAACGAGGAATGGGCTTGGACGTGGAGGTCGACTGCAATGAGGCGGGCGACACTAGGACGGCGATGGAGGGTGGCAACGGACGATGACCGGCTCTACGCTTGTACGAACGATCCCAGCGCATAATAGCATTCGAATACGCTAACACAAGGATTATACTAACGGATGAGTACCGAACGAAGAGTATCATTATTTACTGTATACATTGTTAGCATATAAGATGTAAAATTGAAATGACTTGCATGAATATAACCAGGATAGATAGGAATCCAGCTGGAAGGTTAGAGTGTCATGACTGTATTGTAATTTCACGTGAATATATCAGTAAACAGGTTTATTCTTGTTGTCAATGGAGAAAACAACCACTGCTAGCATGCATCCCACTGAGCTAAGAAAATTCATAATTTGCAATTTTGATGGAGTTTTGAGGGAGCTTATCTCATAGTTTATTATTTCTGTTTTGTTGACTAAAACTTCGGGCAACTTTAGAAAGCATTTCAAGTACTTGATTTGATTTTAAGCAGTTTCTAGTAGAAACTGGCTAAATTAGGGTATTATTCTTAATTATCACTTTATTTAATCCCGTAACCCCACATTTTTAAGCGGCTAAAATATTGAAAAAAAATCGGCCCTTAAAAGAAATCAATCATTTTACTTTGTAGTTTATATTACAATTTCGACAGAAGATATAAGTGTAATTGTTAAGCTTCACCATGTTATCTTATGGGAAATTTCAAGAATTCCTTCTAAGATATCTCTTAAATTATTCCCGTGACACATGTTTTTCTTTTCGTATTTGCAAATGGTATTGCATGAGGCATATTTGAGGAAAGTTTGAAGCATTTTTATTTAACACCGACTAATGAGGGTACTACTTAAACATACTCAGTTCTCTCCGACTCATTCCTGAATGCAGCTAGCAATGCTCTAACTACTGATATTTTTCCCAATTCTAAGGCCAACGTAAGTGCATTACAGCGTTGAAAATCTAGTTTAGTCATCATCAGCTCCAGCTGATGTCAAGAGTTCAATAATGTCGAGGTGTCCTTGTCTACATGCATGCCACAGGGCAGAGAGACATTCATCATCGCGAGTATTAACATACCGAGCTTCGTCGGACTCATTGTTTAATGCAGATAGCAAGGCTCTAACTACAGACACGTGACCTGCTAATGATGCCGTCATAAGCTCATAATAACTGTTGGCATATTTCGTATTCATGTCAGCTCCAGCTGATATCAGTTGTTGAACAATGTCGCTGTGTCCAAGCATGCTTGCCAGCCACAAGGCAGAATAACCATCATCGTCATGAGTTTTACGTACTCAGTTCTGTCGGACTCGTTGTTGAATGAAGCTAGCAAAGCTGTAACTACTAGCGTATGCCCTGCTGATGACGCGGCTATAAGCGCATTATAGCCGTTAGAATCTCTTTCAGTAAGGTCAGCTCCAGTTAATATCAAGAGTTGAACGATGTCGTGGTGTCCTCTCATGCTCGTCCACAACAAAGTAGATCGACCGTCATCATCGCGAGTATGAACATACTCATCTGCATATTGCACGGCTGTCCAGTGCAGAACTTTGTCTTTCACATCCACTCTTGCATTGTGAGTCATCAGCAGTTGAAGGGTCACGCTGTTGGTTTTGTTCTCTGAAAGGTTGTCTAAACTGGCGAGTACAGCAAGATGGAGAGCTGTCCTGCCGCCCTTGTCGGTAGCGTTCACATCCACTCCCTCTTCTAACAAGACACACACTCTTGCCGTGTCTCCATTTAGAACCGCGTTTTGTAAATATATTTAGGTCCCCACCAATGGACTGCCACCTTGACGCGGTGGTGGGGCTTAGGGGGCCGCCTCAAATAACGAGTGTTGGTCCCAACTAAGTGCAGTCCAGGGTCGAACTAGTCCCATGTCCTCCCCAATTTCGCGGGCACCTCGGGCCGGCCTCCACCCTCGAGATGGTGATCCCCTGAAATCGGGTCCCACCGGCCCGAAGCTTTCCTCTACTCCCCGGTCTATCCCAATTCTGAACTGTCTTTCCCACCATTTTCAGACTGTCCCAGATCGGGCCCTTTAGGTCTACTTCTCCCTATGTCCTCCACTTATGATCAACAAAGTTAAAAGTAAACATTAATGTGCGCAATATAACCTCGTCGTTGACGCGCCATTAAACAATAATAATCTAATCTAATCTATATTTAGGTACATTTGATTTTTGGTATATAGTACGTCTATATTATTTATACACGATGCGCCAAGTATATTTTGGTTTTTAAAATTAAGTTTTGACTTGGCCCATTTTTTGATATCACTACTCTTCGGTGCTGAAGTTTTAGATTTCTCATATTTTTTATAGTTGAAGATACTTGGCTGTAATTTTTACACGAAGTGTTTTTTATGGGGATATATTATGCAAGGCAGTGGTCAAGACGGCTTGTTCCGTTTGTTGTTCTCTTTAACCCTGAAAAGGTCAGTTGGCATGTTTGGAAAATGTCACCTCTAAATCTCTGCATTTTGTCTCCCACACCGGATATCCAGGCAGGATATCAGATCGCTAAATATTTATCACCTTGAATGTATTTCAAGAACTCATTAACGACACAAAGGGGCATTGCAAGCGGTATCGTAGCAGCACATCAGATTTCATAATAATCAAATGTTACAGAAAAACAATTCCTGATTGTGTGATCTATAAAATGACGGAAGTTTCTTGCTGATCGATAAAAATAACTTCGAAGAGTTACAGTTACTGCTACCGTTTTTGTAGCAATATCATGCTTGATACATTTCCTTTGAAATAATTAAAATCAATAATCTCTGAACAGAAAACAGACTAAAGATATGATCAGCTTCCTATTGAGTTCTGTATAAATCAGGAATCTTGTTTCACCCTGAACATTATCTGGAGTGTTGAGTTGAAGATGAAGCAACTTGTGGATCGGATGCTGTTGGGTTTCGTGGCGATCTTCTTGCTGACGTCAGGAGCCAAATGTGATGACGATGATGAAGACAAGTCAGCTGAGAGACTGGTAACTATCACGGCATTTATAATTGAAGCGTTATTTACAAAAGCAATTACCTAGTCCAAATATTTAAAATATCAAATGTTGGTGCCAATATATTATATGTTTTCATTGGCCCATTCTTGAGCATGCGTCTTGAACAAAATATACCCTTTATGTTTTTACATGTCATAGCATTTCCTTTTTTGCAAAAAGTTCAAGTCAGGTGTGTATAAGGCTGTTATGTGAAAATTTTGTGCGATTACATTACTGCAAAATTAACAGATTTGAAACTCTTTCATTTATTAAAAGAATTGTTATTCATTATCATAAATGATTTGTATTATTTTTTAATTAGTTGATTGGTTCAAATTTAAAAATAAAAATTAATCTGATTGCTATATCAATTTGAAATTCTGTTAAGTCATTTAGACCAACATTTTATCAAATTTTACAAAGTTTCAGACAAATCTTCCAATTGGATAAAATTACAAATATCTTTCGATTGGTCAAAAATCAAAATGTTCGAATTTTGCATGGTTATCAAAACCAATATTATCTAATATTGCAGTACACATTTTCAACCATATCGGTCAAGTATTTACATACCTGTTGCAATTTTAATAGATGATAAAGAGTTCAAAAGAGGTGCTTGGAACAGTTCTTCAGTCACAACGTCAGGCGCGTAGGAATAGGGCAAAGGGGGGAACGGACCCCGTTGTCTGGAACCTTGTCCCCCCCCTGCCAGAGATCCTGACCCCCCTGCTAGAGATCCTGAACACCCCCAGATATTGTAACAAGTACATTTTTATGTACATTTTCCCACTAGAAGTCTGAACTGACCACGCGGTAATTCGACATTATTAGGATGTCAGGTTTCTCTTATATCTACACTGCAAGGCTTTACGCGCAAGCTAGCTCAGCCGATCTCACGATCAGACCGTGTGATTAGCTGTGTCATCTATACTATTGATGCGACCATCGGGAGCATGCAATAGGCAGTCGAGTTCAGCACAGGCTTCTAGTGAGTTCACGCCTCACATCATGTAGTTTTTTATAACATATTTGTAGCACGTGGTAAATCTTAATAAAGTAGTATTCTATCTAAACTTATCAATTTGTAACCATGGGATTTTGACCAACCACCGCTCGTCCAATCAACTATCCACCCAAGTGTTACAATATCACCTATTACACAAATGTTAATTAAGATATGCAAAATTCATAGATTTGCTTCATTATGTAGTAGAATTCTCAAGATTTTCTCCAGTTTTGCAAAACTAATTGAACCCAGGTATTCTCCAAGAAGAATCTCATTTACTCATTGTCCGACATGATCATTTCCATGAATAAAATTAATTAATTCCACGTTAATCTATTTGTAACCAAAACAAACATACTTTTCTTATTGCTTATTGCAATAAGAAGGCTGTGAAAAAGGTTGCTTATTGCAACCTTTTTCAAAGGTATTAAAAAATTGTTTCACAATCGATTCTCTTTTACTAGAGTTCAAACATTTCCCTATGGGGATCCATAGGGGATTATCTAAAGGTGATTTCTTTCAAATAACTAAATTTACAGATTATATTTCATTTTGTCTAAAGTTTCCCCAAGAGTATTGCATATCACACATTTTAAATTTTATTGAAAATGATATCAAAATAGCGTCGAATGCTATTTATTTTTTAAATCAAAAACAAAAAATGCTCTGCGGGCTATTGAGGATTCAATAAAAACAATTTGTTTTAAGTTTTCACAGAATATTGCATATCACACAATCGAAATGTCTTTGAAAAGAATGAAAAAATTGTTTAAAATTCGATTATTTTGTATAAAAAATTTGAAAAAGGCCCTGCAGGGACGTGCCACCCAGACCACTTTGAAGCGGTGGCATAACGGCATTTTCCTGACATTCAAAGATCCCCGATAGTGTCGAACCCCCCCACTAAAAATAAAGTTCCTACGCGCCTGCACGATGTTATAGTTCTTCCATAACAAGAGTGTTTATTTGGTGATCGGAAAATTTCAAAGAAAATCGAATGTGTCGTATCGTGTATGGTAAGAGCTTAGTAGTGGTTATGGTTGTACTATGTGTTGTACTATGTGTTGTACTATGTGTTGTACTATGTGTTGTACTATGTGTTGTACTATGTGTTGTACTATGTGTTGTACTATGTGTTGTACTATGTGTTGTACTATGTGTTGTACTATGTGTTGTACTATGTGTTGTACTATGTGTTGTACTATGTGTTGTACTATGTGTTGTACTATGTGTTGTACTATGTGTTGTACTATGTGTTGTACTATGTGTTGTACTATGTGTTGTACTATGTGTTGTACTATGTGTTGTACTATGTGTTGTACTATTTGCACTATGTGTTGTTATTATATTTATAGAAAATCACATTCTTTAATATGCAAGTAAACACTAAACACCAAGAATATATTAATAGTGCTACTGTAAAAAAGATTTGGTTTTTTATTAAGTGAAGGTTTAAATATGTGAATCAAAACTGTCGACATAACCTATTAGGAAAATAAATAAACTAGGAAAACGCTGTGTGTAACGCGTTGATGAGCGAGCACGGATACGCGCAACACCTCGACCGAAATTATGTCTATCGAAAATGGCATTAAAAGCCAATAATTCTTGAATTTCGTCACAGACTTGTAAAAATATCTCCAAAATCTCCAAAAATATTGGTCCCAATAGCCTTGCTAAGTTTTAAGTTGATCAATTAAACCATTGATTGAACGGTTCCTTGTTAAGTTTCAAAAATCACAGGATATCTTTCAAACAATATACCTGGGACCACTCATATAAGTGTGTACACAATATCAGATAATTCTGTTGAACGGTCATTATTAGTTTCATTTCGTTTGAAACTTTCTGCTCTAACTACCTTGCCTTGAACTGAAGATTCGAAGTTGCCGTGAATTTGACAGCCAACACACAAAATGTCCCTAAAATTACAAAAACTTTTGAAAATAACTACAGATTGGACTGAAATTGGCAAAAATACCTAAAATGTTGGTACCAATGACCATGTAGAGTTTTTAGTTGGTCGGTCAATCGGTTCTAGTTTAAATTTCAAAAATCACAGGAAAAATGGTTTCAAATTTGAACCCATAGGAGGATTTTGCTGAAACTTTTTATAATTGGGTAAAATGTTGGTTGCAATGACTTTGCTAAATTTCAAATTGATTGAACGAACCAATCGAAAGATAATTTTTTTAATTTTGAATTAATCAGTGGATTTAAAAAAAAATAGGGTCTGCAACGCCGAGAAATGGTTCGTACATGTGTGCAAAATTTCAGCTCGATCGAAGAAAAACTGTGATTTGTATACCCTCAGGTAGCAGAAGAAAAAATGGTCCGTGCCAAAAGAGCCAAAAGAAGACGCTCGCTCAACTACCTAGGATAACCTATCCCAATAAAGACGACCCCATAAAAAACAACCCGTGTAAAATACTAGCCATATTGTCTCTTACTCTAAAAAAACAGAAGAAATATAAAAATTCAGCACTGAAAAGTAGTGATATCAAAAAAATGGCCAAGACAAAACTTTTCAAAAAATGCTTGGCGCATCGTACATATAAATAGTATAGAAGTAGGCCGGAAATCAAATATACTCATATATACATAAAATATATCTACTAGGAAAACGCTCTGTGTAACGCGTTGATGAGCGAGCACGGATACGCGCAACACCTCGCAACACCTCGCTCTAACTACCTTGCCTTGAACTGAAGAGTCGAAGTCGCCGTGAATTTGACAGCAAACACGCAAAAAGTCCGTAAAATGTTAATAACTTTTGGATTTAAACACAGATTAGTATGAAAATTGTCAAAAATGCAGATAATGTTGGTCCCAACCATCATGCGAAGTTATAAGTTGATTGTTCAATCAGTTATAGTTTAAATTTCTAAAAACACATGAAAGATGGTTTTAAATTTTAACCAATGAGAGGATTTGGCTGAAACTTTGTTTGATTGGGTACAATGTTGGGGGTAATGACTTGTCAAAATTTCAATTTGATCGAAACAACCAATCGAAAGTTAATTTTTTTTAAATTTGAACCAATCAATGGATTTCAAAAAAATTAGGGTCTGCAACAATCAGAAATGTTACGTACTTGTGTGCAAAATTTCAGCTCGATCGAAGAAAAACTCTGACCTGTATATTGTCAGTAACAGAAAAAAAAACAAAAAAAAACAGGGTCCGTGCCAAAAGAGCCAAAAGGAGACGCTCGCTTCGCTCGCTCAATAATCTTCTAAAAAAACGATGCGCCAAGTATTTTTTGAAAAGTTTTGACATTGCCATTTTTTGATATCACTACTTTTCAGTGCTGAATTTTTAGATTTTTTCTGTTTTTTTAGAGTAAGAAAATTGGCTGGTATTTTTACACAGAGTGTTTTTTTATGGGGATATCACTCCTTTTTTCAGTTCATTCTTACAGCTTGTAACATATATTGTGGCACTAACGACTATAATTCCTTTAAAAAATATGCCTTTGTGACTTGGTTGATAAGAAGTTGTGCTTGTTACTGTGTATACCTATGCTATAACTAATATGCTATGAAGTATAGCGAAAGTTGCGTTCCAATCGGTCCAGCCGTTCTCGAGTTATGGCATTACTTCCGGTTTTCAAAATGGCGGTTGACATCACTGCCACCTAAAATTTGTATCTATAAATATTATGTAACATTATGAGCCTTCTGAATTTGTAGTTATTGTTTTAAGAGATGATTTTAGTCAAATTTGGCATTTTTATGACGTCATTTCCTGTTTTGGTAAAGTACATTTCAATTTCGACTATTGATATTTTATAAAGAAGACCGTTTGAATCGTTTGGCGCAAGTTTCGTATCGATCGGTCTATCCATTTTTGAGATATGACGTCACTTCCGGTTTCAAAATGGCTGCACAAAAAATGTGTAAGGGCAAGGTATCATCTAACGCCAAAAGTGCACATGTGGTAAAATTTTCAGATAGATCGGTTCAGCCCTTTAGGCTGTGGCGGTGATAGCGGTGTTTCCTGATATCTGAATCTGAATCATCATCAGATAGCTTATAAAAGGGGTGTAATTTCACTGTTTTCACGGCCCTTTAGCTCGCAAATGGCATAACCTATTGTCCCCAAATTTGGTATATGTGGTGGGGTGGGTCATAGCTCGAAATTAAGATATTTCGCAACAATGTGAGATTTCCCAATTTTGAGATCCAGTAGGCCGAAAAGGCCATGTTGTTGCTTACAGTAAAAGCTTTTGGTCTGCTCCTCAGTTTCTTAGGCATTTACGGTATGTTGAGTGAGTGTGAGTGTACAGTACGACTTGGCTGGGTGGAGCGACCGCTCCACTAGATATTTGATGACGTTTAATTTTCTTTCAGCGTAGCTACGATCTTGTCCTGGAAAAGTTGGAGATCGATAAGAACTACAACTTCAGTCATATTGCGGATGTGTATCTTGCTCAAGTAACAAGGTTCAACAGATCGACCTACGTCGTGAACATTTCAGGCGATACTTTCTTCGATTGGCCAGCAGATGTTCAGGTAATTGAGCGAGCGAAGCGAGCGACTCCTTTTACTCTTTTCACACGGACCTTTTTTTGGCCGTTACCAGGAGGCCAAATCTTGAAACTTACGCCTTCAGGGGTGCGATCACATAAAATGATAACTAACTTATCACGGTGACAAGACCCTAGAAGGCCGTGAATAACATTGAGATGAGAAGCTTGTCGCTTCGACAAGGTAGTTCTCATTTTATGTAATCCCACCCCAGGACGCAAACGCTCTCGGACGTCAACAAGTCCCATTTACTGTAAGAGTGATCGACATTGAAACATTTGATTGGCATCCAGCAATCTATTGCAAACAATTTATTAACATTATAATTATTATTACAGATATTATACAGTCATAAAACCTTATTCAAAATTAAGCTAAACAGTTATCTGTAGATTTCAAGGTTATCATTCTTACAGTAAATGGGACTTGTTGACGTCCTAGAGCGTTTGCGTCCTGAAAGCGTAAGTTTCAAGACTTGGCCTCCTGGAATGCTACCTATTTAACACGGTAGTGACGCCGTATCAATTGATAAGAGACGACAAGGGAATTTAGAATAGCCCCACAGGACGCTAACGCTCTCGGACGTCAACAAGTCCCATTTATGGTAAGAATGATCGCCATTGAAACATTAATTTAGGCCACTTGTTTGATTGGCATCCAGCAATCTATTGCAAACAATTTATTAACATTATAATTGAGCGAGCGAAGCGAGCGTCTCCTTTTGACTCTTTTGACATAAACCTCTGTTTTTTTTTATATATATTTTTGGCTGTTATTTGGAGCAATAGAAGTCGCAGCGTTTCACTGATCGATCTGAAAATTTGCACACATGTAGAGACAACCTTCTCTGTTTGCTGACCCCAATTTTTTATAAAATCTATTTATTGGTTAAAATTTAAATAAATACCTCCCGATAGGTTGAAAAATGAAAATAGTCTTCGATAAATCTCATCAAACTCATATTTTGCATGATCATTAAGACCAACATTGTCTCTTATTTTACAAATTTTCATCCTGATGGGGCGATGCCAAGCTAGGACGACAGGATCGGCCACTTGGGCGCTAGCGTCGAGGCTGTGCTTTTCAAATCAACGTATTTCTTACCCCACAGTCCGTATTTTCATGTTATATTATACAAATTAATGTTGATATTTGGTTATTTACCGCAAGAGTAGATAAGTATTAGAAATAATAGTGTAATAATGATATTTTGATCATATATGACAGCTCACAGAATGATTTTTGTTTCCAGCGCTCTCTTGAAATGACTCACTGCTTCATGGAATTTTGAAACTTCCAATTAAAACAATTTAGAGGGTGTCGCTTCAGATTGAAATTGAATTTGCTTTAGATATTGCACTATCTTCTTATTTTTACACATTTTATTATACTAGAGTAAAAAATCTTTGTATCTAAACAGTGAGTACATCTTCTTACGCATGTCAAAATAAAGTTTCGCGAGTTTAAATTTTGAGTGGCACGAACAGCTTACTTCACACTTATCACAAAACCGAAGGCAGCACCCTAGCGGGAAATAGTTTGGCTAGTGCCCTATCGGTTAAGAATGTATGAACTTATTGACTATTGACATTTTTAATAGCTATCAGAAATGAAACATTGAAAATGAATGTTTTTCCACTGCAACTGAATCTGATTTGATTTCGTACAAGTGTGTTTGATGCTATTTTCAATTTTCAGTGTAAAACAGATACTTTTATGTTGAATGAGTGGATCATATTTTCATAATTCAATATGGAACGTATTTCCAAACAAATCATTTAGAGTATTCGCAAAACTAAGAACCTTGATTGACTTTTCGTAAATTCGTAGTTCTGATGGCCGTGCTTCCTGTGTGTTTCATAGAGTGGCGTTTGTTCTCTTCTTGTGATCCCACCTAAGGCCAAGCAACGAAGGCTAAAAACAGACCGAACCCGGGACAAATTGCAAGATTTGTCTTTTTCATCAGACATTATTCAGAAAAATTCGCTGATTATAACCAAAAAAAGTTTTACGCAGAGATGTGAAGGGAAATTGCCCAAAATTACGTGTAAAGTTTAAATTTTGAGAATATAAAATATTTTTTTTAAGAATCACAGAACACATTTTGATATTTGTTTTCAATAAAAAGTATGTATTATATTAGGATACAATACTCGAAAGAAAATTGGGTGATAATATTAATTATTTTTAGATTTATTCAATGATTTAATAAAATGACGTCATTTAAATAATTAGTCGTAGTGACGTAACTAAAGGAGCTAGAATGAATGTTTTTACGGGAAAATGTTCGTAATAAAGCCTTATATTTTTAGTATGAATATGATCAAAAGTTCACCACGCATCTACTAATTGTTGTCAAACAAAATTTTAATCAAATTATATGAAAAATTCAACATCAATATAACGCAAAAATTGGCATAACGGCGGAACTGTTTGATCAGGAAATGTTGTCCCTTATAGAATTTTGGTGCCTGATAAAACCTAGCCCAAAGAGAGATTTGGGACGCCATTTTGAAACCGAAAGTTGCATCATCTTGAAAACGGCTGAACCGATTATAACGGAACTGGTGGCAATTGACTCCAACGGTCATATGACAAAACAGATCAATAGTAAAACCAGAAATTACCAATTAAAATAACGGATATGACGTCACAAATATTCAAAATTCTTCTAAAACCCCCTGTTCAACAATAAATACATTATTCTGGCTTGTTATAATGTAATATATGAATTTATTAAAAAAAAATCTATGTGGCATTGTTTTCAGTCGCCATTTTGAGAACCGGAAGTGATTCCATAGCTCGGAAACGTATTAAAATGAAATCAAATACCAATTAATTAAGTGGATACACCACTCTGTGTCTGGAATTAGAAAAGGTTTTAAGCCTTATGCCGGCATAATTTTATGTCGGTACAGCATTATAACTAGGTACCAATATTTTTATTACCATGATATAACCATGTTAAAACTTATTAATTATCATTATAAATAGCTTGTTAAATAGGGGGGTTTAGAAAAATTTTGAATATTTGTGACGTCATTTCCGGTATTTGTTATTGGTAATTTCTGGTTTTACTTTTGATCTGTTCGGCCATATGACCGTTGGAGTCGATTGCCACCAGTTCCGTTATTATCGGTTCAGCCGTTTTCAAGATGATGCCACTTCCGGTTTCAAAATGGCGTCCCAAATCTCTCTTTGGGCTAGGTTTTATCAGGCGCCAAAATTCTATAAGTGACAACATTTTCTGATCAAACAGTTCCACCGTTATGCCAATAATTGCGTTATATTGATATTTAATTTTTCATATAATTTGATTAATTTTTTTTTTGACAACAATTAGTAGATGCGTGGTGAACTTTTGATCATATTCATACCAAAAATATTAGGCTTTATTGCCAACATTTTCCCGCAAAAACAATTATTTTAGCTCCTTTAGTTACGTCACTACGACTAATTATTTAAATGACGTCATTTTATTAAATAATTGAATACATCCAAAAATAATTAATATTATCACCCAACTTTCTTTCGAGTATTGTATCCTAATATAATACATACTTTTTATTGAAAACAAATATCAAAATGTGTTCTGTGATTCTTAAAAAAATATTTTATGTTCTCAAAATTTGAACTTTACACGTAATTTTGGGCAATTTCCCTTCACATCTCTGCGTAAAACTTTTTTTGTTATAATCAGCGAATTTTTCTGAATAAGGTCTGATAAAAAAGACATATCTTGCAATTTGTCCCGGGTTAAATGCTTCGTTGCTTGGCCTACCTCATTTCAAATCTCTCCAGCATTTTGCTTATTTTCGTTGAAAATGTTTGACAATTTGGTGTGATTTGTGAAGGTTTTAGTAAAGTTCCCCGCTTTTATAGCTGGTGACATTATTTATCGAGAGTTTTTGTCCGAACATTAAAATTTCACAATAGTCTTCATCTTCGGTTCTATGTTTCCGCACGTGTCCGGTGCTCGATCATCAACGCGTTACACGGAGCGTTTTCCTAGTTATAATTACAGATGTTATTCAGTCATTAAAACTTTATTCAAAATAAAGCTGAACAGTTAACAGTAAATTTCAAGGTCGTCATTCTTACAGTAAATGGGACTTGTTGACGTCCTAGAGCGTTTGCGTCCTGAAGGCGTAAGTTTCAAGACTTGGCCTCCAGATATGGACTTTCTCATGATGCAATGGGCCTCTGTTATGTTTGAAATATAGAAACTTTCTGACAATCTCATATGGGATGATGTTATGTATAATTATGAACTGCATATTTAAAAGATTTGACCTCCGGTGGGATTGGAGCCCACGACCTTTAGATTGCCGGTCTAATGCTCTACCAACTGAGGTACGGAAAATCCGTTCTGAATCGAGCTGAAATTTTGCACACATGTAGAGACAATCTATTCTGTTTGCAGACCCTATTTTTGTTTGAAATTCATTCATTGGTTAAAATTTAAATAAACATCCCCGATATAAGTTGAAAAATAAAAATGGTCTTCGATAAATCTGGTCAAACTCATATTTTGCATGGTCATTAAGACCAACATTGTCTCTTACTTTACACATTTCAATCTCAATCAGTTAAGAACGTATGAACTTATTGAAACTTTTAATAGGTATCAGAAATTAAGTATAGAAATGAATGTTTTCCAGTGCCAATTGAATTGAATCTCATTTGCTATTTGATGGTGCTATATCTAAGCACCATTTGATGGTGCTTTGATGCTATTTTCAAGTTTCGATGAAAAGCATATTATACTTTTATTTTGATTGAGTGGATCATAATTCAAATCAATATGGATGTATATGTTTTCTTTGCGTTGTGTACGCGCATTTCCGGTTCGAGATGTTGCACGTACCCGTGCTCGCTCATCAACGCGTTACACTGAACGTTTTCCTAGTATCATTCTACACACCGATTTCTAAAAAATTAGGTTTATCTTACCGGAATCAATGAGCTAAATTAGAGTTAACTTCACAATTAATGTTAACCATAGGGTTAAAATTTTTTTTTACCTTATGATCAATCTTTCTTTTTGTTAAATTTCTTCATATTTTGACCGTGTTACAAATATTTTCATATTGCTCATATTCATATTTATACACACACACATACCCACACCCACCCACATTAATTGAGCGAGCGAAGCGAGTCCCTTTTGGCTCTTTTGGCACGGATCCATGTTTTTTTTTTTTTTTTTTTTTTTTTTTGTCTGTCGTCTGCTCGTATACAGGTCGCACCGTTTATTCGATCGAGCTGAAATTTTGCACACATGTCCAGACCAAATATGAGATTTGCAGACCCTAATTTTTTTGAAATCCCCTGATTGGTTCAAATTTTAAAAAATTTATCTTTCGATTAGTTGGTCCAATCATTTTGAAATTTAGTAAAGTCATTGCAACCAACATTTTACCCAATCATAAAAAGTTTAAGCAAAATCCTCCCATTGGTTCAAATTTGAAACCATTTTCCGGTGATTTTTGTAATTTAAACTAGAACCGATTGACCGACCAACTTAAAATTTCGCATGGTCATTGGTGCCAACATTTAAGGTATTTTTGCCAATTTTGAGTCTAATCTGTCGTTATTTTCAAAAGTTTTGTAATTTTAGGGACATTTTGTGTGTAGGCTGTCAAATTCACGGCGACTTCGAATCTTCAGTTCAAGGCAAGGTAGTTAGAGAAGAAAGTTTCAAACGAAATGAAACTAATAATGACCGTTCAACAGATTGATCTGATATTGTGTACACACACTACATATCATATCATATGGGTGGTCCCAGGTATATTGTTTGAAAGATAGCTTGTGTTTTTTGAAACTTAACAAGGAACCGTTCAATTGAAGGTTTAATCGATCAACTTAAAACTTAGCAAGGTTATTGGGACCAATATTTTTGGAGATTTTGGAGATATTTATACAAGTCTGTGACGAAATTCAAGAATTATTGGCTTTTAATGACATTTTCGATACACAGAATTTCGGTTCGAGGTGTTGCGCGTATCAGTGCTCGCTCATTAACGCGTTATTCAGAGCGTTTTCCTAGTTAATCAATATATTAATGTCTTCATAATGTGTCCATGAGATATTTTAAATAGTATTTGAGTGGTATTTATTTATACATACCCATGTTTTCATAATACCCCTTCTGATAAGCTATACTTATAGTTTAACAGGGTCAAGTACCTATTGTTTATTCTTCAAGTATTACCTACCTATTGGTTCATCTAATAATAAAAATAGTACAATGAAATATCAGAGATCCTAAGAAATGGGTCTGGACATGTACAGCATATTTTTTGTTAGGTTTTTCTTCATACTATAGAAGGATAAAAACTTTGAAGCGGGTGTATTTTTATTTATTTAAAATTTGTTTATTGTTTAATTTATATATTGTTTACTATGAAATAATATGTATTTATATACAAATGTATTAATATTATTATACCTATTCAATTTTCAATATCGACAAGCTACTAGATATAACCATACTTTCAATAACTGTTCTATTAGATTGATAAATTACCTAATTCTTCTGTCAAACTACCATGAATTCAATATGAATACACATTGCATGTAGAATGTCACTAAAGTCTATAGTTACACTGATTGGAATTAAGAAATAATATGTATTTTAGGTATAGGAAACTTTATTACAAGCATTTAGAACTTAAAATATTCGAATATGATAAAATGGATTTCTGATCTATTAACTAACATCTTTAACATCTTTAATAAATTATCAATGAAATACATGGTCTTTGATCAAATATCATATTTTTTCCTAATGGAGTTCTTTCTATTGAACAATATCATTGTGTTTATGGGTTTATATACAGCTTTTTGAAGTCAGATGTCCAATGGGCCATTTTCGAAAGATCTAAAATGTACTCGTTTTATTCAGATGAATATAATTCCTTGTAAACTTTCCATACTACAATAATATTTTATTGTATGTCTACGTCCTATTCATGTATAAAATTAATATTTCACATTTTACAACTTGAGAGAGTTCCCTAGCTACATTAATGAAGAAATTATATTTTTATATTTACTAGGAAAAAGCTCAGTGTAACGCGTTGATGAGCGAGTAGTTGCGAATTCTCCAACCGGAATTCCGTACCAAACGTACCAAACGTTTACGTATTTTACGTAAATTGAAATATTATGATCAACTCATCAACATAAAAAATTTCTGTTTACTATTGAAACTTAAGAATAGCAATCTATACACTCTGGTACATGGCATATCAGATACAGTTGGAGTGCAAAACATTCATTTCGAGACTTTATTTCTGACAGTTAATAAAACTATCAATAAGTGCATATGTTTTTGACTGATTGGGCTGAAAATGTGTAAAAAAAGAGACAAGGTTGCTCTTAACGACCATACAAAATATGAGTTGGATCAGATTAATCGAAGACCATCTGATAGGTCAAATGGTGGTGTGGCTACAGGCCATTTTAAATTAAGCATACAAATGTCAGTAAAATGTCTATTACTTTTGAAGTTCATTACAGATTTGTCAAAAATCAATTATAATGCTGGTACTAATATGACCCTGCAAAATTTGGTGATGATCGGTCAAACGATTGCAGTTATATTGACACACAGAGTTTCTTTCATCCCCATTGCCAAGCACAGCACCAACTACACATCATGTTTGATGGACCGAACTTGCTGAAAATCATTTTGACCACAACAAGAATAGCAATATAGGTTTTGTGAAAAAATTGGCCTTACCCGTTACTTCCTTTGACAGGAGACGCCAAATACACACACAGACAAAAAAAACAAAGATTCAAACCATAAGTTTCAAGTGGAGACGCTGAAGACGGCTAAGTAGTGAGTTTGACCTTGAAGAGTTTTTTAATCGATTTTTTTCAATATCTTTTTTCCAGCGAAATTGTTAACAAAATAAGGCTATGTACGTGAATTCAGAACAGTTCAATGAAAATAATGTCATAATATGGAATAAGTTATTAGTTTTATTTTGTCCAACAGGTGTTTAGTGCCATCATTTTACTAATTTTCGGGTTCTAAACACCTGTTGGACAAAATAAAACTAATCACTTATTCCAAACTATGAAATTATTTTCATTGAACTGTTGTGAATTCACGTACATAGCCCTATTTTGTTAACAATTACACTGGATAAAGATATTGATAAAAATCGATTAAAAAAACTCTTCAAGGTCAAACTGACTACCCAGCCGTCTTAATCAATAAAATTAATATCAGAATCAATGTCGCTGTATCCCTACATGAGACTATTGGCAAATAATTTTACCTTAAGTCCCAAACCAATAATAAAATATCTTGATTATTACAGCTTCGAGTGACTGCATACAAGCAAATGCCGAACAATCGCTACAGTAAGATTCCGATTCCGCTCTTCGCGTCGCGCCTTTGCGACTACATAGCCAATGACAGGACATTCTATAAGGGCATTGTGGAATACGGAAACTTTCCTCCTAAATGTCCCATCAAGAAGGTGAGCTATCTAGCCAAGTCGTACAATTGCCACCCTCTCACACAACATGCCGTTAAGGTGGCTGCATATCACGTGACTTTATTTCTCTACATCCGATCAAAAGAAATAGTTACCTATGAGTACATACCTTACATCGTTCATGTTGAGTAATCCAAGGTGATTTATGACGGAAATTCACTGCATACTGGATCTTATCAATATTTGCAGTCAATAATATTTATTTTTGCAGTCGTTTAATAATTAAAAAAATAAAAATCTTGTGTATCCGTACGCGTTTGAAAGCTGTCAAAACCAAGTGCTGTTCGTTTAATCATTACATTCATAATAGTGGATATAATTAATATCTCAACATTTCATTGGAAAGACGAAGAATGAGCGCATGTTATTCATTCTGACATTGCGTCAGGTTTGTGATGTATGTGCCTTTTTATTAGAGTAAAGCTGGGTTCCCATACTTCACATCGAATTCGCTTCCGGTTCGCTTCGCTTTCGCAAAATGGCTACCTTTTAACAAGGGAAATCGTCCATGTTTAAATTCTCATGTTCCCGTGTTTCGATTTCGTTAAAGTTGAGCCAATTTTAATTTTGACGAGACCGAAACGAAACCGAAACAAGTGAACATGCTAATGTAAACATGGACGATTTCCTTTGTTAAAAGGTAGCCATTTTGCGAAAGCGAAGCGAACCGGAAGCAAATTCGATGCGAAGTATGGGAACCCAGCTTAATGTTTGCTGTTCTTGGCAACTAGTAGAATTTCCTTCAACTTTAGGTCTTGATTTGAGAATATTTAGGTGCAAGGAAGTAAAATCATCTAATGTGTTATTTTCGCAGTTCTTTTCTGCGTAGATTAGTTCCAACAGATGTGTCCTAACGTATCTGATGAGTGAGAAGTATTTGCTGAACTGAACCCTTCCAACTGAAAATGTGTAGCTTTTTGGTTGAAAAGTCACGTGATATACAGCCACCTTCAGGTTGAGCAATCGATCGATATGTACAAAAATATTTTCACGTGAAAATAAAAGTTCAAAAAACGTTTTCCTACATTTCAACTATATTTAAGTATAACAGACTCATTTAATGTCCTGTAGTTTGCAACTCCAGTGCAACAATGAGTTTTCAATTTCGTGTCATCAGAGGATGAACAAAACTTTAACATGGGATGTATTGGAAAATAATTTCGAATTTGGTTTATTTATTTATTTATTTATTCATACATCTTACAAAATGATAATAAAAATTATCACAGTGGCAAGGAATTACTTATAACTAACAGATATTTACCCTTGTTTCACTAAATATAAATAAGTCTACTAATGCCGCGAAACTATTTTCATCACTGACATCCCTGGATAGTGGCAACATAGTCCAGTCATTAATTGTTTTTTTGGAAATAATGATTTCTGGAAAAAGTTAGTTGCAGCAAACACTAATCAATTTTTAAATTAGGTATGATCGACTCTTGAGAAGTATGCAGGCTCCCTAATATATAAATGATTGAATTTATAATTCTTACAATTTATTCTCAAGTAAACCTAGCATTAAAGCTTTATTTATGTTCGCTTCATAAACACATGTATTTTTCTTCCAGGGATACTACTACTTACGAGACTTTGTCTTTAGCGATAAATATCTGCCACCGGAAATTCCTGGAAAGCGTTGGCGCGTCAATGTGAAATTTATTTTCGGAGGAAAAATAACGATACAAGCATTTTTATTTGTTTATATTGATCGAGATGTCTAAATACAAATCAATGTAAATCTGTAGTACTTCTTAGTAGTAGAATAAATAAACAAGAAGTACTTTCAATTACGGCAGTTTTTTTGAGTTTTTTAAAACAAACATGCGAAATTAAATTATTCGACTGCGACGAAGAATGTAGCCGGGACCCTCGACGTGACATCTCGCAGCGCTAGCTCTGAGCCATGGAGGCAGATGTGTTTGGGTGCGCTGAAACTTCTATAGGTACCTTCTAACCAGAACGGGTCTGCTGTTAAGTCAATTGCAATGATATTTTCGTTTTCAACGATGGTATCTCATAGACTCGAATTGAATCTTGTGTTTAGCACTGCCCATGAGATCAGAACTGTTTCTTTTAATTGTTAATCACTCAATCGATTCTTGGACTGAATCGCCCAGCTCTGATAATTACCTACATAATACGAATTTATTTATGTACCGATATATTTGTAGTTTATTAACTTTACAATGATATATTGACAATTAAACAGACTTGCATATTTTATTAGTCAATAAGCCCCAATCATATTTGTGAAATGGAAGTGGACAGTGATTGGTTATACCTACAGTAAAAGCATAGATATATAGATTGGATTAACTGTTATCAACTGCAAATAATTAAGATTTTACCAACATGTCATTCAAACCCACAACCGGCGATTATTATTCTTTTTTTAATTCAGTGATTAATCAGAATGCAGATAGTCGAAAAAATCGATAGCCAAAAGTAGAATCAATTGCGTATTATTTTATCAACTGTAAGAAAACATTCCACTCAATGGCATAACCGTGAAAATCAGTTATAATGTCACACGTGATAATCGATTCACAGATTAATCGAAATGCAGAAAATCAATGCAAAAATCAATATTTATTAAAATAGAATCGCCCATCCCTACCCTGAATTTGAATTACAATACTTAGCTTAATGGGCACTGGAGCACACTGGATAACTAAAGGAGAAAATTACATTATAAAGCATCACCAAAGCATTACCATGGTGATGCTTTGGTTTACCCTTCTCTTGCAAGCCATGGTGATCGTTTGACGATCTTTTGGTTTACAAGGAGAGATTACCAAAGCATTACCATGGTGATGCTTTGGTTTACCCTTCTCTTGCAAACCATGGTGATCGTTTGACGATCTTTTGGTTTATAAGACGGGATTAGTGGTTTACATTTGGAAATGCTTTGGTAATGCTTTGGTTTGTTAGTTATCTTTTGGTGTAAATTGGTGATGTTTTGGGGGTGCGTTAAGTTGGCCCCCCCCCCCCCAATGTCGAAATTTTAATTTTTTTCAACGCAGGAATTTTGCACCAATTATGCACCATTTTGCACCACCAAATTAGAATTTTGCACCACAACCCCTAAAAAGTTATTCAATGTTCAAAGTGGGGGGGCCAACTTAACGCCAGCCCCCCCAATTTCGAATTTTTGAATTCTGACAACGCAGGAATTTTTCACCAATTATGCACCATTTTGCACCACCAAATTATAATTTTGCACCACAACCCCTAAAAAGTTATTCAATATTCAAAGTGGGGGGGCCAACTTAACGCCAGCCCCCCCAATTTCGAATTTTTGAATTCTGACAACGCAGGAATTTTGCACCAATTATGCACCATTTTGCACCACCAAATTTGAATTTTGCACCAAAACCCCTAAAAAGTTATTCAATGTTCAAAGTGGGGGGGCCAACTTAACGCCAGCCCCCTTAATTTCGAATTTTTGAATTCCGACAACGCAGGAATTTTGCACCAATTATGCACCATTTTGCACCACCAAATTTGAATTTTGCACCACAACCCCTAAAAAGTTATTCAATATTCAAAGTGGGGGGGCCAACTTAACGTATATCTCAAAATTCGAATTTTTCAAATCTGACACCGCAGGAATTTTGCTATAATTATGCACCATTTTGCACCACCAAATTTGAATTTTGCACCACAGCCCCTAAAAAGTTATTCAATAATTATAAGTGTGGGGGGAAACTTAACACCAGCCCCCCTAATATCGAATTTTTTCAATATGACTGCGCAGGAGTATTTCACCAATTATGCACAATTTTTAAAACCCATTTTTGAATTTTGCACCCCAACCCCTAATAAGTTATTCAATTTTAAAAAATGTAAAACCTTCAAAACACACCCCCAAAAATCGGTTTTTTAAATTCTGACAATGCAGAAAAATTACACTAATTATGCATTACATTTTATCATAATTTTTAAATTTTGCACCACAACCCCTAAAATGATATTAAATAACTGATATATAGTAGAGAGGATTAGCCTAAAAATCACGCATTTAGAGATGATAGCACCAAAATGCACCAAAATGCAAAATGTACGCTTGTACAGAAAAAAAAACTATTCGATATGGCCCGAGGAGGCCTTAAACATCCCCGTCTCTCCCCACCAGTTGAGTACTTACTTCAAACATTGGGTGTAATTTGTGCCCAAACCTGGGAATTAGTGACGTAAGTATAAGAAGTGCTACATATGCTTTATTTTGAGAAATTCAATATCTAAATACTTTTTCTCGATACCGTATGGGTGTCTATCTGGACGCAAGGGCGTCCGCAGGATTTCTGCCAAGAGGGGGCAGGCAAGGAAAGCAAACTTCCGCGAGTCAACTGGGGCGTGGGGGCGTGGGGGCGCAACCCGTGGGGTCGCCTGCCGCACAGGGCGTTCTCGGTTTTTGGGCACTTTTAAGCCAATTTTGAGAAGTTATGAGGGGTATTTTGCCTAAACATTTTTTTATTGTAATTTGACATTTTAGAGTAGTGGAGGGCTTGCCCCGCATGACGTTTTTTGTTTTTTTGACACTTTAAAATTAGTTTTTTTATGTTTTGAAACAAACGAAACTATACCTAAACACCACAAAAAATGTATGTTTTCCTGAGATCCACTTGGGGGAGCAAGCGCCCTCCTTGCCCCCCCCCCCCCCCCCCCCCTGTTGACGCCAATGTCTGGACGATCTATCTGGACTCTCAGGACGCTAGTATAGTATCTAATAATAGTAATCTACATACAGTAGTATCTATACTTGTATCAATTGCAACGCAGTCCAGTAAATTTAGAGAATAGATAATAATTTTAATTTTATTATGCTGTTATAATTGTAACGTTTATAATTTCAAATGTTCACCAAAAAGGTAGAGGTGCGATTTTAGGGAGAGAAGGAATTAGATTCATGAAAGTTGACTATCCTCTTTGAATTTGGTGTTTTTGAATTTGGTGTCAAACTAATTAGTTCGCAGTGATTGGTCGCTGGCTGATTAAAAACAGGAAACAAGAATCAAATTTTACAACACAAAACGAAAGCAATTAATATATTTTGCTCACATCTATATGACAGGTATCGAAGTACACAAGTTATTATATCTAACAAACCGCTAACTCTATTAAAAACTAAAAGATAATATAGCTGAATAGAAGATTGTGTTGACAATTTTCTATGAACTAACAAGAAAGGGGGTTGGTATGGGAAAGAAGCTTGCTACACGGCTTTTTTACGAGGTGTCTTATTAGCGCCATCTTGTCGGGTTCGTTTCTTGAGTGTTGATTCTATTGTAATTTGTATTGTGTCGTGTGTTCAAAGTGTGAAACCTACAAGAAGTGTTTGTTTAGAAGGTAAGTGTACTTAATTAATAGTTTGTTAATATTATTATAGATCAAATAATAGAATCCAAGGGTATTTTAATGCTTAGTTCTTCCCATCATTCAATGCTGTTTTCTGCCGAGCAATTACCTGTTGCTTGATTCCTCTGAAGTAGTTCGACACAATTGAGTGATTATGTAGCTTTGATTACGGCATTATTAATTTGTATAGAATAAAAATATGTATTGAAATGGCGTTGCGGACAAATACAACGTAGGTAGTGCGTAAAGCCTGATGCACAATTGAAATGAGGTATGGTATAAGGGTTTAGTATTTGCGAGAAATTTAAGGTGGTGTTATAACGTTATCATGCACAACTCAGTCACAAGCGTCACAAGGTTTATGATAAGCTGAAATAAGAAATCAACTTATAAGTAGTACAGTAGGTAGATCGATTTTAGGTCACAATTAGGGGTTTGATGATAAAGCTGTAAAAATGTCACCGTATACTCAAACAACCTAGCTGATCAACAAAGGCTACGGTGCATATCAAATTTTTAGATATTTTGGGGGCAGGGGGGTCACATTTTAATTTTCAATACTAGAATATAAATGGCTGAGTTAGTGATAGAAACTCAAACACAAAATGCTCTTTAGAATCAACTTATAATATTAGGCCTATATGCATGAAATTTTTTTCAATATTTTTTTGGGGGGTGGGAGGGGGTCGAAGATATTTTTAATTATTGGCATAAATTCAAGGGGCTAGATGATAAACATTTAAAAATGTCAGCATATACTCAGCAAAACTAGCATATCAACTTAGGCTACGGAGCATATCAAATGTGTACTTATTTTGGGGGGCAGGGGGGGAGTCAAATTTTGTCTATTAATACTAGAATAAAAATGGCGGAGTTGGTGATAGAAACTCAAAACTTTCACAAAATTATTTTTAAAACCATCTTATAATAATAAGCATTGTGCATGAAATATTTTTAATATTTCGAGTGAGGGGGGGGGGGGGAGAGGGGGGTAGACGTTCTCACCATCAGAAGTGAGTCCAAGCGATCTCCTTGTCTCACTCTAGTAGTTGACCTCACATTTCATTGATAATAACAAGCATTGATTGTTACGAAACATGACCAGCAGTCATTCAAATTTGTTTATCGATCATGTTTATGTGGCCAGTGTAGTACATGAGGTCTATTGGGTAGGTATAGGTATTCATTATCGAGTTATTTTTAAAACGATATTTAGTGCTACCTGGGGGTTTGCCCACCCGGTACCGATGCCAGCGACTCATGTCAACTGCAAGAATGCACTTGTTAATGTGTGTTTGGGTTGCAGAACCATGCCCGGCTGATCATCTCAGCATCATCTCAGACACTGAATCCGCAGGGAACGACCGACCTGTTGCCTCACGCAGAACGTGGAGGGAGAAGATCTGCAACTACCAGGACCAACACGATCTCATCACTCTCTGGTGGATACACGTGAGTTACTTGCAGTGCTTTGATCATATCGCTGATCATCGCAGAGTCATATCGTGCACCCAAAACAGGGTGGCTGCCTGATTGGTCAATTACTGAAAAACAATTGAATGCGATTATTGAGCGAGCGTAGCGAGCGTCACCACGGTACTCTTATGGCACTTTCTCTGTGTGTGTGTTTTTTTTTGTTTGTTTGTATTTTTTTGATGTCACACCCTAGGTCAAACCGCTCAAGCAATCAATCTGAAATTTTGTACACATACTAACGTACTCTATGCGGTCCCTGGGATCGTTTTTGAACGGGATCCCGTGATTGGTTCAAATTTAAAAAAAATTATCTTTCGATTGGTTTGTTTTATCAATTTGAAATTTTGACAAGTCATTACCACTAACATTTTACCCAATCATACAAAGTTTCAGCCAAATCATCCCATTGGTTAAAATTTAAAACCATCTTTACTGTGATTTTTTAAATTTAAACTAGAACCGTTTGACCGATCAACTTAAAACTTTGCATGGTCATTAAGACCAACATAATCTGTGTTTTTGACAATTTTCAGACAAATCTGTGTTTAAATCCAAAAGTTATTGACATTTTACGGACATTTTGCTTGTTGCTATTGATCACGGCAACATTGACGCCTCAGTTCCAATGTTCCAAGGTAGGTAGTTAGAACAGAAACTTTCAATCGCATAATTATGACACTAATAATCACCACCTTCTTCATGCACTCCTCTCTCCCCCTTGTGCATGAAGAAGGTGGTGCTAATAATCAACAGATCGATCGATCTAATATTGTGTAAACCCACTTATATCATATGAGTGGTCCCAGGTATAGTTTTTGAACAAGATCCTGTGATTTTTGAAAATTAACAAGGAACCATTCAATCATAAAGTTTCAGGTTCAATCGACCAACTTAAAACTTGGCATGCTTATTGGGACCAATATTTTTGGAATTTTTGAAGATTTTCATACCAGTCTGTGACGAAATTAAAGAATTATTGGCTTTTAATGACATTTTTCAATAGACAGAATTTCGGTTCGATGTGTTGCGCATATCCGTGCTCGCTCAACAACGCGTTACACAGAGCGTTTTCCTAGTATATTAACATAATAATGTAAATACATCGAATTGTATCGAATGAAACCTCTGTTCATGTAGAGTTCCGAAACAAATTCTAGAAAAACGCTCTGTGTAACGCGTTGAAGAGCGAGCACGGATACGCGCAACAACTCGAGCCGAAATTATGTCTATCGAAAATGTTATTAAAAGCCAATAATTCTTGCATTTCGTCACAGCTTGTATAAAAATATCAAGAAATATTTAAAATATTGTTCGATATTCGATGAATTCACGTTATTCTGTAAATATGTAATTGTATTCAATTGTTTTTCACTAATTAAACTATCAGAGGCAGCTACAGATTAGATTTTTGTAGACTTTTAGTAGGTATGTTATACAGCATATTTTCTGAATTAACGATATAAAACACTCGACTGTTGCAAGTAGTGGTGGGTTAAGCCCTTTATTTTGCTGTAGACTCTGGACTAGCTGTTTTAAGGGATTTTTGGAAAAAAAGTACCTTTATAAAAGTAACGACACATTGATCTGTTATTCTGTTCTTCGAGAACCAATGTATATAAATAATTTGGAAATTGGAAAGTTGCAAAGTAAAAAGTTTCGTATCGTACTATCGTGTATCGTTTGGCTGGGGATGTTGCTGCTGCATATCGGTGATCGCTTGTCAACGAGTTACAGTTAAAGTTTTCTTAGTATAAGAAAGATAACGCAACACTTAAAATCGCTCTATGCACACACAGCTTTACACTGAGCGTTTTCTATTAATTTATCTTATTGCTTCTCATTTCTTGGAAGTTCATATAAACCTTTCTTCTAATTCTTTTATTAGCTCATTGCCGAATTAAATCGATAACAATCTTTTCTCTTCATTTCTCGGATTATTTTATCTAGTGGAGCGGTCGCTCCGCCCAGCCAAGTCGTACTGTACACTCACACTCACTCAACATACCGTTACTGCCTAATAAACTGAGAAGCAGACCAAACACTTTTACTCTAAGCTATAACATGGCATTTTCGGCCTACTGGATCTTGAAATTAGAAAATGTAGCATTGTTGCGAAATATCTTATATTCGAGCTATGGCCCACCCCACCACATAAACCAAATTTGGGAACAATATGTTATTCCATTTGCGAGCTAGAGGGCCGTGAAAAAAGTGAAATTACATCACTTTGATCTTCTTCTTTAGATGATTCAGATATCAGGAAACGTTGCTATCACCGCCACAGCCTAAACGGCTGAACCGATCAATCTGAAATTTTTACCACATGTGCACTTTTGGCGTCTGAGGTGCCTTTTTATGAAACCAACCGGTAGCCGCCATTTTTAAAACCAGAAGTGATGCCATATCTCGAAAACGGCTGAACCGATTGTAACGAGGTTTTCGCTTTTCTTCATGTAATATCATTTATGGCATTATTTAGTACCCAACGCAACTTTTCTTAGTTACCTAATCGGAAATGTCTTATTATTTTAGGAATTAGTCATTGTTGCTCCGATGTGTTACACGGTGTGAGAATAATCTAAAAAAAGGAGTGATATCCCCATAAAAAAACACTCCGTGTAAAAATACCAGCCAAGTCTCTTCAACTATAAAAAATAGAAGATATCTAAAAATTTAGCACTGAAAAGTAGTGATATCAAAAAATGGGCCAAGTCAAAACTTAATTTTAAATACCAAAATATACCTACTTGGCGCATCGTTTTTAAGGGCATTATAGGTATATTATATATAATTAGGTAGGTACATTTGATTTTTGGCATATGCTTCTATACTATTTATATACACGATGCGCCAAGTATATTTTGGTTTTTAAAATTTAGTTTTGACTTGGCTCATTTTTTGATAACACTACTTTTCAGTGCTGAATTTTTAGATTTATTCTATTTTTTTATAGTTGAAGAGACTTGGCTGGTATTTTTACACAGAGTGTTTTTTATGGTTATTAATTGAGAAATTGCATGCACTGTCCACAAATACTGATGTATAACTGTAAAACTAACAGAACTGTAAATAATGTACACATTTTTTTCTAGGATGTCAGGCCGTCCAAAGTGTGGGAAATTGGATCAAGTAGTATCCAAATGCATCGAGTTCAAGAACAGAATTGTGCTTGAAAATGGAAAACTACCTAAAAAATCAAATAAGGTATGGCACGACATCAGTTCGGAACTTGAATTTGAAAAAACGCCAGGCGCAATATATACGATGGTCCACAAAAACTACAACAATATTTGGAATTGTTTGGGATATTCGGTGTTGGCTGAGGCCGACAATACGATTGTTGAGGATTGGGACTCAGAAGAAGCTATGTCTAGCTCATCAGACACCATCAGTTCAGATTCTAACATAAAACATCCAAACGAATCTCAGCTAAAGTTTCCGTTAACTTTAGAGTATTCCGAATATGCTAAAATGAAACCATCTGAAAAGGTTTACCACAGAGGAGACAATAACCACCCAAGAAATGCATTTGCATTTAAAAAAGGGACATGGACTCACGTTATTATGTCTCACTTCCAAAAAGCCACAAAATTGCCATGCACTCTGGTATTTAAAAGAGCTAAAATTGCCCGGACCGAAAATGCATTGCACTATGCCAGATTCAGTGCAACATGCAAAGAATGTAAATCATCATTGAAGGGTATCATCAGGGATGAACCATTACCGCAAAAAGATGTGGCAATTGAATGCGAGTATGTAGGACCTTTCTTAAACAAACACACCGGCGCCAAGCGTCCTCTCTCTGGACACCGAAGACAAGAAGTATCCTCCAGGCTAGTTACAGAACACATCGCGGCTAGTGTATACAGGCAACAACAAGCCTGAGATTGTTCACAAGATTGTGAA
Organism: Leuctra nigra; assembly: GCA_934045905.1. Classification (NCBI taxonomy): domain Eukaryota; kingdom Metazoa; phylum Arthropoda; class Insecta; order Plecoptera; family Leuctridae; genus Leuctra; species Leuctra nigra. The sequence goes on from OW203773.1 coordinate 8,055,847, forward strand.
CCAAGCATATTGCCAACCGGGGGTGTTTTGCGAGTAGCCATGCACGAGCAGAGAGATAAGTCACGCCTCGATACCGACCCTATCACTTCATTAGTGAAGGCCATGGATCTTGTTCCATATCAGGGAGTAATTCGTGATGTAGGAGTGAGAAGATTTTTCGTTCATTACTGGAGCCCGATCCAGGTGCATGTCTATCGGGCATACTGCCAAGCAAATCCACGGTCATCACAAATAAGTGTTGACGCGACAGGCGGTGTTGCACGACGCATCAAATATCAAAGTGGAGAAAAATCCGGGAACTTATTTCTATATGAAATCACTGTGCGAGATCCAACTACATCAATGCAGTATTCTGCATGCAATATGATTTCTGACCGGCATGACGCTAACAGCATCAGCTATTGGCTTACAGAATGGATAAGAAGCGGTGCAAACATACCATCAGAAGTAGTTACCGACATGTCACCTGCTTTAATGTCAGCCGTTGTGTCTGTTTTCACAGGTTATAAAACCACAGCAGGCTATCTCGAAGAGTGTGCTAAAATATTAGCACCTAACCCGGGGACATTGAAGGTTCCTACGTGCTTCATTCGTAACGATATTGCACATTCAGTAAAGCTGATAACAAGCTGGAAGAGCCTGCGTGGAGTAATCAAGAGAACTCGCCACTTCTATATCCGAGCAATGTGTCAGGTGCTGCAATGCACAGACATTTCAGATGTAGAAAAATTGCTATCATCAATATTTATAGTGGCACAGAGTGAGACCGAGGGACACGACGTGATCACTGGGCAGCAAACAATGTGCGACGTCAATAAAAAGATGCTGCAGTCTCGAATTGCTGTCGGCTTGCCGGAGAACATAGTGCCGGATGATGACGCCCCGCAACAAGTACAACGGACCGACGAAGACGTTGAAGATGATGATGTGGATGATCCCCAAGTCGCAGACGCAAGTGCAGACGCTGTTGAAACACCGTCGTTAACTTTCAAGGAATGGGTCCGCACGCTCGCTCTGGTTGCTAAAGTACATGCTAGGCAGGAGGGAGATGTTGGAAATCAGCAGTATCTACCGAACATTGTAGGTGACATAATTCATATGATGAGGCTGATTCCCTTTTGCACTTCTGTGATGGTTCCACACTTCAATTCAAGCAGAATCGTTGGCAGCAGTGCTCCAGTGGAGAGTAGTTTTAATAATACAAAGAATAGGCTTTTTGGAGACTCGGAATTACCTCTCCGTGTCGACGACTTCGTCTTTAAACACATCGTGGGGCTGGACGGAACAATGAAACTGTCTGCTGCTCAGAGAAACCGGCTGTCAGACATACCACCGCAGAGGAGGAGCCAGCCTCATGAAGACGGTGACAGTGATGTCTCGTTCAGGGCTCCTTCAGCACTTCCTTTGCAACAGCCTCTGGTAGAGATTCTGCGTCCGGACGATCAGATGTCCGTAAGATCAACGGAACCCCCCGCTGTCCCTAATGTATGCCAAGCATGTAATGATGGCAACTTTCCAACGGGGGTACACAGATGTGTCGTCTGCAACGTTGCGGTACACATCTTCATCGAATGCTCTGTTCCTCTCTCAAATGATGAAGAGACCGAGGGACACGGGCAGGGAAGAATGTGTATCAGCTGTTCATCAACATCCGCGACGGAGAAGAATAGCAGAAGGGAATTGCACGCCGTCGAGAACTGGCGAAACCAGGGTGCTCCCCCGAAAAAGCGGTCCAGGTCCTCATACCTGCAAAACAATGCCGAATGGCTGGCAATGGACCTCTCGGACAGCAGATCTGTTATCCCAATTCCACTTATGAAGAACGGCAACAGGCTCAAACCCTTGCGCAAGAAGAAGGAGAGGATGTGCCTGTCGAACACTTGCGCCTTTGACTCTCTTTTCCAGCTCGCTTGTGTCACTTATTGTGACAGCGAAGAGTTGAAGGCAATCATGGACAGCGACTCCCTACCATTCTTCAAATTGGTTTCATATGTAATAAAACGTGGCATAAATCAGGCAGCATACCAGTCTCGAGCTGACATGCTTTTGGGAGTTATATCCTAAAGTTCACCTTGTGGGAGGAATTACTCAAGTTGACTGTTTACATTCAGTCGAAGTGCTACTGCGATCAATTTACCTTGCTCGCCCTTCACTTACTGACACATCGCATTGTGACTTCCCCATTTGTCCCACACAAGATCGTGTCGTCAATATACATGCTTATGCATTATCTTGTAGTGTTCTCGACATAAATCACCTGGGGGAGAAGTTGCTGCACGATATAAATGAGACAAGGTACACGCCGTGTCAAGAGCTGGTAGGAGACGGAAGTGGTACACAACATTGCCCTGGACTGAGGACCGCTCACTTGACCTTCCCCGAGCGCCATTTATTCATCGAACTTGTCGATCATTCTATCTCGATTGAATCTGGCGTATTTCCTCCCACAATACAACTCAGTGCAATTCCACCAAGCATTAAATTGGGAGAGAAGCTGTTCAGATTGAGGGGTGTGTGTGGATATACTGGTAACATCCAGCAAGGGTCAGTGGGACACTACATCGCCTACTGCAGACGGCATGACGATCACTGGGAGTGCTATGACGACATGAAAGAGAACAAAGAATCGATTTCTGCCAGCAGATCAGTATCAGTGGCACTGTTGAGTTACACTATCAGTTAAATCTTTGGTAACTATCGTTCAATACACATCGTATCAGAGCCTTATCACTGAAGTGTTTTCAATAACAACAATCAATTTTAGAGACAGTTATTTCAAATTCCTTATAATTTGTTGCTGAATAATTTTCTGTCATAGTCTCTGTAGTACATTTTATTAGTGACAGTGCTGCGTCCAAATCTACAGGAAACTGCCTAAAGTCAAAGTAGAATACAATAGAATAAAATAGAACAGAGTAGAAGCATTCTTATTTGTAAAGATGATGAAGCCTGTGAAGATGATGTTGTCTACGGTGGCTTCAAGAGCCGTTAGAGCAGAGTCGATGCAGCTAACGGAAGAACTAGGTTGTTTGTATGTACCCTACTCCGATTTCTATCGTATATTGATATGTATAAGATGCACTACAATCCAAAGCTGTTCGAGTTCAGAACTGTCAGAAGTGTAATTAAAAAGGCATAATGACAGACTAAAATTCAAATCAATTAGCCACATTTTTGTCTTGTTATAAGTTACTTATAAATAATACCTACATGACATTATTTCGTAGTAAAATGCATTCTGACATCGGGTCAAATTATTTGATTACAGGAAATTTGAGGAATGTACTTTCAGATAAGTGGAATCACAATTCACACGTATAGCTAATTATCGTAGAAATAAAAAATCGAGTTGATAGCTTTATGACAGTAATATTAGGTAATTCATATCACACTGATTGGACTTGAATATTAATAATTCGGTGATGTATAGATAATTCTGTTGGTGTTATGAAGAGTTTAATTTTAAAATCATATTAATAAATGATTTTTCAAATAGATGTATAGTGTGTTTACTTGATGATGCAGTGGCTTCACTTAAAATTAGACATCTTTTCTGTGAGTCTATTTGAAAATAATAAAATATTACATTTTTATCCATGTCAATGTTTTGTATATCGAATTGTTCAAATACTTGAAAATTGTATTACAATAAACATGATTTAGTGTGAATAAGTAATAAGTGGACGATTTGTGTGAAAACTTATATATAAATGCACAGTATTAATATTTTATGAAAAATGGCATAGTAAATACTACAATGTACTACATCTATAACTTAATAAATGAACAAACATGTATGTATATTGTTTTGAGTATTCTCATTCTTTCTTTCCTTATACTTATATAATCCTACAGTTATTTATATACATGATGATACGTGATCATAAGTCTGATTAGATATTTTTCAGGAAGGTGAACTTAAACTTACTTTCATGTAAGTCATTAAAAGCAAAAAGTTTCGACAAAAATAAATCACCTTATTAAATTATTATTAGAATCTCTGCTATTTAAGTATGATACAATGTCAATGAGTAAATTCAACAGCCCTGAGCATGTGAAATATGGTTTTTACTGATTCCCTCAGTTAGGTGAATGTTAATAAATACCAACTGCAACATGAAAAGATTTTCCTTGAGTGGGACTCGAACCCACGACAGTTGGTAGAGCATCTGACTGAATATCGGAAGGTCGTGGGTTCGAGTCCCACTCGAGGAAAATCTTTTCATATTGCAGTTGGTATTTATAAGCCCTGAACATATTGGATACAAATGATAATATGATGATAATGAACTCAATACGTGATTGCGTTCATGATTACTCCATGATGATGATTTCGCCTTTGCGCCCTGATAACAAACATGGGACTGAAGTCCGGGGCCTCCGGGTAAGTGAAAATGTATTAATTAAATTGAAAAATTACTCGCATATCATCCGCTATTCAGTTCAATGAGAAGGGAAATGGGTCTTCAGTTTAGCGAGTCCGAGGGCGCGAATATTTTTTTCTGTTAAAATTTCTCGGATGCGAGAATGTGAGTTTTAGAGTCATAGGGTTTGTGTACCATTCTCCATCACCCTTCTTTGAATTGAAGTCTGAAAATAAAAGGTACAATACTAAGAAAGGAGCTTTAATGACAATAGCTTCAAATAATGAGTAATTAGGTGTCAGAATAAAACGGTGTTATAGTTTTTCTATTTAGGACATTATAGATTATTGAGCGAGCGAAGCGAGCGTCTCCTTTTGGCTCTTTTGGCACGGACTTTTGTTTTTTTGTGTGTTTTTTCCCCTGTTACTGACGATATACAAGTCACAGTTTTTCTTTGATCAAGCTGAAATTTTGCACACATGTACTGACCATTTCCGGGCGTTGCAGACCCTAATTTGTTTGAAATCCCCTGATTGGTTCAAATTTAAAAAAATATATATTTCGATTGGTTAATTTGAACAATTTAAAATTTTGACGTTATTACCACTAACATTTTACCCAAGCAAACAAAGTTTTAGCCAAATCCTCCCATTGGTTAAAATTTAAAACCATCTTTACTGTGATTTTTGAAATTTAAACTAGAACCGTTTGACCGATCAACTAAAACTTTGCATGGTCATTGGGACCAACATTATCTGTGTTTTTTGACAATTTTCAGACACACCAGTGTTTAAATCCAAAAGTTATTGACATTTTACGGACATTTTGCTTGTTGCTATGGATCACGGCAACATTGACGCCTCAGTGCCAATGTTCCAAGGTAGTTGGAACAGAAACTTTCAAACGCATAATTATGACACTTATAATCAACAGATTGATCTGATATTGTGTACACACTCTTATATCATATGAGTTGTCCCAGGTATAGTTTTTTAACAAGATCCTGTGATTTTTGAAAATTAACAAGAAACCATTCAATCATAAATGTTCAATCGATCGACTTAAAACTTTGTATGGTTATTGGGACCAATATTTTTGGAATTTTTGAAAATTTTCATACAAGATTTCGGTTCGAGGTGTTGCGCGTATCCGTGCTCGCTCATCAACGCGTTACTCGGAGCTTTTTCCTAGTTGTAAATCATTTCATGCAGTACGAAATAAATACTTTACTTGATTTTCAGCAGTGTCTAATAGAAACAGGCGAAATCATACTGTTTTTACAGATGATCTCTTGTTTAATCCCGTAACACAACATTTGAAAACGATTAAAATTATCAGAAAAATACGAGCTTTCAAGTGAACTCAAACTTTTAATGTGCATTTTATATTTCAATTACTGCAGATGATTTAAGTTAAATTTTGACATCCGTCCTTATGGGAAATACCAAGATTAGTTTTCAAGATATCTCTTAAAATAATCCCGTAACAAATGGTTTTGTTTCCGTATTTGCATTTGTTACTGTTTGAGGTGTAGGTATTGCAATCAAATTTGAATAGGTATGTTCTATTTAACAAGGACTTTTGGTGGAAGTACTTTAAGTTTCAATAGAAAACAGATACTTTAATGTTGATTGAGTGAATCAATGGATGTATATGTTTCTGTGCGTTAATGGTACGGAATTCGTGTTGGACATATTTGACACACATATTAAATCGCATGCAGTACGAAGGCTCGCTTACCAACGCGTTATTCTGAGCGTTTTCCTAGTATTATATGTATAGATGAGTATATTTGATTTCTGGTCTAATTCTATACTATTAATATGCACGATCCGCCAAATATTTTTTGAAACGTTTTGACTTGGCCAATTTTTTGATATCAGTACTTTTCAGTGCTGAATTATTGGATTTCTAATATATATTTTTTTTAGTTGAGGAGACTTGGCTGGTATTTTTACACGGAGTGTTTTATGGGGAAACATGTTACTTGGAACTAGGTAGGTGTAATTCAATGTGGCATTAAAATATTTCTACAATTATTTGGGATTAATATTTAAATTAAATCATCCCACTGGCAAATCCTTGCCACGCCTTATAGCGGAAGTAAGTTAGTCCAGATATAAAACAAATATCATATAATGAATCTATGCAATTTTATTTATCGATTGAGTGCTTATAACTTGAAATCACTTCATAACAGTGAAAGTTTAGTTGATATGAGGCAAAGGGTGAGATGTTTGCACCCCTTCAAATATGGGATGAATTTTAAAATTGTTAAATATATCATTTGTACCACGTTAGAATTAATGGCGATGTTAAGTGGTATTAATATTTTGTATTATTCCTTGGAATAACATTTTAAAAACTCATCCCCCTATAACTTTAAACTCTTGTCACCCCTTAACGGGGGAAGGCGCTTACATAAAAAAATATCATGACATGAATCTATGTATTTTATCTATCGATTGAATACTTAAAACTTAAAACAAAATCATAATTGTGGGGATAGAAAATATATGGTATAGTGTTAACTTGTACCACCCTCTTAAGTCCATGTTCCACTATAGAATTCAAATTGGACAATTTCAATCATAAGCCAATTGGATTTCAGTGTTTCATTCAAAACAATATATCATTGGCTAGAATGTTATATTTTTCAACTTGAATTGTATAGTGGAATATGGACTTAACCAATTTTCTGCAACATAACAATTTGTATAATATATGAACCTTTTTAAAATTTATAATTGTACAATGCATTGGAAAAAATATTTGTATGTAACATCTACCATAGCCACCCCACCATCCCAAAATAGGGGATGTTATTTAAGGCTTTCTCGGGCCATATCGAATAGTTTATTTTTCTGTACAAGTGTGCCCATTTTGGTGCTATCATCTCTAAATGCGTGATTTTTAGGCTAATCCTCTCTACTATATATCAGTTATTTAATATCATTTTAGGGGTTGTGGTGCAAAATTTAAAAATTATGATATAATGTAATGCATAATTAGTGTAATTTTTCTGCATTGTCAGAATTTAAAAAAACGATTTTTGGGGGTGTGTTTTGAAGGTTTTACATTTTTAAAATTGAATAACTTATTAGGGGTTAGGGTGCAAAATTCAAAAATGGGTTTTAAAAATTGTGCATAATTGGTGAAAAACTCCTGCGCAGTCATATTGAAAAAATTCGATATAAGGGGGGCTGGTGTTAAGTTTCCCCCCACACTTATAATTATTGAATAACTTTTTAGGGGTTGTGGTGCAAAATTCAAATTTGGTGGTGCAAAATGGTGCATAATTATAGCAAAATTCCTGCGGTGTCAGATTTGAAAAATTCGAATTTTGAGATATGCGTTAAGTTGGCCCCACCACTTTGAATATTGAATAACTTTTTAGGGGTTGTGGTGCAAAATTCAAATTTGGTGGTGCAAAATGGTGCATAATTGGTGCAAAATTCCTGCGTTGTCGGAATTCAAAAATTCGAAATTGGGGGGGCTGGCGTTAAGTTGGCCCCCCCACTTTGAACATTGAATAGCTTTTTAGGGGTTGTGGTGCAAAATTCAAATTTGGTGGTGCAAATTGGTGCATAATTGGTGCAAAATTCCTGCGTTGTCAGAATTCAAAAATTCGAAATTGGGGGGGCTGGCGTTAAGTTGGCCCCCCCACTTTGATTATTGAATAACTTTTTAGGGGTTGTGGTGCAAAATTATAATTTGGTGGTGCAAAATGGTGCATAATTGGTGCAAAATTCCTGCGTTGTCAGAATTCAAAAATTCGAAATTGGGGGGGCTGGCGTTAAGTTGGCCCCCCCCACTTTGAACATTGAATAACTTTTTAGGGGTTGTGGTGCAAAATTCTAATTTGGTGGTGCAAAATGGTGCATAATTGGTGCAAAATTCCTGCGTTGAAAAAAATTAAAATTTCGACATTGGGGGGGGCCAACTTAACGCACCCATGTTTTGGTAATGTATATTCTTGTGTTCTAAAATTTTGGTAATGCTAGATTTACTTTTGGCGATCGTATGGTGATGTTAGTTATCTTATTGCGATGTTATGGTGATGCTTTGGTGATCTTTTCGTTTTACTAGGGCTGCATCCGATTTGATATGCGCTAGTTTTACTGTAAATTGTGGACAGCTTGGCTGCTCTACAGGCCTTGGAGCAGAAGCTTAAAGAAGGCAGGGATGAAAATGTGAATAAAATGTCCCTAAAATGACAAAAACTTTTGAAGATAACGACAGATTAGACTAAAAATTGGAAAAATACATTAAATGTTGTCACCAATGACCATGCAAAGTTTTAAGTTGGTCGGTCAATCGGTTCTAGTTTAAATTGCAAAAATCTCCGGAAAATTGGTTTTAAATTTGAACCAATGGGAGGATTTGGCTGAAATTTATTATGATTAAGTACAATGTTAGTTGCAATGACTTTGCTAAATTTCAAATTGATTGGACCAACCAGTCGAAAGATAATATTTCTAAAATTTGAACCAATCATAGGATTCCGTTCAAAAACGATCCCAGAGACCGCATAGATTACGTTAGTATCTGTGAAAAATTTCAGATTGATTGTTAGTGCGGTTTGACCTGGACCCTTATTCTAAAATGTAACTTTTGTATTCGGCCGAGCCGAATCTGATTCGTCCCGGATCAGATCCGTGTGTTCCCAATTCGACTGACCCGAATATGATTCCATTTCGTATTCTACAACAGCAAACGGATCGGGACGCGCTATTCTCACGAAATAATGCATTTATAGCAGACTCTTGTTTTACCGACTTATCCATCGATACGCACCAAAAGAGTGAACCAATGAGAAGAGAGAATTTTGATCATGGTGTACGGAACATACTTCACACATATCGGTTTGATTGTCATTTGTCATTTTATCAACTCTCCGTGTTTGACACATCACATAACATTCAAAATAAAGCAGGAAATATTACGAAGTATGTAATAATAGGTATATTTTAAACAGTTATTGGACGATTATTTGAAGAAATAACACTAAATATTCGCACATTAATAATTATTGGTATAGTTTAGTGCCCAAATAACCTAACTTTTGTCCCGATCCGGCAAGCAAACAGCTGACGAATATGATCCTGTCGGACACGAATCGAATCCGGGTCGCCATTTTGAATATTGTCTTGCAGAATACCAACATCTCGGATTCGTGCCGCACGAATTCGATTCGGGACGAATATGGAAAACTTTTAGTTTTAGAATAAGGGTCCTGGGCAGTGCAGACAAAAAACACAGAGAAAGTGCCATAAGAGTACCGTGGTGACGCTCGCTCAATTATGCAGGTCAGTGGTCATGACAGCATGTTCCGTTTGGTGTGCTTTTGGCCCTGAAAAGGACAGTTGACGACTTTTCGAAAATGTCACCTCTAAATCTCTGCATTTGGTCTCTCACACCGGATATCCAGGCAGGATATCAGATCGCTAAAGAATTATAAACTTGATTGAATGCATTTTCAAGAACGCAATTTGAAGGACGCAAGTACACAAAGAGGCAATTGCAAGTGGTATATAGCAGCAAATCAGATTTTATTACAATCAAATGTTACAGGCAAACAAATCCTGACTGTTTACCTAGAAATGACGATGGTTTCTTGCTGAACAAAAAAAATCTTGAAAACCTCGTTACAAAATATAGTGCAGTTTTTGTAGCAAAATCGTCCATGATAAATTTCCTTGAAATAATTAAAATCAACATTCTATGAACAGAAAATAAAACTATTCAAAGACTGAAATGTCAACAGCTTCCCGTTGAGTGATGTTTAAATAGCGCATCATGTTTCATCCTTGGACATTATCTGTGTTGAGTTGAAGATGAAGCAACTTGTGGATCGGATGCTGTTGGGTTTCGTGGCGATCTTCTTGCTGACGTCAGGAGCCAACTGTGATGACGATGATGAAGACAAGTCACCTGAGAGACTGGTAACTATATCAAGTTTGTCTTTTATCTAATCGTGATTACATTTTATATCAATTAGTTCGCGTGTTTAATCTCCAATTGGATCGGAAATTTCATCATTTGAGCGGTTTTGTTGAATAACCGACGCCTAATTACCAAAGCATGAAGCAAAAATAAATTAAGACCCCCCTTCAAAGTGAAAATTGTCATATTTATGGATGTGTTACATGATCAAGGAAATCTTCCGCGAAAATTGAGATAATTTCATTATCTTTGCGTCAGAATAATGTTGAAAGATCGACGAATCTATCTACGTTATTGTTTTTAATCGAATAATAATTATTTGCTTACCCCCAAATTTACCAACAACCCTTAAATTTTAGAAAAAACTAGGTTTTTAGAGATTTATTGCGTCTCTCACAGAACGAGTATCAACATTTTGCAAACGGTGGCCTCAAGAGACATCTTATGGGAATCTACATAAAAAAAATCAGGTCGATCGGAGACATATTGACCGGACAATAATTGATTAAGAATTCGATTATCTTGGGCAATTCTGACGAACTGGAAGAAAGCTCTATTACTCTGATAGCTAAATTTTTGTCTTGCTCTCTCCGTGAAAAACCCACTTAATGCTACTAATATACAATCAGACTGATCATATGAACATCCTATCAAAGTAACACCCACTTATGCAATAATTTGTCTCTCTCAAATTGTTCAAACGGCCGAGCGCTTGCACCACCTTAAATATTATTGCAATGCATTTCGAAGGGTGGTAGGACCTTTCGCGACGGAACTTTCGTCGACGGAACTTTAGTCAACATTTCAGAACTTTCGCCGACGGAACTATCGCCGACGGAACATTGACCGATGCAAAGCGGAATTTTAGCCGACAATGAAAATATTAGATGAAGTGGTGACAATTTATAATCATTCACAGAAAAATAATTAATATTTAAGGATATAAAATGGGAAGGTATCTCATCTCTAAACTTCAATCCAAATTAAAGTGTATTTGACATTTTATTTTTTGATGTGTGTCGTTGTGAGGGAGGAAACTGTTTAATTCCTTGAAACAGATTATTTTGATTGCAAAAATAAACATGAAAGTCTATTAAATTTTCTTGTGGGTAAATATTTATCTCACATTTATAAAAAGTTCATAGATATACCTATAAGATCAGAAGATAAGAAGTAGCTTATTACGAAAACACAAATACTTATTCTTCGAAAATATATCATAATTTCTTATCAAATAGACATTGTGACTAATATAGACATGACTATATTTTTATGTTTCATACAATTTTGAAACAGATTAATTTGAAAGCAAAAAATCTTTAAACTATTAAATTTTCTTGTAAATATGTATCTAATATTTTCACAATTTTGATACAGTTTTTGATTTTTTGAGATTTTTTTGATTTTTGACAGATGATTGGTTTTTAAGATTTTTTCTGGCGGTGAAAGTTCCTCCATGGTCAATTTCACCGTCGGCGAAAGTTCCGCGCTTTTTGGAATATCGGCCAAAGTTCCGTCGGCGAAACGTCCGTTTACCATTTCGAAGGCACGCCACAGGTGATAATGACATTCGTAGGGTGATACTAGGTCTCGGCCGTTTTAGAAAATTGAGAGAGAAACATTGTTTCATAAATGGGTGCAACTTTAATAGGATGTTCACATGATCAGTCTGATTGTATATTAAGAGCACTTTTTAATTTTTGCTTTTAACATCGTTAATAAGGCGCCGGTTATTCAACAAAACCGCGCAAAACTATGAAATTTCCGATACGATTGGAGACCAAACCCGTTAACCAATTGATCTCACATTTTAATCATAATTAGATAAAAGACAAACTTGGCCGATTTTATAAATTTTATTTAATACGGCACCCAGGGAGACAAGAAAATATAAAAATTTTCACCAAAAATCCACTAATTAACTAATAAAAGAAAAAAAAATTACCAGGGGATATCCCTAAGTAAATCTTTTATCTATTTACGATTCCAATTTCAAACCATTTGGTCAACCCATTTCGTCTCCAATCGTATCCAAAAAAGTGTCTACAAAATGCAGGAAAATCGCTCACGCTTGCACCACCTTAATTTTCTTTCAGCGTGGCTATGATCTTGTCCTGGAAAAGTTTGAGATTGATAAAAACTACAACGTCAGTCACGTGGTTAAAGTCCATCTCGCTCAAGTGACCAGGTTCAACAGATCGACATATGTCTTCAACGGTTCAGCGGATGCTTTATTCGATTGGCCAGCTGATGTTCAGGTAATATCATCTACACACCGATATCTCAAAAACTAGGAAAACGCTCAGTGTAACGCGTTGATGAGCGAGCACAGAACATGCAACATCCCCAATCACTATAAACGACACGGCACAAGACGATTTTCTCGCAACTTTCCAATCTCCATATACTAGTCCAGCTGCTAAGTGCCATTTTACATCACAATTCGGGGTTTAGTGATAAAAGCGTGGATTTTAGATATGTTGTAGAGAATAAAAAAACATTTGATTTTACTCGAGGGGGGTTTTCATATCTACCCCCGTTCGGGGGTGGCAAGGGTTCAAAGTTTTGGGGATGATTGCATATTAATATTAATTCAAATGAATTGAACAAATGTAATATGTCAATTAACATGCGATAAATTGTAAAAGGGTTTAAATAAACTATAAAAAATTTCATCTCGAGCAAAATGTGTAGGGGGGTGGTAAAATTTCACCCTTTGCCTAATATTTACTATCTTCCACATTTTTGGAGCGATTTCAAGTTTTAAGCATTTAATCGACAGATAAAATTACATAGATTCATGATATAATATTTGTTTTTGATTTGCAACAACCTACCCCCGCTAGGGGGTGACAAGAGTTTAAAGTTAGGGGGATGATTCATTTTAATGTTAATTTACAATGAATATGATGATACTTAACATGTAATTGATTGTAACAAGGTCCAAATTATATATAAAAAATTTAAAATTGACCAAAAATATTAAGGGTTTGCCAAAATTTTACCCCTTTCTTTATATTTACTATCTTCCACAATTATGATGCGATTTACAGCTTCAAGTATTTAATCGATAGATAAAATTACATAGATTCATGTTATGATATTTGTTTCATGTTTGGAGTGACCTACCCCTGCTAGGGGTGGCAAGGGCTTAAAGTTTGGGGGATGATTTCACTTAAATATTAATTCTAGTTAATTGTACAAATAATTTCTGCCTCTTTAAATTGTTACAAGGTCGACATAATACATACAAAATTTCATTTTGACCAAAAAGTGTAAGGGGGTGGTAAAATTCCACCCTATTCGCTCCTTTTCACTTTAACTTCCTCAATTGTGAACCGATTTCCAGTTTTGAGTATTCAATCGATAGATAAAATTATATAGATTCATAAAATGATATTTGTTTTTGTCTTGAGTGACCTTGTGATATTAGGATGACACCCTCTGACAAGTTTCGGGGTGTAAATATGCTATATTTTACACTTTACAATACCTAACCATAATTTTTCAGTTGTCTCCTGACTTCTGGCATAGAGAATATAAACTTACTTGAATTCGAATTACTGGTCGAATATATGCAGAAATATCTGCTATAATCTCGACCCTTGTAACAGATTGTTTGGCAGCGCTATATACGCTAGCGGAGGTGCCGGAACTAATCGTACTGTCAACGGCATGAGCTGTCATATGCCAATTTTTAGATTATTTATTGTGTAGTGAGTATAATAAGTAAGTGAAAACACCGGATTAACATGTTAATTATTAATACTAGTTTAACACTCTTTTACTCATAGTGAACACTTTTCTTTCATTTGATCGTTAACGGAGGTGATCGTTCGAACCGTTGACTCAGACGTCTTAGTACTCTGTGTGGTTGCTGCCAGCTGACACATCTCCAAGAAAGTATGGCTGGAATTTGGAGTAGGAAAGTCAGCGCGTGTCATTGCTGCTCATGAGATCTGCAGGACTCTAGGTCCCGAAAAAACAGAAGCCCTGCCATTCTTCCATGCATTCACTGGTTGTGATACTTGCTCTGCTTTTGCAGGCAAGGGCAAGAAGTCTGCTTGGAAGGTATGGAATATCATGCCAGATATAACATCAGTATTTTCATCCCTCTCCGGACCCATTGACTCTGTCGACGACGAAATGCACGCCATGATTGAGAAATTCGTTGTTACTTTGTACGACCGAACCACAACTCTGACATCCGTCAACCTCTGCAGACCCGAACTTTTCACGCAGAAGAGTAAGCCAATGGAGTCTCTTCCCCCGACAAAAGACGCGTTGACGCTGCATACACTGAGAGCGACGCTGCAAGCGGGGTTAATCTGGGGGTCGGCTGCCATCGCGTCTCCACCACCTCCCAATCCAGCTGTCTGGGGCTGGATTAAGAACGAAGATGAGCTTTGGGAGCCAAAGTGGACAACTCTTCCAGACTCCATACGCTCGTGTGCAGAAGTCATCATCTGCAAATGCAAGATCAACTGCAGAGGCGAAGAGTGTCCATGCATGATCAGCAACCAGTCCTGCTGTGCGTCCTGCAAATGTAGAGGGGATTGCAGCATGTAACAGGTAGCTGAGAAGATTTCGTCAACCTCCGATTTATTAAAACTTTTTTTTGTAATTTGCTTCAATTGCCTTGTCATTAAACGAGCTTACAAAGAGTTACTCTTATACTTATACTGTGCACCATTTATTAAACCCCCTCAATGTTCTCGATTCTTTGGTTGGCAATGCCAAGGTCGATAACAAATAAATATAGCATATTTACACCCCGAAACTTGTCAGAGGGTGTCATCCTAATATCACAAGGTCACTCAAGACAAAAACAAATATCATTTTATGAATCTATATAATTTTATCTATCGATTGAATACTCAAAACTGGAAATCGGTTCACAATTGAGGAAGTTAAAGTGAAAAGGAGCGAATAGGGTGGAATTTTACCACCTCCTTACACTTTTTGGTCAAAATGAAAATTGTATGTATTATGTCGACCTTGTAACAATTTAAAGGGGCAGAAATTATTTGTACAATTAACTAGAATTAATATTTAAGTGAAATCATCCCCCAAACTTTAAGCCCTTGCCACCCCTAGCAGGGGTAGGTCACTCCAAACATGAAACAAATATCATAACATGAATCTATGTAATTTTATCTATCGATTAAATACTTGAAGCTGTAAATCGCATCATAATTGTGGAAGATAGTAAATATAAAGAAAGGGGTAAAATTTTGGCAAACCCTTAATATTTTTGGTCAATTTTAAATTTTTTATATATAATTTGGACCTTGTTACAATCAATTACATGTTAAGTATCATCATATTCATTGTAAATTAACATTAAAATGAATCATCCCCCTAACTTTAAACTCTTGTCACCCCCTAGCGGGGGTAGGTTGTTGCAAATCAAAAACAAATATTATATCATGAATCTATGTAATTTTATCTGTCGATTGAATGCTTAAAACTTGAAATCGCTCCATAAATGTGGAAGATAGTAAATATTAGGCAAAGGGTGAAATTTTACCACCCCCCTACACATTTTGCTCGATATAAAATTTTTTATAGTTTATTTAAACCCTTTTACAATTTATCGCATGTTAATTGACATATTACATTTGTTCAATTCATTTGAATTAATATTAATATGCAATCATCCCCAAAACTTTGAACCCTTGCCACCCCCGAACGGGGGTAGATATGAAAACCCCCCTCGAGTAAAATCAAATGTTTTTTTATTCTCTACAACATATCTAAAATCCACGCTTTTATCACTAAACCCCGAATTTTTTGACTTAGCAGCCCGACTATACATACTCTGGATGAATATCAGATCCATTGTGTCGTGACTTTCCTACGTCATACTTTTTCCAACTTTTGACAACCCATACTAAACTCGTAAAATTACAATAAAGACTTGACTGATTGGGCTTAACATGTGTAAAATTTTAGATAATGTTGGTCTTGATCACCATGCAAAATTTGAACTTAATTGGAACATTTTGACTGTCGACCAATCAGAAGATATCTAGTCGGGCGATAGCTCGACGCTGCCAAGCACCGTCTTTTACGAGGTCTACTTTTTATAAACGGCGAGCTTACTACCAAAGACTGTTTACCGCAACGGCTTTAGTGGTGATTTCGGGGTATCGACTCGCATTGACGCAGTTTGAAATGGAAGTTAAAAACCATGGTTATCGGGTATTATTAGCCACCTGACAACACCTTCCATATTTCAAAGTGCTACGACCATCCCTTCAGGGTGAAATTTTGGCCTGAAACACGACGGAAAACACTTTCATGGTAGAGACTGGCTGGCTGGCTGGCTGGCTGGCTGGCTGACCACGGTTTGCCCCTCTCTACAGCCCAAACCGTTTGGTTTGAAGCCTATTATGTAGGGCCTTTTGAAAAAAAAATCCGAAAAATTTTGACCGGAAGTGAAGACAATCCGCGAAAATTGTATGGTAAAAATCGAACGGTTACATCGAGAGTTTTGAAATTTGGCATAATGAAAGACAATATATTGCTAGACACGCCACTTCAAGAAAAAACAAAATTTTCTGACCGAAAGTGGAGAAATTATGAATATTTACGTTCCGCTCGTCCTCTTTAAGGTAGTAACAAACCTGCTGCGATCTTTGCTCGTCTCACTGGCTAATTCACCTGAGGCAAGTGCCTGCGACAATGCCATTCCTGTGGGGTCGTGAGTTCGATTCCCACAAGAGCCTAATGTTTTTTTATTTTTTTCAATTTACTTCCTTCCTTTTGGCGTTCATGGATAATGTGCAAAATGATAATCCGACATGCATTCAACGCTTATACATAGCTGCACTTTTAATATTACATAAATGGAATATAATAATGATTTGACAATACACGTTGAAGGTTGCTATAAATAATAGAACAATTCGTGGTCAGAACAGAACTTTGGTGACTCAGCTACTAAACTAGAAAAAGGCTCCATTAGTCGGTGTATTAGGTGTTCACAACTTTTAGTTTGTAAAAATTATTATATTATTTTAATATATTTAAGTTTAAAGGGTCCATTACTCGGTGAATTACCTGTTCAAAACTTTTAATTTTTCAAAGTTATTTAATTATTAGAATTATGTTTATTTGTGAAACTTTGGCTCAGTTACTAAACAAGAAACAACACAAAAAGGCTCCATTACTCGGTGTATTAACTGTTCACATGGATTATAGAAACGTTTTGTCAGTACAAGTTGTACAGTTGTTGAAATAGAACAATTTTCGTGATCTAGCTAATCAACAGAATCTTGGTGCTGAATGACTTATTCTAGAAACCGACAAAAAGCTCCATTCCTCCGTGTATTCAGCTTTTAATTTGTCAGAATTATTTAATTATATAAAATTCAGATAATTTGTCAATCATTGTGGCTCATAGTTACTAATCAAGAAACCACTCAAAATGGTTCCATTACTAATGCTCAGTGTAATAGGTGTCTTTTCTTTTTAGGTAAACTTTTCATCTGTCAAACTTATTTAATTATTTAAAGTTCAGTTAATTTGTCAATATCAGTGGCTGAACAATAATCAAGAACAACACGAAACAAGAAACCACACAAAAAGGCTCCATTACTAGGTCCGCAAACATCTCCTAATTAAAAAAGAAACACCCCTATGTTCCTCAAAAAAAAGAACTAGTTCCAGGTCCAGGTCCATTGAACAAAATGGAACTAGTTCGAATTCCTAGTTCATTTCAAATAAATAACTGGAATGTTACCTGGAAAGTTACCAGGAACTGTAAAAAGTTACTTTTAAGTTGCATTGCCTTCCCAAAACCATCCGGATTTTATTTAAATTTGTTGTAAGCTTCTGGAAGCTTTTACGCTTTTATGAAATATAAAAGTGAACTTGGAAGAATTTAAATTGAGGAAACGCATTTACAACCATCTACCTTTCGTGCACCTTTCAGTTTACCAACTGGCAACAAATATGCGTAGTACGAGATGACGCACAAATTCCGGTCTACACCGGAACACTAGACCTACAATCTTCGTTATTCACATGACTCAAAGAAGTGAACTTTTAACAATTTAAAAGTTAAGATAACTCATATTCAACCAAAAGAAATTGACCCTTACGTTATACTAACTTTGGAACTATTGGAAGAGAAACAGAAAACTTAAGGCAAGAAGTGACGTTATTGGCGTTAACAATGCAATGATAGGTGACACTCAATGATCAATGAAATCTGCTATAAACTTTTACCCCATATGACATGCTGTACAAAAACAAAAACTTGTAAAAAAAAAATGCCAAGCACCTTCCCACTTAAAACAATTGAGATCTAAAAGAAGGGCCAAGCAATAATATATTTTTTAAACATTTTCGCACTTAAAATTCGTGAAATCATTGCGCCCAGTTACTGCCGCCAAGCACAACACTATAAACCTAATTTGGTGTGTCCAAATTTGAAGAATATAATCTAAGTGAACCATAATTGTAAGCTTTAACAAAATTATAAAAATTTAAAACGACTTAAAAACAAATTTAAAGTTGAAAATAAAAAAATTAAAAATAAAGCTTGGCGCATTGAATTTGCACCGACCATGTAGATACTTCTTCCTACTTTTCTTTCTTCAGCTTCTTTTTCGTCATCCTCTTTCTTATATTGCCTTCTTCTTGACACAATGCGCCTAGCTTTATTTTTATTTTTTTTATTTCAATTTTAAATTTGTTTTTTAAGTCGTTTTTAATATTTATAATTTTGTTAAAGTTAACAATTATGGTTCTAGTTTAAATTTCAAAAATCACATTAAAAATAGTTTTAAATTTTAACCAATGGGAGGATTTGGCTGAAACTTTGTATGATTGGGTATAATGTTGGTTGCAATGTTTTTGCTAAATTTCAAATTGATCAGAGCAACCAATCGAAAGATAATTTTTTTAAAACTTGAACTAATCACAGGAGCCCGTTCAAAAATGATCCCAGGGACCGCATATATTACGTTAGCATGTGTGCAAAGTTTCAGATCGATTGAATGTGCGGTTTGACCTGGGCTGTGAACACACACACACACACACACACACACACACCCACACACACACACACAGAGAGAAAGTGCCATCAGAGCACCGTGGTGACGCTCGCTACGGTCGCTCAATTAGGTTAAATAAAGAATAATATAATAAAATATTAAATAATAGAATAATAAAATGAAAAATAATAATAATGAATAAATAGATATTTTGATATTAATCAATACAAGAAAAGATCAGAATCAATATATCAAAATCAATGTAGCTGTATCCCTATAATATTCATTCATTCATTCATTCATTTTATTAACATCTTACAAATTGGTAATGGAATTACCAAGGTGGCAAGGAATTTCTACAAATACAATATAATTTCAAGAAATACTATTACTAGAATAAGAATAAGAAGGAAACAATAATGAAAATAGGTATATAAGAAAAATAAAATTAATTAGGTAATTAGTGTCCAACAAAATTAAGAAGGTTCCTAAAATTCTTCACTTGACACTCAGCAATATTATCTATGGTCATAATGCTGGCTGGCAATTTGTTCCAGTCTTGTATAGTTTTATTAAGAAAACCCTGCTTCAACAGATCAGTCTTGAATGAGCAGGATTTCAAAACCCATCGATGACAGTCTCGCCCATCTATTATCTTCCTCTCCAACTTCTCCTGAAACACTTTCCAACCTCCGATACCATTCCAAATCCGCCACATGTTACAAAGCCTTGATGTTTTCCTTCTTTCTTCCATTGATTCCCAATTTAAATCATCCAGCAATTTCTTCACACTAACCCTCTCCTTGACAACCCGCCCCTGTTCATTTCTTCTCGTTTCCCATTTCCTGACTTTATTAGTTACTCTTCTGGCTGCAACTCTCTGAACCTTTTCTATTAACTCTACTTCTTGTTTACAATGTACATCCCAAACAGTTCCACCATAATCAAGTATGGGTCTTACAATGGTCTTATACGCCTGATTCTTTATTGCTGTATTTGCTCCCTTTAATGATCTCATTACGAAATTTAGACTGGTCATGGCCTTGGTCGTAACACTGGTTACTTGCTTGGACCATCCTAGATTTTTATTCAACCAAACACCTAGGTATTTGTAATCCGTAGTTTCATTAACAGTTTCACTTCCAATCTTATATAGAGTTATAATATAATATTATATATAATATGAAACCATTGGCAATTCATTTTACCTATAGTAAGTCCCAAACCAATAATAAAATCTTTAATATTACAGATTAGGGTTACTGCCTTTGAACAAATGCCGAACAATCGTTACAGTTTGATTCCGATTCGGCTTTTCACGTCCCGCATTTGCGACTACATGGTAAATGATAAGATATTTTATAAGAGTCTTCTGGAATGCAGCAACTTTCCGCCTAAATGTCCCATTAAGAAGGTAAGCTATCTAGTGGACTCTCAGCCAAGTCGTACAGTGCGCACACTTTCACACAACATGCCGTTAAAGTATAACCACCAACCTCGATGTTTGCGATTTACTTGAAATATGGGTGACTTATTGATAATTGCAAATCTCATTCCCTTAAAAAATTTTACATTTCTCGTGTCCAGTATGAATTGATATTTCTCCACCATGTTATCTTATGGCGGGCAAAACGAAATTCGTATCATTTTTAGGTTAAAATGAAGATCTATTTTTTGGTGTCTATAGATTTAAATGACATTTTCACTTATGGTAGACATATTATGAACATACTATCAGGAAAACATTTTAAAACAATACCAACATCTGTGCTATTTTAAAAGTTATAATCCAAATTCGAAATTATTTTCCTATACCTCCCATGTTAAACTTTTGTTCATTCTCTGAAGACATAAAAACTCATTGTTGCACTTGGAGTTGCAATTTACAGGACATTAAATTAGTCTGTTATACTTAAATATAGTTGAAATGAAGGAAAACGGTTTTTGCACTTGTAATTTCAAGAAAAATATATACCTAAGGGGTCATATTACCATTAGTTTACTCTTCAGTTTAGTTAAACTCCACTTCGGGAATTGTGGTGTATTATCATGTACTGCTGCGGCATAGCTTAAAAAAATAATAATAAATAAAGGAAATAAAAGGAAAGGAAAATTAAGGAAATAAGCTTCGGAATTAAATGGAAGTATATCATGGTAATACACCAAGTTTTCTGAAGTGGAGTTTAAGCTAACTGTAGCTTAAACTAATGTTAATATCCCCATAAAAAACACTCCGTGTAAAAATACCAGCCAAGTCTCTTCAACTATAAAAAAAATAGAATAAATCTAAAAATTCAGCACTGAAAAGTAGTGATATCAAAATATGAGCCAAGTCAAAACTTAATTTTAAAAACCAAAATATACTTGGCGCATCGTGTATATAAATAGTATAGAAGCATATGCCAAAAATCAAATGTACCTACCTAATTATATATAATATACCTGTAATGCCCTTAAAAACGATGCGCCAAGTATATTTTGGTTTTTAAAATTAAGTTTTGACTTGGCTCATTTTTTGATATCACTACTTTTCAGTGCTGAATTTTTAGATTTATTCTATTTTTTTTATAGTTGAAGAGACTTGGCTGGTATTTTTACACGGAGTGTTTTTATGGGGATATCACTTATTTTTTTAGTTTATTTACACAGCTTGTAACACACATCGGAGCAACAATGACTAAATACTTTTAAAAAATACGCCATTTCCGAATTGGTTAATACGAAAAATTGTGTTTGGTGCTCAATATACCTAAGCTTAAAGTGATATTCCATGAAGAATTGCGAAAGCTTCGTTCCAATCAGTCCAGCCGTTTTCGAGATATAGTATCACTTCCGGTTTTCAAAATGGCGACTGAAATAACTGCCACATAGAATTTATTTCTATAAATGTTATGTATCATTATAAGCCTTCTGAATCTAGTGGAGCGGTCGCTCCACCCAGCCAAGTCGTACTGTACACTCACACTCACTCAACATACCGTAAATGCCTAATAAAATGAGGAGCAGACCAACTTCTTTTACTGTAAGCAACAACATGGCATTTTCGGTCTACTGGATCATAAAATTGGAAAATCTCACATTGTTGTGAAATATCTTAATTTTGAGCTATGGCCCACCCCACCACATATACCAAATTTGGGAACAATAGGCTTTACTATTTGCGAGCTAGAGGGCCGTGAAAACAGTGAAATTACATCACTTTCATCTTCTTTAGATGATGATGATGATGATTCAGAGGGTCAGGAAATACCGCAATCACCGCCACAACCTAAACGGCTTAGCCGATCGATCTGAAATTTTTACCACATGTGCACTTTTGGCGTCTGAGGTGCCTTTTTATAAAACCAACCGGTAGTCGCCATTTTGAAACCGGAAGTGACGTCATATCTCGAAAACGGTTAAACCGATCGGAATGAAACTAGCGCCAAATGATTCAGACGGTCGTCTATATGGAATATCAGTAGTTAAAGTAGAGATGTACTATTACCGAAACCGGAAATGACGTCATAAAAATGAAGATCTAGATTTTAATGACCTCTTACTACAATAACTACATATTCAGAAGGCTTATAATGATACATAACATTTATAGAAATAAATTCTAGGTGGCAGTTATTTCAGTCGCCATTTTGAAAACCGGAAGTGATACCATATCTCGAAAACGGCTGGACTGATTGGAACGAAGCTTTCGCAATTCTTCATGGAATATCACTTTAAGCTTAGGTATATTGAGCACCAAACACAATTTTTCGTATTAACCAATTCGGAAATGGCGTATTTTTTAAAAGTATTTAGTCATTGTTGCTCCGATGTGTGTTACAAGTTGTGAAAATAAACTAAAAAAATAAGTGATATCCCCATAAAAAAACACTCCGTGTAAAAATACCAGCCAAGTCTCTTCAAACTATAAAAAAATAGAATAAATCTAAAAATTCAGCACTGAAAAGTAGTGATATCAAAAAATGAGCCTAGTCAAAACTTAATTTTAAAAACCAAAATATACTTGGCGCATCGTTTTTAAGGGCATTATAGGTATATTATATATAATTAGGTAGGTACATTTGATTTTTGGCATATGCTTCTATACTATTTATATACACGATGCGCCAAGTATATTTTGGTTTTTAAAATTAAGTTTTGACTTGGCTCATATTTTGATATCACTACTTTTCAGTGCTGAATTTTTAGATTTATTCTATTTTTTTATAGTTTAAAGAGACTTGGCTGGTATTTTTACACGGAGTGTTTTTTATGGGGTTTGTAGTTATTGTAGTAAGAGGTCATTAAAATCTAGATCTTCACTTACATGACGTCATTTCCGGTTACGGTAATAGTACATCTCTACTTTAACTACTGATATTCCATAAAGACGACCGTCTGAATCATTTGGCGCTAGTTTCATTCCGATCGGTTTAGCCGTTTTCGAGATATGACGTCACTTCCGGTTTCAAAATGGCGACTACCGGTTGGTTTTATAAAAAGGCACCTCAGACGCCAAAAGTGCACATGTGTTAAAAATTTCAGATCGATCGGCTAAGCCGTTTAGGCTGTGGCGGTGATAGCGGTGTTTCCTGATATCATCTGAATCATCATCTAAAGATCAAAGTGGTGTAATTCCACTGTTTTCTCGGCCCTCTAGCTCGCAAATGGTATAGCCTATTGTTCCCAAATTTGGTATATGTGGTGGGGTGGGCCATAGCTCAAAATTAAGATATTTTACAACAATGTGAGATTTTTCAATTTTATGATCCAGTAGGCCGAAAATGCCTTGTTGTTGCTTACAGTAAAAGTAGTTGGTCTGGCTCCTCATTTTATTAGGCATTTACGGTATGTTGAGTGAGTGTGAGTGTACAGTACAACTTGGCTGGGTGGAGCGACCGCTCCACTAGATACCGGCCCCAACTGCAAGATAAAAAAGCGGAAAAGCTTACCAACACTTTAGCACAATCATCAACATAGAACTTTTGGTATACTGGATCCCATTAAAAAACACTTCGTGTAAAAATAACAGCCAAGTCTCTTCAACTAAAAAAAAATATGAAATCTAAAAATTCTGCACTGAAAAGTAGTGATATAAAAAAATGAGCCAAAACTTTATTTGAAAATCAAAAAATACTTGGCGCATCGTGTATATAAAAAGCTTGGAAGTATAGGCCAATTATAAAATATACATAAAATATCCAAATCTAGTGGAGCGGTCGCTCCACCCAGCCAAGTCGTACCGTACACTCACAGTCACTCAACATACCGTAAATGCCTAATAAACCGAGGAGCAGACCAAACACTTTTACTGTAAGCAACAACATGGCATTTTCGGCCTACTGGATCATAAAATTGGAAAATCTCACATTGTTGTGAAATATCTTAATTTCGAGCTATGGCCCACCCCACTCCATATACTAAATTTGGGAACAATAGTTTATGCCATTTGCGTGCTAGAGGGCCGTGAAAACAGTGAAATTACACCCCTTTTAAAACCTATCTGATGATATCAGGAAACACCGCTATCACCGCCACAGCCTAAACGGCTTAGCCGATCGATCTGAAATTTTTACCACATGTGCACTTTTGGCGTCTGAGGTGCCTTTTTATAAATCAAACCGGTAGTCGCCATTTTGAAACCGGAAGTGACGTCATATCTCAAAAACGGCTTAACCGATCGGAACGAAATTTGCGCCAATCGATTCAGACGGTCCTCTTCATGAAATAACAATAGTTAAATTAAAGTTTTCTAATTACTGAAACCGGAAATGACGTCATAGTTTAGCGAAATCTGCTTAAATTCACTTCCCTTTATATAAAAACCAACTATATATTCAGAAGGCTTATAATGAAATATTAGTATTTATATACATATTAATACCTACAATGTGTAAGAGCTTTCAGCCGCCATTTTGAAAACCGGAAGTGATGCCATATCTCGAAAACGGCTGGACCTATTGGAACGATGCTTTCGCAATTCTTCATGGCATATCACTTTAAGTTTAAATTTAGCTCCAAACAATATTTTTTTAGTAACTAATTCGGAAATGGCGTATTTTTTTAAAGGAATTAGCCATTGTTGCCCTAATAAGTTTTACAAATTGTGTAAATAAACTAAAAAAATAAGTGATATCCCCATAAAAAAACACTCCGTTTTAAAAAAACAGCCAAGTCTCTTCAACTAAAAAAAAAAATTATGAAATCTAAAAATTCTGCACTGAAACGTAGTGATATCAAAAAATGAGCCAAGTCAAAACTTTATTTGAAAATTAAAAAATATTTGCCGCATCGTGTATATAAATAGCTTAGAAGTATAGGCTAGATATAAATACATATACTTATAGTACCTTAACCTACAATGCCCTAAAAAAACGATGCGCCAAGTATTTTTTAATTTTCAAATAAAGTTTTGACTTGGCTCATTTTTTGATATCACTACGTTTCAGTGCAGAATTTTTAGATTTCATAATTTTTTTTTTAGTTGAAGAGACTTGGCTGTTTTTTTACACGGAGTGTTTTTTTATGGGGATACATAGTACACCTATAATGCCCTAAAAAAACGATGCGCCAAGTATTTTTTGATTTTCAAATAAAGTTTTGACTTGGCTAATTTTTTGATATCACTACTTTCAGTGCAGAATTTTTAGATTTTATTTTTTTTTTTAGTTGAAGAGACTTGGCTGTTATTTTTACACGAAGTGTTTTCTAATGGGATATCACTACTTTTTTTAGTTTATTCTTACAATTTGTGACAATCGAATGAACAATTACTATAGCCTTAAAAAAAATCACCCTTTACAATTTGGTTATTTTCATGAAGAATAGCAAAGGTTTCATTCCAATCGGTCAACCAAGTTCCGAGATATGGCAACATATCCGTTGTCAAAATGGCTGCTGAACTTTCTGCACTGCCATATAGAATTTATAACTATAAATGATGTGTATCATTTTAAGCTTTCTGAATATGTATTTATTGTATAGGAGGGGATTATAATAATTTATAAATTTGAATGACGTCATTTCTGGTCTAATAAATAGGAACATTCTAGTTTGACTGTTCCTATTCCATAGAGATGGCCTTCCGAATCGTTTCGCGCTAGTTTTATACCGATCTGTCAACCAGTTTTCGAGATATGGCGTTTTTTCCGGTTTCAAAATGGCTGCTGAAATCACTGACTCCTTGAATTATAATTTAAACATGATTAAATTTTATTATAAGCTGTCTCAAATAGTATATTTAATCATCAAAATTTAAATTTGTGAGATTTTTAAAATGTGTTACGTCATTTCCGGTTTTGGTATGGGAAACTACAAATATTATTGATGATAATACATAAAGTTGACCGTCTAAATTGTTTAGCGCTGGTTTCGTTCAAATCTATTTAGCCGTTATTGATATATGATGTCACTTCCGGTTTCAAAATGGCGGCTTCCGGTTGGTTTTATAACAAGTCAAATGAGATATCAAAGTACATACGTTACATAAATAACAAAATAATCGGATCAAATTTGTTGCCGAAATGCCAATCGATGTTTTTCAAATTTCATGACGTCATTTCCGGTTTCGTTAACATAAATTTTAGTCTGTTGCTATTTATAATCCATATAGTTGACCGTCCGAATCGTTTGGCGCTATTTTCGTTCCAATCAACTCAGCCGTTGTCGAGATATGATGTCACTTCCGGTTTCAAAATGGCGGCACAAAAAAAGTCAAGGGGTGGAGGGCAAATCAGACGCCAAAAGTGCAGACGTGGTAAAAATGTGAGATCAATCGGTTCAGCCGTTTAGGCTGTGGCCTGTTTACCGGATTTGAATTCCAGGATACTACTACTACTAAGATTATTATTACTAGGAAAACGCTCGGTGTAACGCGTTGATGAGCGAGCACCGACACGCACGACATCGTCAATCAAGCACGATCCATTCAATCAAAGATAACTAACTATACATTATTTATTACCAATTTTCCTTGCAACTTTTCATAAACACTCTGGATCAATTAAATAACAGATTATTGTACTGATATTTTTCCATCAATCTCTTTGGACAGATATTCAAACACTTAAAACAGAAATAAGTCTGTAAATTCTTGACCGATTGGGCTGGAAATGTGTAAAATATTATGCTATCTAGTCAAAACGTTGTTTTCATAACTGTGAAACACAATCCATATCGTAAAATAAATTATTTTAGATAAGGTTTACCTATACCTATGTATATGAAATACCTACATTACATTTTGACTACATTATGTATTGCAAGTTGATTCACTAAGAAAAGAATCTGTCTTACATTGATATTGAGAAAAGCCATCTATAAACTTTGCTTTGCTACATATAGCAACCCAGAATGCAGTGGAATTTCTGTTTTGAAATGTCATTTCTGACAGTTATTGAAACTGTCAATAAGTGCATCTATGTTCTTGACTGGTAGGGCTGAAAATTCGTAAAATAAGAGACAATGTTGGTCTGAACGACCATGCAAAATATGAGTTTGATTGATCAGATTAATCGAAGACCATTTGATAGGTCAAATGGTGGTGTGGCTATAGGCCGTTTTAAATTAAGTATACAAATGTCAGTAAAATGTCTATTACTCTTGAAGCTCATTAAAGATTTGTAAAAAATCACTTATAATGCTGGTAGACATGACCTTGCAAAATTTGGTGATGATCGGTCAAACTATTGCAGTTATATACACAGAGTTTCCTTCATCCCCATTGCCAAGCTAACTATAACTACACATCAAGTTTCCGATGCAACCAATGGAGCGAACTTGCTGAAAATCATTTTGACCATAACGAGAATAGTAATTTAAGTTGTGTGTAAAAATTGGCCTGATCCATTACTTCGTTTGGCAGGAGACGCCAAATGCACAAATACACACAAAAACAGAGATTCGAGCCATAAGTTTCAAGTGGAGACGCTCGCTACGCTCGCTTGATTATTATTATGAAAACCGCCCTAAAACACGGTTTTCACGGCCCTCTAGCTCGCAAAGGGCGTAACCTATTGTTCCCAAATTTGGTATATGTTGTGGGGTGGGCCATTGCTCGAAATTGAGATATTTCCCAACAATGTGAGATTCCCCAATTTTAAGATCCAGTAGGCCGAAAATGCCACTTTGATGCCTACAGTAAAAGTGGGTTTGCTCCAGCCTTTATATGAGAGTGTGCGCGCGCCGTACGACTTGGCTGGCGTGGAGCGACCGCTCCACTAGATCCCCATAAAAAAAACACTCCGTGTAAAAATACCAGCCAAGTCTTTTCAAATATTAAAAATATAGGAATTCTAAAAAATTCAGCACTGAAAAGTAGTGATATCAAAAAATGGGCCAAGTCAATACATGATTTTAAAAACCGAAATATACTTGGCACATCGTGTAAAAATAATATACACGTGTATGCCAAAAATCAAATGTAAGTAAATATAAATAATATACCTAAATGTCCAAAAAAACGATGCGCCAAGTATATTTCGGTTTTTAAAATCATGTTTTGACGTGGCCCATTTTTTTGATATCATTTTTTTGATTTTTTACACTGTGAAATCAATTTTTTTTAGTTCTTTTGGTTACAAAATGATACTATACGTTAAACCCAATACAATTTTTATGTTTTCCTGACATCCAGGGGGGGGGGCAAGCGCCCCCCTTGCCCCCCCCCCCCCCCCCCGCGGGCGCCCATGCATCCCACCCAAGTTCGCTTCATTAACACATGTATTTTTCTTCCAGGGATATTACTACTTTCGAGACTGCGTATTTAACGATAAATATTTGCCACTGGAAATGCCTGGAAAACGTTGGCGTATCGAGGTGGAAAATCTTTTCGGAGGAAAAATAATGGCGAAAGTCTTTGTATTTGTTTATATTGATCGAGATGTCTAAATGAAAATCAATGTAAATCTCACTGTAATACTTAATTAGTAGTAAAATAAATAAGCAATAAGTACTTTCAACAACACAGAATTTAGAACACAGACTGAGAAGGCGAACAGAATAATTATCAGATTGCCTTAACGATATGATATGGAGGAACAAGCACTTGCTCAAGGAGACCAAGGCCAGAGTTTATAAGAGTTTGGTGAGGCCGATTATCACATACGCTGCAGAAACGAGGCCGGACACAGTTTATACCACGAGACTAATGGAATCTACGTTAATACATACTTTGAGAAAAGTTATGAACAACACTCTTTTATACAGAATTCGCAGTAATAACATGAGGGAAATGTGTGGTGTACGCTAATATGTGACTGGGTTGAAGAAAGGCGTATTATGGGGAACACACACATTGATCGGATGCAAGAACATCGCATTGTTAAAATAGCTAGGGATAGATTTCCGGAAGCTCGAAGGAGTGTAGGTAGACCTAAAAAAAGATGGCGAGACAAGTAATAATTCTAGTGAATGAACAAGCCAAAGGCTTAGGAAGAAGAAGAAGAAGAAGAAGAAGACTTTCAATTACGGTAGTTTTTATGTATGAACTATACCCCGTGACATGCCTTGACCAAAGCAAACCGGCGGTAAGCCCATTTTTCTGTACAGGGGAAAATAGCCTGACGATTTTACATCCTGCGTAAGTGTATGGTTACAATAGTTCAGTATATACTTAAGTGTTCACAGTAGACCACACTCAATGTTTCATATGACACTTTAATAATGAAAATGCTTTACTTGATTCAAAAGTGTTCACTTTATCACGAATTTTCACGACTGAATTTTTAACTTTCGATAAAGTTAAATTTTTTACGTTCGATATTTTTCCATTTGGACATAGCTGCTCTTTCAAAGTTGAAAATTTGAACTTTTTAACTGCTTTGTAACTTTTGAAAATTTTCATTTAAAAAGTTTTGTCACACCATTTCAAAATTTTAAATAATTATAATAAAAAGTTAAAGGTATTGGAAATATTACGAAGCCTTGAAGGAGCAACTCCAGAAATATCAGCGTGCATTCATACTGACTGAGGATATTTTATGGTTTATCTCAGTCGGCAGGCAAATGTTGGGAAGGTTCCATACTAAAAGGCCACGACCGCCTCCTTCCCACCGTTCATCCTCACCTATTCTTCACCATCATCTCCCAATCATCATCATAATCATTCATCCGTCGCCATTAGCCTCGCTGCAGAACAGTGCGACGTTAAACTTAATTAAAAATAAAATCACAAAACATTTTGAGTCTAAATTGAAAACTAATATATTTGGTACACTGAAATTAGCCCGCGGTCAATGTTCAAGTGACACTACGGCTAGTGCTATTTAACATTTATTTTAATGTAATTTTTTGACACAAAAGACCGGATGGCCAGTGTGAGTTAAGGGCTGAAATATTACTTTAAATAAATAAATACTAGCCGTAGTGCCACTTGAACATTAACCGCGGGTCAATTTCAGTGTCCAGGAGTGTACAATGAAGATTTTGACTCGATATTTTCGAACTTATATCAAATTTTCTGCCTCATAAAAATAATTTCCAATAAAATCATTCATTTGTAGCAAAATTTTCAAAATAAGTAAAAACACAATAATTGAGTACTAATGTAACAACTGTAATGATTATCCAAAACGTGTAAATTTTAAACACATATTGAGTCAAATATTCAAGAAAGCATTACCATAAAAAACACTCCGTGTAAAAATACCAGCCAAGTCTCTTCAACTAAAAAAAATAGAAGAAATCTAAAAATTCAGCACTGAAAAGTAGTAATATCAAAAAATTGGCCAAGTCAAAACTTTTCAAAAAATACTTGGCGCATCGTGCATATAAATAGTATAGAAGTAGGCAGGAAATGAAAAGTACTCATCTACACATGTCCTAAAAAAACGATATGCCAAGTATTTTTTGAAAAGTTTTGACTTAGCCAATTTTTTGATATTACTACTTTTCAGTGCTGAATTTTTAGATTTCTTCTATTTTTTTTAGTTGAAGAGACTTGGCTGGTATTTTTACACGGAGTGTTTTTTTATGGGGATATCACTCCTTTTTTCAGTTTATTCTTACAGCTTGTAACATTATATTGTGGCACCAAAGACCATTATTCCTTTAAAAATATACGCCTTTGTGATTTGGTTGCTAAGAAAAGTTGTGCTTGTTGCTATGTAAATGCTATAAATAATATGCTATGAAGTATAGCAAAAGTTTGGTGCCAATCGGTACAGCCGTTCTCGAGTTATGGCATCACTTCCGGTTTTAAAAATGGCGGCTGGCGTCAGTGCCACCTAAAGTATGTATTTATAAATGTTAACATAAAAATCCTTCTGAATATATTGTTATAAAAGATGATTTTAGTCTGATTTTTCATTTTTATGACATCATTTGGTTTCGGTAATAGTACATTTCTATTTAGACTATTGATATTTTATGTAGATGACCGTCCGAATCGTTTGGCGCTAGTTTCGTCCCGATCGGTCTATCCGTTTTTTAGATATGACGCACTTCCGGTTTCAAAATGGCGGCACAAAAAATTTGTAAGGACAAGGTATCATCAGACGCCAAAAGTGCACATATGGTAAAAATTTCAGATCGATCGGTTTAGCCGTTTAGGCTGTGGCCCTGTCAACAGTGTTTCCTGATATCTGAATCTGAATCTGAATCTGAATCATAATCAGATACCTTTTAAAAGGGGTGTAATTTCACTGTTTTCACGGCCTTCTAGCTCGCAAATGGCATAATCTGTTGTTACCTAATTTGGTATATGGGGTGGGGTGGGCCATAGCTCGAAATTAAGATATTTTGCAACAATGGGATATTTTCGGATTTTAAGATCCAGTAGGCGGAAAATGCTATGTTGTTGCTTACAATAAAAGTGTTTGGTCTGCTCCTTAGTTTATTAGGCAGTAACGGTATTTTGAGTGAGTGTGAGTGTACTGTACGACTTGGCTGGGTGGAGCGACCGCTCCACTAGATCCTCACGTTCCATTAAATTCCATTTAAACACCATGCAACGTGACGTACATAAACATCTAGTAGTGGCCGTCCTACTACCCTCTGAAGCCAGATTACTCTGGTGGCAGTGGTTGGATTTATTAACAATTTCATCTCTGGTCGCTGCTTCAAGTAATTTTACGTTCACGTTCCACATACATCAAGTAGTGGCCGTCCTACTACCCTCTAAAGCCAGATTACTCTGGTGGCAGTGGTTGGATTTATTAACAATTTCATATCTGGTCGCTGCTTCGAGTAATTTCACGTTCACGTTCCACATACATCAAGTAGTGGCCGTCCTACTACCCTCTGAAGCCAGATTACTCTGGTGGCAGTGGTTGGATTTATTAACAATTTCATCTCTGGTCGCTGCTTCGAGTAATTTCACGTTCACGTTCCACATACATCAAGTAGTGGCCGTTCTACTACCCTCTGAAGCCAGATTACTCTGGTGGCAGTGGTTGGATTTATTAACAATTTCATCTCTGGTCGCTGCTTCGAGTAATTTCACGTTCACGTTCCACATACATCAAGTAGTGGCCGTTCTACTACCCTCTGAAGCCAGATTACTCTGGTGGCAGTGGTTGGATTTATTAACAATTTCATCTCTGGTCGCTGCTTCAAGTTATTTCACGTTCATGTTCCACATACATCTAGTAGTGGCCGTCCTACTACCCTCTGAAGCCAGATTACTCTGGTGGCAGTGGTTGGATTTATTAACAATTTCATCTCTGGTCGCTGCTTCGAGTAATTTCACGTTCACGTTCCACATACATCTAGTAGTTACCGTCCTACTACCCTCTGAAGCCAGATTACTCTGGTGGCAGTGGTTGGATTTATTAACAATTTCATCTCTGGCCGCTGCTTCAAGTAATTTCACGTTCATGTTCCACATACATCTAGTAGTGGCCGTCCTACTACACTTTGAAGCCAGATTACTCTGGTGGCAGTGGTTGGATTTATTAACAATTTCATCTCTGGTCGCTGCTTCAAGTTATTTCACGTTCATGTTCCACATACATCTAGTAGTGGCCGTCCTACTACACTTTGAAGCCAGATTACTCTGGTGGCAGTGGTTGGATTTATTAACAATTTCATCTCTGGTCGCTGCTTCGAGTAATTTCACGTTCAGCGGGTTTAAGAATTGCTTCTTGAGCAATTTCTCTCTCATAACTTATTTATTTACGACACGCATTTATTATCTGTGTTGTTTATTCTCTCATACACATGCAAAAGCAATATACAAGCTTTTTGCTTCTTCGTTTTAAGAAGAGGAGAAAAAATATGCTCGGGAAGTAATTGAGCAAAACATTCGACTTATGTTACTCAGTTTTTGAAAAACAACACTAAATATCACTACGGATTTTTGGATGCATGAGTAAGAACCTAAATGAGCAAAACAATTTTGTCAAGTAGTACGCAAAGTCTCTTCAACAATAACAAACAGTATAAGTAATAAAATATAATATAACAATAAAATAATAATAATGATGATATATTAAAAGATTAAATAATGTTATGAATTTTTTTTTTTTTATTATTAAAATAATCAAATATATAATAAAAGTATACAGAATTCTCTTGGATTCTCAGAGCTGCTGGTAAATACCATGATGATTTCTTGGGTGATGCTCTTGTTTAATGTTGGTCCTGAAAAGGCAGTGAAAATGCGCAGAGCCATCTGTACGAAACGTCTACAACATCCCTTTTCAGGGGCAACATAAAAAAGGCATTACTGAAGAAAACATCATGGCAAAACAAATATGAGAACAAAATAAAGTTTTCACTTGGACCATTTTTTTGTTATCGCTACTTTTCAGCTCTACATTTTTAGATTTCTTATATTTTTTGTTCGTTTTTTCTTTTAATTCAATATTTTTCATTTATTTATATATTATTTTTATGCTGTCACTCTGAGCTAAAGCTTACTTTATTGCTGATCTCACCTTTTCATCAGTCTTCCCACATTCAATTTTTTCCATTTTTAGAAAAAAGTAGAATGTGTAATCTTGCAGTGATTTTTATGAGCTTTCAGAAATTACCCTCGGTTTCTAGAAAATATTGCCACAAAGTCTTGAAAAACTCAATTGAAATATCGATTTGTATGGAAGATAGATATAAATTTCACAATAACACTTCGTTTATCTCAGTTTCATCCGAATGTGACTAGCATTCTTTCCCTGTACCTACCCTTCACAATTCTGTAACAATTCTAGTTTTTCTCTAAACAAAAATATTCTTTAAAAAATCATTTTTCATGAAACAAAAACTGTTTCTACATTATATCTTATTCAAGATCGCTCCCGCCCTATAATCCTCCATCTCCGTTATCTTAGTCCCTTCTAGCCGCGTCGGTCAGTTAACTCGTTAGCGCTTGCTTCCAACATCACAAAGCCTCACCATAGCTCCCCTTGAGAAGTCGTCCAAGCGCAACACCCACTACCAACCCAACACCACGGAGCCATTAAAATCCCCCGCCACCCCGCACGAGGACTTCCGTCACGCTGGGGTAGTTTATTGCTGTTAGGTTGGTGGCGTCATGGTTGCTGCGTTACAAGTGGCGCCCAACGCGATTCGATGCGGGATAATGTGTTTTAGATAGTTGATAGTTGGATTCTGTTGCTGTTGCCAGACGTAGGTTGATGGTAACTGCTTTACAAGTGGCGCCCAACGCGATTCGATGCGGGATAATGTGTTTTAGATAGTTGATAGTTGGATTCTGTTGCTGGTGCCAGACGTAGGTTGATGGTTGCTGCGTTACAAGTGGCGCCCAACGCGATTCGATGCGGGATAATGTGTTTTAGATAGTTGATAGTTGGATTCTGTTGCTGGTGCCAGACGTAGGTTGATGGTAGCTGCGTTACAAGTGGCGCCCAACGCTATTCGATGCGGGATAATGTGTTTTAGATAGTTGATAGTTGGATTCTGTTGCTGGTGCCCGTTACAAGAGGCGCCCAACGCTATTCGATGCGGGATAATGTGTTTTAGATAGTTGTTAGTTGGATTCTGTTGCTGGTGCCAGACGTAGGTTGATGGTAACTGCGTTACAAGTGGCGCCCAACGCGATTCGATGCGGGATAATGTGTTTTAGATAGTTGATAGTTGGATTCTGTTGCTGGTGCCAGACGTAGGTTGATGGTAACTGCGTTACAAGTGGCGCCCAACGCGATTCGATGCGGGATAATATGTTTTAGATAGTTGTTAGTTGGATTCTGTTGCTGGTGCCAGACGTAGGTTGATGATTGTGCGGCTAACGCAAGAGGCATCTTGATAGATTTATTTATATTAGACATTTATTTGTTAAGGTGATACAAGCGCTCGGCCGTTTAAGAAAAATGATAGAGAAAAATTGTTTCATAAGTAGGTGCAACTTTGATAGGATGTTCACATGATCAGTCTGATTGTATATTAGTAGTACCTTTAAATTTTAGTTTCTTGCATTGTTAATTAGGCGCCGTTTAAAAAAAACGCTAAAAACTATGAAATTTGCGATACGATTGGAGACCAAACCCGTTAACCAAGTGATCTAAAATTTTAATCATGATATGATAAAAGACAATATTAGGGTTATCACTTGATACATTTTTAAAACAAAATTTCATACGGCACCGCTAAAAAATATACAATTTTACCAAAAATCAACTAATTATTTCTAATTAACGTATAAAAAATAAAAAATGTACAAATAAAAAAAAATGAAAAATGTAACCCTAAGTTTGTAATATTGTGCCCATGACTAATGTGAGGTAGAGATTGTAAAAGTCTGCTGGTTTCTAAGAACTCCCAGGCCAGAGTGAGTGGTGGGGGGGGGGGGGGGGACGTGACCAATTAGCCCACGCAGTTACCATGGTTACCAAGTGAGGAGGCCAGAGGTCATCTCATCCCTACTTATAGCAGGTCATGATGCAGGGTTGGGGATAAATATTTGTACCTGTTGTCATGTGTTGGTTTGGGACACAAACCTGTGATGATGCTTATTAAAGTGTTCAATAAAAACATAAAAATTATCGAAAACATTTTAAGAAATACGTTTCAATTAAATACGGGACAGTCTTTCTTTTAGAGGCATGAAATCATTTTTGATTTTTTGTTTAATTCTCGACGAACATATTTTGTATTTGACACCAGGCTCTAGGCTTCTGCATAAATTCGTCATTGAAAGGTTTACTTTGCAAGGAAGAAATTGCTACAATTTGAAGAATGTCTTTCATTCTGATTTACAATGAGTGACGGGTGATTTTAACATTTTTCTCAAACTCTCTTGAATCACCTCTATGTCCTGATAAAACTTACCCCCTATCGCGACTACCCGTCGTACACAGACGTAGTATAAGTTGCCTAAAATATTGTTGTTTGCATACAGAGGGGTTATTGCAAGACTGGTTTTATCACCGACATTTATCACAACATAACGAGGTGTCTGTACCATCTGGCAGAGCAAGTTGGCTCTGGGAATAACGCTCTGGACTTATTTGCGGTACCCAGGATCGATTCCCACGCTAGTAATTCCTGACTGATGTTATTTCATCGTGTTCCTCAGTCGACAGGCAAATGCTGGGAAGGTACCCTACTAATAGGACACAACCGCCTCCTTCCCAACCTACTCTTCATCATCTCTCAATCATCATCATAATCATTCATCCGTCGCCATTAGCCTCGCTGCAGAACAGTGCGACGTTAAGCAACATTGAAAAATGTGCCTATAGTCATTATCAGAGAGCGAGAGTGGAAAATTGGATATAGCTAGCTTATGAAAATGATTGAAGCTGTTTTAGTAGATTTAAATATTCTACGTCTTTAAATTAATCATTATGAATTACAGTCAGGTTGAAGAATAGGACAGCACAGAGATCGTGTAACTTTTGACAATAGTCGATCGACATCTCTCATGGTAGAATAACATTGACACGTCATAGTCGATCGACTACAAAGTCGAGTCAACGCTAATCTCTCATAAGAGTTGTCGATCGTTTGTCGGGCAAAGTTGTACGATCGCAGTGCAGTTTCGTGAACATTAATTTTCAGAATAATAATATGATGAAACTTTTGATGAAAGTTGAAGACAGATGTGGTATTATGCTTGTTGATTAGTCAAGGAAATAAAATACAACATTTAAAAGATTCTATTGAAATTGACTATGAACTCAGAGAGAAAATCAATTTATTGACGGCTCTCCATAAACATGGTTGTCTATAAAATCCAGCTTACTAATCAATAATAATAAATTACAATTACATTTAAATTAATTAAAATTCTAACTATTTGTATACAATGTGTATACATTAATAAATGCAAATCTCAAAAAACTGGATATGAATCTGGACTTGTCATGAACAACATATTCACGATGGTATCAAATTTTTGGAGACTTGGAAATTACATAATTTCTGTACTTATGCTTATGCCTTTTTCCCACCAAAACATGCCACGATATTTGGATTTGATGTTTTCGAATAAAAATTTAACATTTCTCGGGGAAGAAGGGGTTTGTCATTATTTTTTTCTGATATAAACACGAAAACTGGAATAAAGTTTCATGAGACTCCTATATTGTTGACAAACAGAACATTGTATGAAATATTCCATAACAAATGACCGCGCCTTGAAACCACGTTCTTCATCTCCAGTCACGTGTCAGCTTATTGAATGACGTCACAACACAGGTCATCCATCTTCCGTAACGTGACGGATCACGGGCTCACGTAAAAAAGTCAAAATTTCGATATTACGTTATTTTTCATGCTCTACACCCGATGACTGCTAGGTTGATCAACTCGGGACGCGAATCGTCAACGTTAAGGTAGCTACGAGCGGATGTCCCGATGCTTGGTGATACGTAGCGGTGGGTTTAGCTTGGGGATTTGGATGGGATTTTTTTCACGGCAATCTTTTTCTACTGCGTTTTGATTCTTTTCAATCTTGTCCGTGTTTTCATGGAGTTGGTTGGCGGATGTTTTTATATTCAGGATTTAGGAGAAGTTGTCAACAGAAAGGAGAAAAACATCACATGTAGTGTCGAGGATAAAGGACCGCGAGATGGGATTAGAATCCACATAAAAGAGGACCGTTTCTAGAGGAGGATATGAGTTTTAAAACTTTATGTTGCGACAAAAGAAAGTTCTGTGGATGATCTTGTTACATGAAGAAATGGAGCCACTTTCTATTGATTCTGTTCCCCTCTAGTGGTAAAAATTCCATTGTAAGCGAATTCATTTGAAAAGTAGAGGATGGGCGCTATAAGTTCATAAAAAAAAAAGTTTATGGAGTAATCTTTCAGTGATTTTTATCAACTTTCAGAATATACCCTCGGTTTTTCGAAAATATTGCCACAAAATCTTGAAAAGCCCAATTGAAATATCGATGTGTGTGGAATATAGATACAATTGTCAATATTAAACTTCGTTTATCTCAGTTTCATCCGAATGTGACTCATAGCGTTCTTTCCGTGTACTCTTCATTTCTTGTGTATTTGACGGGCAGAGTCGAGGATCCGAGTTCGAGGAAATGGTTGCCCATACTGATCGTGGTCTCACATGATGTTCGGACTTAGCTGTGCAAAGTACACTCATTCGGTGGCAAATATTTCATAGTGTGATGCAAACGAGAGTAGAACAAAAGGGTAATTTCTTTCTAAATCCACTTTATTCAAGAAAGGGGGATTATAAAAAAGAGGGAAATTTTCTTAAAAAAATAGATAAACATAAAAGTGTAATTGAGATCTGGTTACATTTTAAAAATTATGATTTGGTAAATAATTTAATTATTTTCGGGAGCCTTCAGTTACAATTTTGTCTTCGGAGACATATAATCAAAAATGAAATACCAAACTTTTTTGATCATGGAGACAATTTCCCAAAAATTAACAAATTAGATTATAATGGGAGCCGCAGTAGAGGCAATAACACTGATAATAATAAATTGCATGACTAGTTTATTTTGATATTTGTCGTAGCCCCCCAGTTGTTGCCCCGCCGGGTGCTTTTTATAATAAAAACAATTTAAAATGATTGAAAGAGCTCTAAAATAAACAAACTGAATCAAATAACCTTTCCATTGTAACCCCGCAGGGCGTTTTTTTAGAATTTCGAATTTTTCAATTCCAGATCTTTATTTAAATTATAAAGAGCCATTCAATATACTAAGGGGCTGCATGTTGCCGACCCCTGTTATACTAAGGGTTGACGTATTAAAATACCGATCATTGAAATTATGGAAAAAGTGAAATGCAGTTACTTTCAAACCATTTAATTCCATGACTTCAATCACGAAGTAAAGTAATTACTTCGTCTTCGATTGAATTCTTCCTCTCGATTGGTCGCATGTGATATTGTTGACTCCTTGTATCCATGGCAACCACTTCATCTTCACAAGAGGCTGACAACTTCTGCTGGCGAGTTAGATGAGTTAGTTAGTCGCTGGACCATTACCAGCAAATGGCGCGCGAGACTTTTATATCGCAACTTTTCAATCCCACGAGGGGGGGGGGGGGGGGGCAGAGACGCTATTCTGTTATTGGGTTACACTACATTGAGCGATTATGCAGCTTATAACCTGATGTCGGAGAGTTAACCAAGTACCAAAAAGGAAACATATTGGAAGGAAAATAATAGACGAAGATTCAAAAGTTTTCGTTAGTTTTATGGTTTGGAATTGTGAATTATTTATTCATTAAACATAATTTTAAGATTCTATAATCTCTTTATTACAGACATGGAACAGGTATGGCTGAGTGGTAACGCTCTGAACTTGTATTCCGGAGGCCCGGGATCGATTCACGCGGCCGTCCTTCCTGACTGAGGTTTTTTCGTGGCATTCCCTCAGTCGACAGGCAAATGCTGGGAAGGTACCCTACTAATAGGCCGCGACCGCCTCTTTCCCACCTACCATCCTTACCTACTCTTCACCATCATCTCCCAATCATCATCATAATCATTCATCCGTCGCCATTAGCCTCGCTGCAGAACAGTGCGATGTTAAACCCCAATTAAAAAATAAAATATTACATTTTATTATTATTATATATTCCATAAAATATTATTTAAGGATACTTTACCATAATGTTGTTTAAGATTCAATATATAAGATTCAATACATGATAATTGATACATTAAGATAATATTTCAAATATTTACACGTATTCTAGAATGATAAATAAATGCAACCTTTTGAGTACGCCATAGAAAACAAAATTAAATAAACACACATATATTAAGCTAGAAATAATGCTGATTGGAATAAATTATAACCCCCTCCCCCTTTCCTTTACAAAAAGTATGAAGAGTAATTATTTTTTTTATTGATAATAATTATACATACACAGAAATAATAAAACACACTGCAACAATATGACACATATAGCCAAAAGGCTAGTCTACGGCCAAGTACATAATAAAATAATACAGATGTGTCATCTCTTCCTCATCATCAAACAAACAAACAAACTTAAAAAGTAAAGCAATAATAAAATTAATAAATCAAGAGAAACAAGAAAGATTAAAGAATCAAAATATTTTTTTTGGTTTAATTTCTGAAGGATAAAAAAATTATCTATTGAAATTTACTTTTGTTATGAAATGGACACATTCTTGAAATAAGTGTGAAGTGACAGGTGAGCAAAAAGTTATAATAAGAACTATCTGATACTATAAGAAGAAATATGGATTTAACCGATCTTGGCCCTATAAAAATCCTTTACTATTAATGCACAGTTTTGACCTTGAGCTCGGAAGTTGCGTTACGATAGACCTTTATAGAAATCGTCATTTTAGCTCAATTTCAATCAAACCCGGACTTTTCCTGTAGATAATTTCGAGCCAAATAAAGTGCACACAATTTCAATCGAATCCGTTGAATATTTCGAGAGATATTGCGTGGAATGCACAATATCATGGAAAAAACTACTTTTTTCGAAACTTTGAAACTTCAGGGAGCCGTATATCCATTGGTAATGAAGAAAATACAATTTATCTCTGTGGACCTTGACTAAATAGAACCGCCTGAAAAGCAACATTTAAATGTAATTAGATGTTATTTTGGGGGTTAAGAATGTTGTGTGGGTTGGGGGGAGGGGGGCGCAAGAGAACTTTTCTGACATTGGACATTTTGCCCGAGTGTACCTCATTACGTCACATCGAATTTTGAAAATGATTTAAGTATATTGAAAACTGAAAGTACCATTTAGAAATCAAAATTGTATTGTTGTTAATTGTTGTGATTTCTGCCGAGATGCGTACATTTATATAATCAGGTTGAATCTTATTATGTGGACTCGAGACCTGAATAAAATCGCATTAAATTCTACTACTCAGTCTTGACCATGGGCTTCAAGTATACTTTGTGCTTCTTCGATCATGACCAAATAGCAGTGAGGAAAGTAAGGTCACGTGAGAGTAGTCAGACAACGACAGAAATGCTCTTTACTCTGCTTTCATAAACTTGATAGTGTGTCCCGTGTTTTCTTAGCACATATTTTTTTATGTTGGAAATCTTTTATTGTGCTGTAATTTTTTATGTTGCGTATTTGTTTCGTAT
The DNA here is from genome assembly GCA_934045905.1 of Leuctra nigra. Taxonomy (NCBI): domain Eukaryota; kingdom Metazoa; phylum Arthropoda; class Insecta; order Plecoptera; family Leuctridae; genus Leuctra; species Leuctra nigra. The sequence continues at coordinate 8,097,603 of OW203773.1, forward strand.
AATTAACTCATTTGGGTATGATTTCGGATTCAAAATTTGGATTCGTTTAGATTCGTTCATACCTTTTTCAGTTGTTATTTTCAATATTCTAAGTAGGTATATTAATTTGGAAACTGACACTTTGGGTTAATTCTTCACTGAACAGATCCATTCATATTTAATTATTGTTTCGGTTTATTTGAAATAATATCAAGATTTAGAATTGAGTTGCTATTGAGATCGGTAGTTCCGCGAGGGTCAAGTCAATTGTCACGATCAGTCAATTCATCAGCAAGAGTTGTTCATGGGTTGCGCCATCTATTATACCTTGATCAGAAAAGATTGTGATTAGGTCATGTGTTACATGGCGGGGCTCTCTAGTATTGATTTAAAATGATATGGATAATATATTGGATATTCAACAATCCATTATGAAGAGCATACGGGCAAATACATACAGGTAAAACAATGCAAGTAAACTTTGTTTAGAATATTATGCGACAGTGGTGTCTATATGAGGTATCAGAATAAGCTCTCAATTTGTCCCAATATTAATAAAATCCAACATGTATTTCGAATTGGGACTGTCAATGCATAAAAATATCTTTCACTATTTAGTCGCATCTTTCTCGAATTATATCAAATGGACATGCACCGATCTTCCCATGAACCCTACATCATGATGTAAACACACTGTGTCCTCCTAACACACTGCTAACTGCAACTCTGTTCCTAGCCCGAGTAGATGGGATTGACATGTACGGTCAACTCCAAGAGAAAGGTAAACACTTGCAGTTAGATCACCTGCATGACTGGTTTAGAAGCATTGCCAGTAAGTGGAGACCTCCTGTATCTAGGCAACACAACTAACGCAGCTGTACTGTGGTGTAAGAACAGGGTGTACCTTTCACGTACAGGGGAGTGTACGGTGAGCGTCAAGAGAAGTCAGCCACGAGCTCGCATTGGCATGCAAGCCCGCGATACACAGATGGCAGTTGTGTTGCCTACCCTCCTGCATTAGAGTTAACTAGAGACAAGATCATGTCAGGATTGTGAATATATGGATGGAAGAGGAAAACAAATAATAACATCTAAGAAAACAATGATTGACCTCTTAGCAGTAGGTTAGGCAACACAGCTGCCCTCTATGCAATGCGGCTTGCTTCGAGTCTGGACTGCGAAGTAATGAACGTGGCTGTACGCATGCACAGCAGTTGAAGGGTACAGGGAAAGAACGCTATGAGTCCATTTAAAAAAATAGTTTAAGGTGTAATCTTGCAGTGATTTTTATGAGCTTTAATAACCCTCGGCTTTTAGAAAATATGGCCACAAAGTCTTGAAAAACGCAATTGAAATATCGTTCTGTATGGAAGATAGATACAAGTTTCAACATAAAACCTCGTTTATCTCAGTTTCATCCGAATGTGACTTAAAGCGTTCTTTCCCTGTACCCTTCCATTGCTGACGTCATGCTCGTGACATGTTGAGACTTGTTCCTAGCCGAAGTACATGGGATTTTCCACGGCTTGGGTTGCAGTGACTGCGACATGGTCCTTCATGGGCCACATGGGCATGGGTTCGTACATGTGCGAGGTGCGGTAATACTCCGCAGCAGGCGCTGCCGTCGCGTTGACAAGTTCAGACTTGTTCTTATCCGGGTTTACAGCTGGTGACGCCATGAAGGTTTCAGGATCCACGTAGTCGTATTCGGGCTCGACATTGTCAGGACCTGTTGGAGAGGAAATTACTATCAAGTTTAGATAAAAGCTCTGTGAAGAATGCTCTCTCATTGGCTGACAGCTGCCAAGTGGCATTACTTGCCTTTCTCCTATTCGGTCATGATCGAAAAAGCAGAGAGTACATTTGAAGTGTCCCGTGTTTTAGAAATACAGACTCATGTTATAAACTTGGGGAACTTGAAAGTTAAATCTTTAAGGACAATGTTGATCTGTACATTGTGAGAGGATACTTAATCTACTTTTTCGACGATTCAGATTTGTTCAGATTGTTGATAAGTCTTTTAATCTCTTCAAACGTGTTGGTATATTGAAAGGGACCAACACATGAATATATTAATGGGAGTTTACCTGCACTGCTGGATGTACCCGGCTGCATGGTTTGCAGATGCATTTGATCATCATGAAAGGACTGCGACGAAATGTCACTGTACAGTTCATTTTCAGTCGTTGCTGATGTAACTTTCACTGCACCTGAGAATAACAACAACTTTTGATTGATAGAAGATAAATTATACGATTTCGATCTTCCATTATTCTTAAATATAGTGTAAAAAACGGGTGTTCATTGAAGATCAAGCATTTTGAAATAGTTTTGTCTTGCTTTTTAGATAAGGACTCATGCATATCGAGACATTTTGAAAATTGTATACATGTAATAAAATTAATCGTCTTTAAAATTACTATAGTAATTATTTTTTTATTTGTTAATAGTTACCTTTATTTGCTTTTGCACGCATACGTATGAAGACACACATGGAGAGGCAAGAAACTCCGACCAGAAGGAAAATTGCTGACAGAGCAATATATTGCCACATGTTGCTGGAGCAATCTGGAACTAAGTAGAAAACCTGCTATTAGACGCTGTCACAGATTCAGAAGTCAAAGTATAGTTAACAGACCGTATCATAATCATTCGAGTAAAATAGTAATTCACTACTTTCCTTTCAAATGCAACAACTAGAGATGTCACAACATCCAGGACCTATTTGATAATGATGGACATTTTTAGTGAATCTCTCCCTTAGGAATGGTGTTTCAGAGGTAACCTGCGAAATAAAAACGCGCACCCCGACTGGGAATCGAACCCAGATCCTTCGGGTTTCCGGCCCTATGCTTTACCATGACCTACTTGGATTTTCTGTTGAATGTTGTATTCCTGTTGAAGTCTGTGAATGTGGTATTTTGTGTTGATTATTGTGTGGAATGTGACATTACTGTTTAACAATCTGTGAAATGTATGTTGAAATATCAGTGAAAAATCGTGTTACCAAAATTCATTCAGTGAAAAGAAAAACACTTTTCAGCTTAATGAAACAAATGAACCACAATGAACCTCTCTTTGAAAGATGGGATCAAAATGATACAATTGGCCACCACATTATACCACCAAAACAATAAATTGTGGATAATTGTATTACCCGACAAATTAATAAAATTCAAAATTGGGACTCTTATCACTAGAAGAATTTTACAATATATGTGATGTAATCGTAGAACATATGTTCAATTAGTGTGCTTGTAAGGTTGTGTGACTGTAATTCCAGGATTGGTAGATTCTGGCGGGGTGTAGCCCCGCAGACAAGCCAGCCTATTGGTTTAGCGGGGCTACAATAACATGTAATTTGTACTTTTCTAAATAAATAAAAATTAAAAAAAATAAATAAAAAAAAACATAAACTTGTGTGATTTAAAAAAATTGAAATACTGATTGTATAATATATTCATAAATGTCTTTTGTACAAAAATGTACATTCCGTAAAAATATAACAATCTATGTTTAAAAATAAATACTACACTAAAAGTGAAATAATAACTATGATTAAGAAATTAATTACAGATAAAAAAACCAACAGTAATACCTCTAAAGAATATAAGAATTCACAGTATGTTTATTCTTTGGCTGTAAACAAATCTGAAGATTACATCCTACCTTGGTATGCGAATATCTTCAGACAGTCAATATCCTCCGTTCCATTGTAATTAGCATGGCAACACAAATCCTGTTTGTGATGTCCTTGAAGGATCTTGATACTGAATGACTGCGTGGTGTTCTGTCGTTCCCAATCCCACTGCCAGCCGTCATCGTGTGCGTCGTTAATACCATCATGGCGGTACACTTGGCCGTCTAGATGCCACGTGACAGTTGCTGCTGGACGACTGCCCAGTACTGTACAGCGGGCGATGAGTGTGTCGCCAACTTTGTACATTTCTGTACCGTTTGGCTCGAGAATTACCTCAGTAGGTTTGCCTAAGGAAAGACAGTTACAATGTGAAGGATATGGGATAAGAGCATACTCATACAAAGCATACAAAACTTCATTGTTTCACTAATATTTCTATTCCAGAAATCTTAATATTTGTGCTGTGTTAAATATCCAGCTAATTTGGGTCTCTCGGAAGCCAAACTAAGTCCCTTCAGTCGTAACGTGAGTAATTGTATGAGGGTTTCATTTGCTTTGGAATTGTTAAATAATTTATCTTTAGATTTTGGTTTCTTGTAGTGTTATTGTTGTACAATTATGAATCTGTGCTTCAGAAATAAAGGACGGAAGTTCATTTCCTCGATTTTGATTTGCACACTTTTGGAATTATGTAATTAAGCTCTGTCAATTGCCATTTGACTGATGACAACAAATAAAGTTAAATTGAAGTATTATCTTAAACACAATGACTCATGCCACAACTATAAATATGAATGGATGAAGGCAGAATTACAGGGTCTCAAACCTCACCTCAAGATTAATTGAAATGCCATTCAGCCCTCTACCTATGAGGTACAGAAAATACAATCGGGAATGTTTAGGATCTTAGAAACCCCTTCTGAACCTTTCATTGGCTGAGAGGCCAATGTGAAAGTAATTTATCTCAATCAGCTCTTGTTTGAGTCAAGAAAATAATTTTACAATAACATTTCTTACTTGGCATGATCAAAGTATATGCTTTTGAGCCGACGTAATGCGACTCGTTGGCAGCTTCACACCAGAACACTCCACTGTGAGTTTCTTTCAAGCTCGGAATCATCCGATCACATGTTCCAGCAGTGAGATTGGATCCAATCATCTCAACATCACTCGTGAGGGCTTCTGCCTCAACATCCCTCTTGGCTACGGGTCTTGCAGTCCTGGCCTTTTTGAGTACTTCCGCATACGACTGGGTTGTCACAACATCACGAACTTCAGTGTGTTGGCTGACCTCCTCAATAATATTATCCTTGAATGTGTCTACAACGTTCCGGACTGAATCGACAACTTTCTGTGACTGATCTTTGGATTTCTGTGCGGCACTAGCTCCAGGCAATAAAACCGAGCAGTTTGTCAGTGCTGTAGGTTCTTTGGTCTTGCAGGTAACTGTGATGTTGTCACCAAGACTGGTGAAGGATTTCGCTCCTCGTGGGTTTACGGCCATCACCAGTCGTGCATTCAAAAGTTGCTTTCCTTTGGCTAATGAAAGATACAAAGAAATTCAATGAGCCCCTGGAAGAAGTCCTACAAACATTCGGTTGAACATGATTGCAATTATTTGTCAATGAGTTAAAAAATTAAATCTTTATTAACTTAAAACTTAGTCACTTCAAAGGTAGCAAAATTATTTGAGGGTTTAAATAGATTTGAAATGTACATTCCTGGATTTTACAATAATAAGACCATGTAAACTAACTATAAAGATATATCCCGGAATATACAATTCCATCAACCCCTGATTACTGAAGATAGGGCTAAATTGGCTAACTCTTTGGACAGGCTCATAACAAAACCATCACAACACAGGTATATGAATTATTATATTGAAGTACTTGAAATTAAACATATTAGCTCACCAAGAACACGTATCGCCTGGTACTGATATTTCCATCCTTCATTCTCAAAAAGCATTCTGCAGCCTGCAATATATCTGTGAGACTTTATGTTAATAAGAGTCAGGGCACAACTACTGTTCCCATCATACTGAGCAGTGAATGCAATGGACTCATTAACAAGTACCAATTCTTGGTTATAAGTGCTGTTGACTGTTATCAGATGGAAGGCTGGCTTCAGGATATTCTCTCGACTGACGTCTATGTTCTTGTAGTCGGTTTTGTGGTTGGCATCGCGCACTCTGAACTGACAGCCGATGGTTTTCGTGTCAGATTCACACGTGATCGTTGTTTCCTGGTGTGCTTTAGCTTCATATACGTAGCTCACAGTGTCCTTGGGACTGATCATCACATTTCCAGCCAAGATCGAGCTCACTAGAACAATAGTGACCCATTGTAATGATCAAAACTAAAGCGGAGCTCACTTAAGCGCGGAAAACGGAAAACAGAAAGATTTTCATTTCAAAATAGATAATGCCGCTAACAAAGCGGGGCGTTATTATTTTTATATACACTTTGTAACTTACAGTCTTAACTGCATACGTTTGAACTCTCACCAGACGGAGCCACCGTCAGTTTTTCTGTAAGGCCGAGAAATACTTCATTGCGCGCTCACCTTTGAATGAACTCTTTCTCGGCCTAGCTGAATAACTGAAGATCAGCGCATTCTGTTGAGAGTTTAAACATACTTTGAACAAACTATAACAAAACCATCGAAGTAATATCGCTGTATAGAGGAGGCAGTGGAAAACAGAAAGGTTGACATAAATGTTTTATTTCTTTTGTGATAAGCGAAAAAGTAAAACGCTTTCGGCGATCCTCGCTTGTGAACCTCGCATTGCACGATCACTTAATATGACGTCACACACAGCCATGTTGCTATTAGTGCTATTAGTTAGGTGAATGCGTCGTCTCAGCTCAGACAATATCACGCGCAACCACCAGTGCGCATCAGCCTACTAGCGCCTCCTGGTTGCTAACGCGCAACTTGACGACCTAGGTCTTGATCTGGCCGCCAGATATGCGCTAGGTGGTCAGAGTGGTAGCATACAGGACATATTATGCCGCGCTTGGACCTAAACTGATATATTCCATGGAATTACAAACAAGCACGTCTGCGGTCAGTATATAAGCCTGTGACGTTCACAGTGCACAGTGCATTTGTACCGGTCACGAACCTTAATTTTAATATTATTCTAGTTATTTATCTTCTTGTGATGCTCTCTTGCTTTATCTAGTTATTTTTAAATGGTTTAGATTTTTAATTTGTTTCAATTTTCTATTACGGTTAATCTTTGAAATATGGAAGCTCATTTTATGTGTAATGCTTAGCGGCAGTATCTGGGCTAAATGATTTCACGAATTTTGTGCGAACATGTTGTTTTAACTAAATTTTGCTTGGCCCTCCTCTTAGATCACAGTCCTTTTAAGCAGGAAGGTGCTTGGAGTTTCTTTACAAGTTCTTGTTTTTGTACAGTAACTCGTACTTTGTTCATGTGCTGGAGCAACATAATTAAAAATTTTAACGATTCATCTTACCTCTTAGTATCAACAATAAAAACACCCACTTGTTAAAACTCTGGAACCACACACTTTCAATCCACACACTCATTGCACAACATATTCACGCATCTGAGCGAAATAGCGTCAAATCCAACACATTTCTGCACACAACTAGCTGCATTGCTCATGAACACGCCTGTGTCCTGCATTCGAAGCCAGGATATCAGGACGAGTGACACAGCAGGATGTGGGTTATCCTGTCTAAACCACACTCACTGATTGTGACGGCATAGATAATAATATTTTATGTCATTTTTCCTTGCTGTTGTAAGGAAACTGTCAGGAAACTGTAGTTCAATGTAATTAATTTATTTAAAATCTATGAGATTTACAAAAATTTTGCAATACGTATCCAACTAAATTGACTAAAATCCATAAAATTCAAAAAAATTTATAAAAAAATAATGGATATCAAATTGGCTATGTCTGTTACGCTTTGAATTTGTGCTCCGGAGGTCTAGCGTTCGTATCCCGACTTCCGGTCTTAGACTTTTCAAGGTATCTGGGTTATTAATACTAGGAAAACGCTCGGTGTAACGCGTTGATGAGCGAGCACCGACACGCATGACATCGCCAATCATAGCACGATCCATTCAATCAAAGATAACTTACTATACATTATTTATTACCAATTTTCCTTGCAACTTTTCATAAACACTCTGGATCAATTAAATAACAGATTATTGTACTGATATTTTTCCATCAATCTCTTTGGACAGATATTCAAACACTTAAAACAGCAATAAGTCTGTAAATTCTTGACCGATTGGGCTGGAAATGTGTAAAATATGATGTTATCTAGTCAAAACGTCGTTTTCATAACTGTGAAACACAATCCATATCGTAAAATAAATTATTTTAGATAAGGTATACCTATACCTATGTATATGAAATACCTACATTACATTTTAACTACATTATGTATTGCAATATGATCAACTAAGAAAAGAATCTGTCTTACTTGATATTGAGAATAGCCATCTATAAACTTTGCTTTGCTACATAGAGCAACCCAGAATGCAGTGGAATTTCTGTTTTGAAATGTCATTTCTGACAGTTATTAAAACTGTCAATAAGTGCATCTATGTTCTTGACTGGTAGGGCTGAAAATTTGTAAAATAAGAGACAATGTTGGTCTGAACGACCATGCAAAATATGAGTTTGATTGATCAGATTAATCGAAGACCATTTGATAGGTCAAATGGTGGTGTGGCTATAGGCCGTTTTAAATTAAGTATACAAATGAAAAATATTGGTGCCAATCCTTGCTAAGTTTTAAGTTGCCAATCCTTGCTAAGTTTTAAGTTGATCGATTAAACCTTTATGATTGAACGGTTCCTTGTTAATTTTCAAAAATCACAGGATTTCGTTCAAAAAATATACCTGGGACCACCCATATGATATGATATGTAGTGTGTGTACACAATATCAGATCAATCTGTTGAACGGTCATTATTAGTTTCATATCGTTTAAAACTTTCTGCTCTAACTACCTTGCCTTGTAGATTCGAAGTCGCCGTGAATTTGACAGCCAACACGCAAAATGTCCCTAAAATTACAAAAACTTTTGAAAATAACGACAGATTAGAGTGAAAATTGGCAAAAATACCTTAAATGTTGGTACCAATGACCATGCGAAGTTTTTAGTTGGTCGGTCAATCGGTTCCAGTTTAAATTTCAAAAATCACAGGAAAAATGGTTTCAAATTTGAACCAATTGGAGGATTTGGCTGAATTATTTTTTGATTGGGTACAATGTTGGTTGCAATAACTTTGCTAAATTTCAAATTGATCGAACCAACCAATCGAAAGAAAATTTTTATAAAATTTGAACCAATCACAGGATCTCGTTCAGAAAAGATCCCAGGGATCGCATAGATTACGTTAGTATGTGTACAAAATTTCAGATCGATTGGTTGTGCGGTTTGACCTGGGCAGTGCAGGCAAAAAAAAAAAAAAAAAAAACACACAGAGAAAGTGCCATAAGAGTACCGTGGTGACGCTCGCTACGCTCGCTCAATTATGCCATTACTGTCTTCTTCCCTCCGTCCAACCGGTAAACGGAAAAAATGGCGACGTACATAATGGCGATAAACCGGGTAGGAATAAATGGCAACGGAAAAATGGCGCCCTCATGCGGAAGAAATGGCGAATATAAATTTTCAAAAGTTAGTTGCGCCTGTTGTGTTTCTTTAATTTTTTGGAAAAGAAAATAGATTTATACATTTAAATTAATTTTTTTCCTTTTAAAGTAGAACTCATGAATTTATTGAAATTGTTTAAAATTTTGAAATAGCCGTATGAAAAGTGATGTTATCGAATGTTAATTATGTTGATTGATTTGATCATATTTTAGAGCAAATTTTCCTGCAAAAGAAGTTGCTACCTGGATGACATGTCAACTTTCATCTTTTGGGGGGTTAGGACAGGAAGTGGCTAGTTTAGTCCCAGAAATTCCCATTAGAGGTAAGTTGACAAGAAACGTAAGCCCTGATGATTGCTTTTGTTCCATATTTAAAAAAAACGAAACCTATCAAAAGTATAAAATTGTGTTTGTAAAAGTGTCCCCCACCTCTCGTCCCTTAATAATGACAGTTTAAAAATATATTGTTAGTTGTAACATTTCTCAAAAAAATATTCACTATATGTTATCAGTAAAAAAAATTTAAAAAAAAAAATCCGCTCATACCCATAATTTGTCGCCCTTTTTTCCTTCGCCATTTTTTCCGCCAATCGTCCAACCTTACCTATTATTCTTCATCGTCTTCCAATCATCTTAAAAATGCATGATAAGAAATAAGACTCTAATAATTTTACTGTCGAGACCACATTACACTATCACATTATTATGTGATATGCACATTACATCTCTAGTTTTCACACAACTATCATTCGCAGTTGTTCAAATAATGTTTCTGGTTTCCGAAAACAATTTTATTTAAAATATCCATTCAAAATAATATGTGTACTATCTAAGTCAATCGTTTGTACGCACTATATCTACCACGAGTGAAATAGAATAAAATGTACATCAAAATGTATCATCTTCTTAGATATTTTTGCGTTTATCTGTGATGCTGTCAAATACTAGTAATACTAACTTAACAAATGACGAAATAAGTTTTATAATGTCTGTCCCCCTCCGAAATTTTATTCTGAATACGCCCTTACATGTGAAGCGATTTTGCTTCCCGAGATACTGAGAATTGTTTTCCAAAAAAAATATATGTATCAAATGAAATTGTTCAAAGAATTAACAGCAATATTCTTTCACCACTCGGTAGTAAAATTCTATATTTTTTTTCTCCATAAAAGCAGTAAATCCAGTTTCACGCAGGAAATAAAGCCACGAGGAATTTGAATAACTCCTGTGAAAACCAAAACAAAACACAATAGAAAAACAACAAAAAGCTTGCGACAAGGAAGAAATTAGCACTGTATGATAAACGAGTCAGTGGGGGGAGGGGGGGGGGGGATATTTACGAGGTGGCGGGGAGTAAACCACGTGATGATATAAATCATCCTGTAGGAGGAAGGGGGGGGGGGGGGGGGAATCATGGGGAATTGGACTTGACAGGGTCGAAGCAGATAATAAGTTTGAAGGGGTTGGAAGGAGTGGGTTGTTATGGTATATTTATTATATTCTCTTAAAAATCAGGAACATAAGACATTTTTTTAACTGACTTTCTAAAGGTTTTAAAAAATAATAAATATATATTTTACAAAACCAAATTTAAATAAAACTACATTACATTTTCATTGAAATTAAATAATAACATTAATCTTAGTATAAATTTATGTATACACTGTTCATATCTTTTTAGTAGTGTTTAACGTCGTACCGTTCTGCAGCGAGGCTAATGGCGACGGATGAATGATTATGATGATGATTGGGAGATGATGAAGAAGAGTAGGTGAGGAAGGAAGGTGGGAAGGAGGCTGTCGAGGCTTATTAGCTGAAAACCATCCCAGATGTTCCTGAGAATCTCAATCGATTATTTTTAACTGGATAATTACTAATTTTAGTATAATTATTTCCAATACAAACAAATATATAATATTAATAAAAAATTATTTATTGACTAAAATTGTCTATTCAGAATCGAGAGGCAAATGATGGCAAGATTCCCTAATTATAGGTCATAACCGCCTCCTTCCCACCGTCCATCCTTACCTACTCTTCACCATCATCTCCCGATCATCATCATAATCATTCATCCGGCGCCATTAGCCTCGCTGCAGAACAGTACGACGTTAAACACCAGTATAAAATGTGTTGTAAGTAAGATTAAAATTAAAAACAACCAATTTTTTACTAATATGTGAAAAAGGTAGTGTTATTTTGTACCTTTGTTGCATTAAGTATGTCATAAACACTGTCTCCCAATTGACCAATGAAGGTGAGCGTTGACTTAAGAAAAACAAAATTCTTACCATACGGTAACGGAGGTTTCTTGAAAAATAATATTTTGTGATTCTGACAACTGAAGTTCCGAAATATTAAAAGAAATAGCTCCCACGTGTTTAGGTAATTATATTACTTAAAACAGTACATTCGTTATAATTTTAATAATAAACTCTTATAAATCGTGTTTGAGACAATTAATTATTACAGTGATACAACGAAAACTATTAAATTCTGTCAAATATCAACATAATTGTGTTAAGGTGGGAACATGGAATGCCACTCCCCATATTGTTATTGGAATTAACAATATTTATTAATTTTCCAACATTTAATCTCATTTAAGTAAGAAATATTCATAACATTTCCTGTGTCTTGCAATTCAGGACTTATGTTGAGTTTTCAATTTTATCTTTTTAGAAAATGAGGAAATTTTACACAGGAGGTATAGGAAAATTATTCAGTTTTTGGTGAATAACTTTTAAAATAGCTGACGTTGGTATAGTTTTAAATTTTTTTCTCTGAAAGTATGTCCATATGTCTACTAGAAAACAAGTTTTTTGTTGAAATCTATCGACACAAAAATTAGATCTTCATTTGAGAAAAAAAATTGCACGATTTTTCTTGACCGCCATAAGCTTCAACTAGGGACAAGAGGGTTTATCTCAAAAACTAGTTCAGGATGCTAGTTCTTTTGGTGATATTCTAGTGTAGAATCAAATTTTATATAAGAATGCAAAGTAACAGCAAATTTTATTGAAGTGGGGTTACGCTCTTCCCCCGTCATGTGTACATTTTGTCGGCCATTTTTGATGATAAAATATCTGAACTGTGTTGATGATCTCGTAGGGGGAGGAGATCTACATTGGTCAAATAACGGAACAGGTTGGGTGAGTGGTTGACTCTCTGAACTTGTATTCCGGAGGCCCGGGTTCGATTTCCGCAGCCGTCTTTCCTGACTGTTTTTTTTTCGTGGTATTCCCTCAATCGACAGGCAAATGCTGGGAAGGCCGCCTCCTTCCCACCTTCCATCCTTACCTACTCTTCATCATCATCTCTCAATCATCATCGTAATTATTCATCCGTCGCCATTAGCCTCGCTGCAGAACAGTGCGACGTTAAGCCCCAGACAAAAAAAATACATTGGTCAATTTAATTCTATCTTCCTTCACCGGGGCTGTGGCTTGGGTCCAGCCCGGACCCAACGGTTCATCCGGGTCCGGGTTCAAGTCCCGGGAGGGTTTGTCTCGATGGTACAGAAGGATAATTCGACGCCCGTGTAAAGTGGAAAACTTTTCCAATTTCCCGGCCCAGTTTTCCTGACTACTTTTCTGTACAACAGTTGACTTGTAGGTTAATAGCTTACTTGGTTTCAGTGGAAGAACATAAACAGTTACTTTGACCGGACATGGATTCGATAAACAAGAGGATGTTCCTATGAATGGCTGAGCATGACCAGAGTAATTTGAAGAGTATAGGGAAAGAATGATATTAGTCTATTATTTCAAAAAAATAGTAATGTGATGAACTTTCAGAATATACCCTAGGTTTTTAGAAAATGTTGATACAAAATCTTGAAAAAAGCAATTAAAATATTGATTTGTATGGACCTATACAAGTTTTAACATAAATCTTCATTTATCTCAGTTTCATCAGAATGTGACTTACATCGTTCTTTCCCTGTACCCTTTACCTAATTATATCTTCCGAGATAATAAAAACAGCTGTTTTATTTGTTTTATTGATAAAAAAAATGTTTTTTAAATATTGAAATTACATTATTATTTAGAAATATTCGGTACTTTTTATGTTAGATAAAAATAAGATTTCGAAAAATCATGGTTATATTGCCCATAATATTACCAACTGAAAACGAATATTATGAATTAAAATTATAAAATACATTCTTAGTAACCAAAATAAAATGAATATTTGCATTTAAAAAAATATTTGGCGTTAATTATAAATATTATTTTGTATTCAGTTTTAAATTAAAACAATCATTTTGTCATAATATTATTTCGTCCAATTTGTTGCTCGAAATCTTACATCTTTCTTTAACGCAAAATTTAATATTTTTAACAAATACCTAATAACAATATTTTCATCTTAAATTATAACGTAATTTGTAACATTAACAACAAATCATTTGTGGAATGAATTTGTGACTTACAAATTAAAATTAATAAAAATTCAAACTAAGATAAGCAACTATGAAAATGATAATATCATATCAAATATGAAATACCTACCTACGTCTTTATAATGATGTATTTTCGGTCGTCGAAATAATTGGACCTAACGGGACCTTTCATAACAGAAACCAGCATCAATCTGATAAATACATAAATATGTTTAAAAGCTAAGCGTCTCACAAACTGGATGAGCAATTAAGAAGAATAGGTAAGGAGCAGGAATAGGCGGGTAGGAGGCGGTTGTGTCCTATTAGTAGGGTACCTTCCCAACATTTATGTCTCGACTACAGAATAAGTAAATTATTTCGGTACTCGGAGTAAAAGTCAAAAAAGTTTGCGCCTTTAGAGACAAATTTCTCCGTGTGTTGAGTGGACTAATTTCATAAATCTCATAATTTAGAAAATCCAATTATAACTATGTGGTGTAACAATAAAACAATGTTCCATTTGACATGTTTTGTGATCAACACTTTATCTCTAAAGATAAAGACATCGGCACAGAATTAAAAATCTCTACATCATCAAAACGTTGTAAATAAATCTCACAATCCTAACTTGAGCAGAAAACTGCCGACTTCACAGAAAATAAATCACCGGGTGATAGAGTACGTCAATCCAGAGAAGCGAGTGAAGATGTTTTATATTCGGCAATAAAGTGCGAGCGAGTAGCGATCTCTAAGAGCAAGCGAGAGGGAACTTGAGTAGAATATAATATGATAAGAAAAAAAATGCATTTATGAATTGCATTGGTGGATGGATCTATAAAATTAATTCCAAAGAGCCTAGGTTCGATTCCTGAAGTCGTCCTTCCTGAGTATTTATTTTCGATTGTCTCAGTCAAGAGTCTAGTGCTGGGAATGATCTCTACCAATAGGCCACGACCGCTTCCGTCTCACCGTCTATCCTTACTTATTCTTCATCTACATCGTTCTACATCATCAACGTCATCGGCATCGTCATCGTCATCATCATTGTCATCATCGTCATCGTCATCGTCATCGGCATCGTCATCGTCATCGTCATCGGCATCGTCATCGGCATCGTCATCGGCATCGTCATCGTCATTGTCATCATCGTCATCGTCATCGTCATCGTCATCGTCATCGTCATCGGCATCGTCATCGTCATCGTCATCGTCATCGTCATCGTCATCGTCATCGTCATCGTCATCGTCATCGTCATCGTCATCGTCATCGTCATCGTCATCGTCATCGTCATCGTCATCATCGTCATCGTCATCGTCATCGTCATCGTCATCGTCATCGTCATCGTCATCGTCATCGTCATCGTCATGGTCATCGTCATCGTCATCGTCGTTCATTTGTTGCCATTAACCTATATGTATGCAATAAATTATCATTTATCAAGTTTGCATCTTCTAGTTTCATTTATTTGTAGACTAAAGTTGTCTATAAAATTAAACTCGTTGTTCTTTTTACATTGCCTTAGTCTTTTTATAGAGCGATGAAGTTTTGTAATTCATCAATACCTAGTTAATTTACAAATATTGATAATGTGACCTCTATTGATGTTGATATATTTTTTAATGGATTTATGTAATGCAATAACGTAAAAGGTAAGCAAAGTTTGCAATTTGTCATTTGCAAAGCCTCCATTAGTGCGTCATAACAGTAATAGCTATTTGGTATATATCCTAAATATTTATTTAACAGTACATATTAAAATGATTTATTGAGCATAATATAATGATGTAGTTACAGTGCAAACAATATTTATTCTTTACTACATACGTCACACGCCAGAAAGTAGTAGGTATAATATGTTAACGTCCTAGTGTTAAGATAAGTTTTGGTTATAAATCCCAATGGTTGATGTATTGAACATGTGGCTATACCTACATGGGGAAACTCTCGGCGTAACGCGTTGATGAGCGAGCACCGACTCGTGCAACATCTCGAACCGACATTTAGAACACTGGAAACACTGGACACATCCACTCAATAAAATGTTAAATATTTGCTTTTCATAGAAACTTTGAAACGAGTATTCATCATACACTTTGGATTCTGAAACATAATTCAAAACAAGTAAGTTTGAATGATTTCCAAAAGGCTTAAAACAAATTCTTATAAGTATTCAAGTTGGAATTTTGAATTTTCACAATCGATCTGAAATTTTGTACACATACTAACGTACTCTATGCGGTACCTGGGATCGTTTTTGAATGGGCTCCCGTGATTGGTTCAAATTTAAACAAAAATATCTTTCGATTGGTTGCTTCGATCAATTTGAAATTTAGCAAAATCATTGCAACCAACATTGTACCCAATCATAAAAAATTTCAGCCAAATCCTCTTATTGGTTCAAATTTAAAAACATTTTTCATGTGATTTTTGACATTTGAACTAGAACAGATTGACCGATCAACTTAAAACTTCGCAGTGTCATTGGTACCAACATTTTAGGTATTTTTGGCAATTTTCAGTCTAATCTGTCGTTATTTTCAAAAGTTTTGTCATTTTAAGGTCATTTTATTCCATAATCTTGAAAAATGTATACTAAATTGTCATCCCTGCCTCCTTTAAGCTTCTGTTCCAAGGCAAGGCCTGTAGAGCAGCCAAGCTATTCACAATGTACAGTAAAATGAAAGCATTTTAGAGCCAACGCATAAAATCGGATGCAGTACGAAGGCCAAATCGTCTAATTGGTTTAAGTTTAAATAATGTCTTCTGATTGGTCGACAATAAAAATGTTCACATTAAGTTCAAATTTTGCATGGTGATCAAGACCAACTTAATATTAAATTTTACATATTGTAAGCCCAATCAGTCAAGTATTAATTGTAATTTTACGAGTTTAGTATGGGATGTCACAAGAGTTTTCTGGAGAAGGTATGTAGGTAAGACTTCACGACATAATGGATCTATTATTCATCCAGAGTATTATTGAGATTAAAAAATTGCAGAGAAAATCGTCATGTGCCGTGTCGTGTATCGTGACTATGGGGATGTTGCATGTTCTGTGCTCGCTCATCAACGCGTTACACTGAGCGTTTTCCTAGTTAAGTCATTAATGCATTAATTTAATGTCCGTAACCCCTTATTTTCTGTACCGATATGTCTGAAAATCCGTAATATAATGATGAAACATTGGTCAATATCAGCACATACAATTTTAAATTTTGAAAAAATTTAAATTTTTATTTTATCGGAGCAATAAACGCATAAGGCAATATACGAATGTATTGACTAAACAGTTATGTTTCAATAGGGAAGTCTCGTGAAGATTAGAATTCAGAATAATATTAATTTGATGAAAGTTTAGATGTTGCTGTACACAGATGTGCTATTATTTTTTGTTGTGGGACGAACAGTTTTCAAGGAATTGATTTACAAATTTGAAGGAATTCTTTTAATTTTAAAAGAGGAAAATTGACAATGACACTACAATTTGCTATATTGCCATGGCAACAAAGGAATCACCATGGCAACACATTGTTGGAGACTCTAAAATAACATTACAGTTCTGATTCTTGTTACATGCCGTTTTTCCCGCCAATATATCCCATGCTAATAAAACTCTTAAGACTTTTCACGAACTATTCTTTATTTAAATCAATATTTCGTCCACCCGTCTGTGGACTTCCTCAGGAAACTTAACAAGTAAACAGCAAAAAATATGAAAATTGGAGTTTTGAGTTTTATTTTGAGTTTTATTTGAGTTTTATTTTTATGGATGAAAACTTTAATTTTCACGAGTGAAAAGTGTTTTTGTAATTATTATGTATTGATATTTAGAAGTATACTATAGCACATTTGTGTCTTTTAATATAACTGATGATATTGTCTACCTCAACATGATTAATTACACTCATTTCAAATAAGTCTGTAAAAGAATTGACATCCTGAGTACCGATGAAATGAAATGCATTAAAATCATAATTATAGCAGATTTATTGAGAATTAAAATGCGGTTGTTAAAGTGAAATAAGTACGCAATCATTTCTAAATGAAATTCGTGTTGAGATTATGATATATTTAAATGATTTCTGAGTTAGTTTCGTATTGGTTCTCAAGAGTGAAAGACGTGTTGGAAATGTGGATACGGATAGAATCAGTTTTCTTGCTGTTCTTCACATCTTCTGCAATCGCAGGTAAATCAAATGGTCAATTAGCAATTTAAACATGCTAGATATTTAATAATTATCTTTATTAAAATTAAAGTATTATGTGTCTGTGAAAACGTTGGTGAGCGACAAAATAGTATTAAATGATGATTCAAAAACTATGAATAATAAAATGAAACAAAGAAAGAAGGCCGCAGCAGTCAATAAGATTTAAATTGCGTTTTGCCAATTCCAACAGTTCTTTCAATTCAATTATTGCTTATACATTGAAAAATCATGTTTTTATAAAAAAAAAATTGCGTTCACTAATTGGTATAATCATGGAATATTAATAAAATAATAAATAAGTAAATAAAATATCAAATAATGTATGATAAATTTAAACATAATTTATTCAAAACATATCTAACGTAGATAGTCTAAAAGAGGTTTGGTTAGCAATAAATACCTTCGGATAAATAAAAATAATAAATACATAAAATACTTTATAAATTATAAATTCGACCGAATTCGAATTTCCCGAACCGAATTTAAGCTCGAATTTAAACCGTTCCACCAATTGTATGGAAATTGTTCAAAGTATTGTATGCCGTCGTATAGTTTCAGGTTTATAAATTTCATGGAAATTCGTTGATTTGTTAAATTAAAATCAAGTATCCTGATAAGCTAAAATATTGAATGGTCAGATCAAGTTCAAATACAGCTTGACCATTACAACCGAAATTATATCTTGTTTTACAAATTTTCAATCCAATCTGTACTAAACGAATGACATTACTACATTGTTAAATTCCTGTAATATATTGATATTGTCGAAATTACTGGATTTTATTTATCGGATCTGAGTTACAATGACAAACATGTTCTCTTATGTTGATAGAGTGAATCAAATATCAATTCACGATATTAAGCACGATTTAATTTCTATGTTTCACTATAGTAATTTCTTACCGGTCGAAGTTTTATTCGTATATAGATTCATTATCAAATTTTATTTTGATTCAACTTATAAATTAGCTATAAACCATGAAATAAATAATGTACACAGCCTCTACAATTATTTCGTTCCATATTTTAATAATAAGTACGACAAAACAGTTTTAAGTTATGTGGTTCCAGCAATATTTAATAAAATACCAACATATTAAAAAAAAAAAATTAAGAAATTATCAGATTATTAAATATGAAATCAAAAATGGTTTCTTACGTTCCTTGGAATAGCTGATGTGTTGTCTCTTCTTTAGTATTATTATTATTATTATTATTTACCATGATATTTCTCATAATATGATGTGTTTGTGTTTTCTTCCACTGTTCATGATTTATTCTGTGTTTGGTTCGATTAATTATTAGTATCAATATTTTGATTAAGATTTATTTCTTTCGATTGTGTTTTTTTTGTTATGTTAATGTCATTATTTACAAATTTATAATACCACGGACAAACACCTCTTAGGTTTTTCGTGGTCTAAGTGACGGTATTACATTGTACAATTTATTTGTATTTCTTAATAAAAATTTTATTTTTAAAAAATCAGTATGACTAAATGTTTTTGTGCGTTACGAAATCCCGGTTCGATATATTGTTCGAATCGGTGCTCGCTCATCAACGCGTTTTACCAAGCGTTTTCACATTTATAACACTCATTGTTTTAGGCAATGAATATATAAGAACAGAAAATAGTTGTTCTTTAAAACCCCATCGAAGATGTGTAATGTCACGGACGTTTAAAAGTGTATCCAGAAATGAGAGGTAGAACATAGATACACTGTTTTTAAAAAAATATTTTCAATTGTTCAGGTATTTTGAGAGATGCGAGTACTCCACAGCTACAGGACACTTGCACCGGACCGAACTGCCCAGACGATGTGAGTGGTGCTAGTACACCACAGCTGCAGGACGCCTGTGCGGGACCGAACTGCCCAGACGATGTGAGTGGTGCTAGTACACCACAGCTGCAGGGCACATGCAACGGACCGAACTGTACGGAGTTAAATCCCCGGACGCTGATCTTCCTGCTGGGCGGTCGAAAGCATCACAAGAGATTAACAAAGCTTCATTTTATCAGAGATCAGAAACCACGTTTTAAAAATGCAAAGAAAAATACACCAGGAAACGACCATCCGATTGATGATAGTCCAACAAAAGAGAAAAATAATAAAGATGCAAGAAAAGAACCAAAGGATGGAGAAGGTGACCGTGCAAATGATCAAGGACAAAATAAAAATGCAGGCAATAATAATCTTGGAGACAACAATGAAAATAAGAAAAATCCTGGAGTAAATACTGGAAATAAAAACAATCCTGGAGAAAATGCTGGAAATAAGAAAATTCGGAACGGAAATAATGGAAAAAACAACAATCCAGGAGGAAATGACGGAAATAAGAACAATCCTGGAGAAAATGATGAAAATAAGAACAATGCGGATGAAAATGATGGAAATAAAAACCATCCTGGAGGAAATGATGGAAATAAGAAAAATCCTGGAGGAAACGATGAAAATAAGAAAAATCCTAACAGAAATAACAACAATCCTGGAGCAAATGATGGAAATAAGAACAATCCCAACGAAAATAATGGTAATAACAACAATCCTGGAGGAAAAGATGAAAATAAGAACAATTCTAACGGAAATAATGGAAAAAACAACAATCCTGGAGGAAATGACGGAAATAAGAACAATCCGGATGGAAATGATGGAAATAAAAACCATCCAGGAGGAAATGATGGAAATAAGAAAAATCCTACGGGAAATAATGGAAGTAACGACAATCCTGGAGGAAATGATGAAAATAAGAACAATCCTAACGGAAATAATGGAAATAACAACAATCCTGGTGGAAATGACGGAAATAAAAACAGTCCTGGAGGAAACGATGGAAATAAGAAAAATCCTAACAGAAATAATGGTAATAACAACAATCCTGGAGGAAATGATGGAAATAAGAACAATCCTAACAGAAATAATGGAAAAAACAACAATCCTGGAGGAAATGACGGAAATAAGAACAATCCTGGAGAAAATGATGAAAATAAGAACAATGCGGATGAAAATGATGGAAATAAAAACCATCCTGGAGGAAATGATGGAAATAAGAAAAATCCTACGGGAAATAATGGAAATAACAACAATCCTGGAGGAAATGATGGAAATAAGAACAATCCTAACGGAAATAATGGAAATAACAACAATCCTGGAGGAAATGACGGAAATAAGAACAATCCTAGAGAAAATGATGAAAATAAGAACAATCCGGATGGAAATGATGGAAATAAAAACCATCCTGGAGGAAATGATGAAAATAAAAACCATCCTGGAGGAAATTATGGAAATAAGAAAAATCCTACGGGAAATAATGGAAATAAGAACAGTCCTGGAGGAAACGATGGGAATAAAAATAATCTTAACGGAAATAATGGTAATAAAAACAATCCTGGAGGAAATGACGGAAATAAGAACAATCCCGAAAGAAATGATGTAAATAAAAACCATCCTGGAGGAAATGATGGAAATAAGAAAAATCCTACAGGATATAATGGAAATATCAACAATCCTGGAGGAAATGATGGAAATAAGAACAATCCTAACGGAAATAATGGAAATAACAACAATCCTGGAGTAATTGACGGAAATAAGAACAATCCTGGAGAAAATGATGAAAATAAGAACAATCCGGATGGAAATGATGGAAATAAAAACCATCCTGGAGGAAATGATATAAATAAGAAAAATCCTACGGGAAATAATGGAAATAACAACAATCCTGAAGGAAATGATGGAAATAAAAACAATCCTAACGGATATAATGGAAATAACAACAATCCTGGAGGAAATGACAGAAAAAAGAACAGTCCTGGAGTAAACAATGGAAATAAGAAAAATCCTAACGGAAATAATGGTAATAACAACAATTCTGGAGTAAATGATGGAAAAAAGAACAATCCTAACGGAAATAATGGAAAAAACAACAATCCTGGAGGAAATGACGGAAATAAAAACAATCTTGGAGGA
Source organism: Leuctra nigra (assembly GCA_934045905.1). Taxonomy (NCBI): domain Eukaryota; kingdom Metazoa; phylum Arthropoda; class Insecta; order Plecoptera; family Leuctridae; genus Leuctra; species Leuctra nigra. The sequence continues at coordinate 8,119,437 of OW203773.1, forward strand.
AATGATGGAAATAAAATCCATCCAGGAGGAAATGATGGAAATCAAAACCATCCTGGAGGAAATGATGGAAATAAGAAAAATCCTACGGGAAATAATGAAAATAACAACAATCCTGGAGGAAATGATGGAAATAAGAACAATCCTAACGGAAATAATGGAAAAAACTACAATCCTGGAGGAAATGATGGAAATAAGAACAATCCTGGAGGAAACGATGGAAATAAGAAAAATCCTAACGGAAATAATGGAAATAACAACAATCCTGGAGGAAATGATGGAAATACCAACAATCCTGGAGGAAACGATGGAAATAAGAAAAATCCTAACAGAAATAATAGAAATAACAACAATCCTGGAGGAAATGATGGAAATAAGAACAATCCTAACAGAAATATTGGAAAAAACAACAATCCTGGAGGAAATGATGGAAATAGGAACAATCCTGGAGGAAACGATGTAAATAAGAAAAATCCTAACGGAAATAATGGAAATAACAACAATCCTGGAGGAAATGATGGAAATACCAACAATCCTGGAGGAAATGATGAAAATACCAACAATCCTGGAGGAAACGATGGAAATAAGAAAAATTCTAACAGAAATAATAGAAATTACAACAATCCTGGAGGTAATGATGGAAATAAGAACAATCCTGGAGGAAAAGCTAGAAATAAGAACAATCATGGAGGAAATGATAGTAATAAGAATAATCCTACCAAAAATAATGGAAATACCAACAATCCTGGAGAAAATGACAGAAATACGAACAATCCTGATGGGAATGATGGAAATAAAAACAGTCCTGAAGGAAATGATGGAAATAAGAAAAATCCTACCGGCAATAATGGAAATAATGGAAATAACAACAATCCTGGAGAAAATGACGGAAATACGAACAATCCTGGAGAAAATGATGAAAATAAGAACAATCCTAACAGAAATAATAGAAATAACAAGAATTTTAAAGGTTATGATGGAAATAACAACAATCCTGGAAGAAATGATGGTAATTCTAAAAATCCTACCGAAAATAATGGAAATAACAACAATCCTGGAGAAAACGACAAAAATACGAACAATCCTGATGGAAATGATGGCAATAAAAACAATCCAGGAGGAAATGATGGAAGTAACAACAATCCTGGAGTAAATGATGGAAATAAGAACAATCCTGGAGGAAATGATGGAAATAACAACAAACCTGGAGGAGATAATGGCAATAAGAACAACCATGGAGGAAATGATGGAAATAAGAATAATCCTACCGGCAATAATGGAAATAATGGAAATAACAACAATCCTGGAGAAAATGACGGAAATACGAACAATCCTGATGGAGATGATGGAAATAAAAACAATCCAGGAGGAAATGATGGAAATAACATCAATCCTGGAGTAAGAATTGGAAATAAGAAAAATCCTGGAGGAAATGATGGAAATAAGAAAAATCCTACCGGCAATAATGGAAATAATGGAAATAACAACAAACCTGGAGGAAATAATGGCAATAAGAACGATCATGGAGGAAATGTAGGTAATAAGAAAAATCCTACCGAAAATAATAGAAATAACAACAATCCTGGAGAAAATGACGGAAATACGAACAATCCTGATGTAAATGATGGAAATAAAAACAATCCAGATGGAAATGATGGAAATAAGAACAATCCTGGAGGAAATGATGGAAATAGGAAAAATCCTACCGGCAATAATGGAAATAATGGAAATAACAACAAACCTGGAGGAAATAATGGAAATAAGAACAATCATGGAGGAAATGATGGTAATAAGAAAAATCCTACCGAAAATAATGGAAGTAACAACAATCCAGGAGAAAATGACGGAAATACGGACAATCCTGAGGGAAATGATGGAAATAAAAACAATCCAGATGGAAATGATGGAAATAAGAACAATCCTGGAGGAAATGATGGAAATAGGAAAAATCCTACCGGCAATAATGGAAATAATGGAAATAACAACAAACCTGGAGGAAATAATGGAAATAAGAACAATCATGGAGGAAATGATGGTAATAAGAAAAATCCTACCGAAAATAATGGAAGTAACAACAATCCAGGAGAAAATGACGGAAATACGGACAAACCTGAGGGAAATGATGGAAATAAAAACAATCCTGGAGGAAATGATGGAAATAAGAAAGATCCTAACGGAAATAATGGAAATAACAACAATCCTGGAGGTAATGATGGAAATAACAACAATCCTGAAGTAAATGACGGTAATAAGAACAATCCTGTAGAAAATGACGGAAATAACAATTATCCTAACGTAAATAATGGAAATAAAAACAATCCTGGAGAAAATGATGAAAAAAATAAATATCCAAACGCGAATAATGGAAATAAGAACAATCCTGGAGGAAATGATGGAAATAACAACAATCCTGGAGGAAATGATGGAAATAAGAATCCTGGAGGAAATACTGGAAATAACGACAATCCTGGAGGAAATGAAGGAAATAAGAATCCTGTAGAAAATACTGGAAATAAGAACAATCCTGATGAAAATGACGGAAATAAGAACAATCTTGGAGGAAATGTTGGAAATAATAACAATCCTGGAGGTTCTAATGGAAATAAAAACAATCCAGGTAACAAAGATGGAAATAAGAACAATCCTGGAGGAAATGACGGAAATAAGAACAATCCTGGTGGAAATGCTGGAAATAATAACATTCCTGGAGGAAGTAATTTAAATAAGAACAATCCTAACAGAAATAATGGAAAAAACAACAATCCTGGAGGAAATGATGAAAATAACAACAATCCTGGAGGAAACGTTGGTAAGAAGAGGAATCCTATTGGAAATGAAGAAAAGATAAACAATAACAAACCTATGAAAATCAAGAAACCTGGAGACAGTTACATCCCGGAAATTAGTGTGGGCCAGAGTAACATTCCTCAATTTGATATAAGTGAACATAAAGACAGACAAATTGATGACGGAGAAGACCGCCCTGGAGGTAATAATGGAAATACCAACAGACCTGAAGGTAATAATGGAAATAAGAACAACCCCGGCGAGAATAATGGGAATAAGAACAACCCTGGAGGTGATAATGGAAATAAGAACAACTCTGGCGAGGATAATGGAAATAAGAACAGCCCCGGAGGTAATAATGGAAATCTGAACAGCCTAGGAGGTGAAAATGGGAATAAGAACAACCCTGGAGAGAATAATGGAATCAAGAACAGCCCTAGAGGGAATAATGGAAATAACAATAGCCCTGGAGTTAATAATGGAAATAAGAACAACCCTGGAGGTAAAAATGGGAAAAACAACAACCCTGGAGAGAATGATGGAAATAAGAACAACCCTGGAGGCAATAATGGAAATAAGAACAACCCTGGAGGTGATAATGGGAATAAGAACAACCCTGGAGAGAATGATGGAAATATGAACAGCCCTGGAGGTGATAATGGGAATAAGAACAACCCTGGAGAGAATATTGGAAATAAGAACAGGCCTGGAGGTGATAATGGTAATAAGAACAACCCTGGAGAGAATGATGGGAATAAGAACAACCATGGAGAGGATAATGGAAATAACAACAGCCCTGGAGTTAATAATGGAAATAAGAACAACCCTGGAGGTAATAATGGTAATAAGAACGTCCCTGGAGGCGATAATGATAACAGCAACAGCCCTGGAGAAAGTGATAGAAACAAGCAGAACCCTGGAGGTAATAATGGTAATAGCAAAAGCCCTGAAGGTAATAAGGGACATAATAATAGTCCTGCAAGTGATGATGAACAAAAGAAGGAACCATTTATTAATGTGGGACACAATAACATTCCAGAAATTAATGTGGGTCAAAATAATATACCACAATTTGTTGTCAGTCAACCTAAAATCTCAAAGATAAATGTGGGACAAGACAGCCCTGGAGGTAATAATGGAAATAATATGAACTTTGGTGATAATAATGCAAATAAGAACAACCCTGAAGGGAATAATAGAAATCAGAACAACCCTGGAGGTAATAATGGAAATAACAACGGCCCTGGAGAGAATAATGGAAATAACAACAGCCCTGGAGGTAATAATGGAAATAAGAACAGCCCTGAAGAGGATAATGGAAATGAGAAGAACCCTGGTAGTAATAATGGAAATAACAAAAACCCTGGTGGTAATAATAGAAATAACAACAGCCCTGGAGGTAATAATGGAAATAAGAACAGCCCTGAAGAGAATAATGGAAAAAACAACGGCCTTGGAGAGAATAATGAAAATAACAACGGCCTTGGAGAGAATAATGGAAATAACAACGGCCTTGGAGAGAATAATGGAAATAACAACAGCCCTGGAGGTAATAATGGAAATAAGAACAGCCCTGAAGAGGATAATGGAAATGAGAAGAACCCTGGTAGTAATAATGGAAATAACAAAAACCCTGGTGGTAATAATAGAAATAACAACAGCCCTGGGGGTAATAATGGAAATAAGAACAGCCCTGAAGAGAATTATGGGAATAAGAACAACCCTGGAGGAAATTATGGAAATAAAAACAGACCTGGAGGTAATAATGGAAATAACAACAGCCCTGGTGGTAATAATGGAAATAACAACAGCCCTGGAGGTAATAACGGAAATAACAACGGCCCTAGTGGTAATAATAGAAATAACAACGGCCCTGGAGGTAATAATGGAAATAAGAACAGCCCTGAAGATGATAATGGAAATGAGAAGAACCCTGGTAGTAATAATGGAAATAACAAAAGCCCTGGAGTTAATGAGGGACAGAACAACATCCCAGAAATTAATGTTGGTCAAAATAACATCCCAGAATTTAATTTGGCTCAAAGTAAGCGTCCATTAAGTAAATGGCTAAACAAGGATAAAGGAAGCAATGCAGGACAATATAACAGTCCAACTAGTAATTATCAAAGCAAAAAGCCAGGAAGTGGCGGACCAAATAACAGTCCAGTAAATAATGGTCAAAACAAGAATCCTTCAAATGATATTGGACAAGTGAAGACACCAAACATTAAAATGGGTCAAATTGACCTCCCAGAAATTAATGATGGCCAAAATAACGTTCCAAAATTTAATTTGGCTCAGAGTAAGAGTGCAGCAACTAATGGGCAAGAACAGAATTCAGGTAGTAATATTGGACAAGTGAAGACACCAACTATTAAAATGGGACAAATTGACCTTCCAGAAGTTAATGATGGTCAAAATAACGTTCCAAAATTTAATTTTGGTCAAAGTAGCAGTCCAGGAAGTCGTGTGCAAAACAAGAATACAGGAAGTAATGGTGGACAAATGAGGAAACCTGTTGTTAAATTCGGACAAAGTATCATCCCAGAAATTAATGATAATATGGGAAATTTTTTAAAATGGTGAATGGTTTGTATTCCATTATTCCACCATAGTATTCCAAAGATGAATTTTTGATAAATATGATTTCTCAAAAGTGATTGTGTATATGCATGAAACATGCCTCCTTAGTACATACATAACAAGAATAACAAGATTGGATAAGTAACAGTAATAAAAAATTCAAATTTGGAGAGAGATTCATTCTCTGTTAATAGTTAAACTGTCATAATAAAATGATTGCCACTTGGACACAGTATAACTATACTGTCAAATAAGAATATTATACTGTTATATATACTGTAATATACAACATACTATGTTATACATATATTACAATATTAATATTGTTACAATATTATTGTTTGATTTTCATTATTTTTGTTCTTCTTTAGATTTCAAAAAATTTGTTTAATTATAAATGTGTTTATTTAACTGCTTGGTATTTATAAATATTCATCTTTCTGATATCTTTTAATTTATATTTGATTATATTCATGGTATAACACTTCACTACATAATAATCCTAACAGTATTTGCTATTATATGAGATTGTATGATATAATATGACATAATATTGTTTAATATGAAATAATGTAATACAGTTTTTGGGAATAAACAGTAAATAAAATAAATCTATTTGAACTGATTTTCTTTATATAGGCTAATGGTCCGTAGAATTGTCATAATTGTTTGTCTTCATTTCGATCCGAGTGAGATGCGATTTAATTGGGCCATGTTATTTCTATTCTGTCTGACATGTTTTTTTGGGTTCAAAAGTGGAGGTTGAAAAATAATACAACCACTGTTTTAATTATTATAATCCATTCTAATGAAAATAAGTCAATTGCATTTGTCATTTGTCAAATGCCATTTGTCAATGGCATATATATTCAGAAAACTAAATGACGTGGCGTTTGGAAGTGACCATTTGGTTCTATGTGTATTTTGTGTACCTACATTATTTTTTAGAATATGATAATTTATGATAATTTATGAATATCTACAACTGAGGGGGGGGGGGGTATAAGTATGGCAATGTAAACTTGAGATAAAACGTAAAGAATTCAACAGGTAAGATAATAATTGAGGCTTTTTCTACAAATACAACCACAGTACACAATTTTAAAGAATGTATTATTGGTGCCAAGAAATCACTTATTTCATTTGCTCATATGTAGCTGCAAAATGAAAAGAGTAAAAGACGAAACACTTTTATTATAATTTTTGGTCAAATAAATAATTTAAAAAAATACTTTTGTATTTAAACTTACTTTCCATGTATTGTTTCATAAAAACAACTACCTAGGTATACCTAGTCCACGATACATTTTAATTTATTTTTATTTTTGACGAATATTATTGAGAATAACGTAAAGTCTGTTGATTACCTAATATAACATACAATTTCAATTTATTACATTTTATTTTCTTCATTCAATATAAAGAAACTGTTTTTGATAACCTCGAATTAACTTATTTGGACTAAGCGACTTTTTTGTATTTTTTTTCTAAATATATTTAAACGATTTGCAATAGAATCTTCCCATATCTCCAATAATCTTTTCATTTAATCAGTAAGTAGGATCTAAATAAGATGATAAACTTTGTTTTTAATGCGGTAGTTAAAGTGAAGTACACGATCACAATCTTAATGGAATACGTGCGGAAGTTGTTGAACATTTACATCACGTTCGAGTTTGGTTCTTGAAATTTCCCGATTCATCATACGTTTGTTTGAAGATGTTGCTTCAAGTAGGGGCTGTTTTACTTCTGGTCCTCGCAACTTCTACAATTGCAGGTAAATGAGGAGAGCCTTTCAATACTCCGCTAACTTTTAATCCTGAGGCTAAATACATCAGGCTTTTCTCATTGTCTTGAGATTTTCTACATACGTCGATTCAAAATCATAAGGATTTATACCAGGGACTGGAACCGGAACCGAATTGAACTGTTATTTTTTATAGGAACCGGAACCTGAATGGGAACCCATTTTATTTTCTTAGGTGAAACCGGAACCGGAACCCTTATTAATAATTAACCTTATTTGGGAACCCTTATTCCGGAACCCTTATTAATATTAAACCTTATTTGGGTGCCATAACGGTTCCATAAGGGTTCTTTAAATAATTAAAATAACTGAATGTTTACTTCATTGCATTTCAAATATGAAACTTATTATTACCATTTACAATCTTTCAAATAATGATCACCGAGTCAAATTAATGTTAGACATTTCTGAGCATGTAAGTTCCCAAAAGTCGATTAAAAAAGGTAATTGTCTGAATTTGATGGAACCAAAATAGAACCAGAACCGGAATTGGAACCGATATTTAAAAAAAACTTGGAACCGGTACCCGAACCGGAACCGATATTAATTACGGTTTCAGTCTCTGATCTAAACCTTCCAATACATAAACAACATTACGCACAATGTACACAACCATATCACAATTAAAATCCTAACGCAATGCACTCAAAGATAGTACTCTTCTGGGTCCGTAATGCCAGCAAGATCCACTTGAGACTAATGAGATGTTTGAACTGATTCTTGCAGTTGTTTGACATAACAATATCAAAATAAAATGATATTATCATGAATGCATCTAAGGATTCATATTTACGTCTGGTAGAGAAACTGAAGCCAAAACAAGCTGATAGATCTAGAGCGTGACAACTGGAATAACTTTGATGTGTGCGATAATCATGCGCAGTGACATCATAAGTGGATTCTCGATTCTCGCGGCCAGACTATATTTCTTCATCCCAAACATTCTTCTTACAATGTTCTAAGTTTGGAAGATACATACACCAGAGTGGATAGAAAATCACAGCCTTGTATACAATGGACGGTGACTCCACTGCATGGCAGAAGGTGTAACACCAACGACCTTCTTTATGGAACGATGCGACCGTAGCGGCAGAATAGAGAACTACCAATATTGCATGTTGCTTGAGAGTTTGGAACGTCTTCTTCCAGTTCAACTTTTTGCCACAAATGCATGAAGGAGGTCGCGTCGATCAGATCAAGGCTCGCCTCCAATGACAAAATCATATACACTTGGTTAACATGGCAACTGCATGCAGTGGACACACTATTCTTCTTGTGTATAGAAGCCTATGATTTCAATTCGCTTAGTCTGTAGTCTGTAGTACACTGTAGTCTGCGCCGTTTGCATCTTAGAACAGTTCTTTAAACATATTGCGCTTAATCATATCAACATATCAACTTAAACATGTAATATTTGAGAATGAGAATGTATCTATTTAAAAAATTTAATATTTTCTATTATTGTACAGGTGTTGTGAGAGATCCAAGTACTCCACAGCTGCAGGGCACATGCACCGGACCGAACTGCCGAGATGCTGTAAGAGAAGCAAGTACAACACAGCTGCGGGACGCATGCACCGGACCGAACTGCCCAGATGTTGTGAGAGATGCAAGTTCAACACAGCTGCAGGACGGAGGTACGGAGATAAATCCTCGAACCTTCATCTTCCTGTTAGGCGGTGGCAAACCCAAAAAGAAGTTAAAGAAGCTTCATTTTGTCAAATCTGATAAGAAACCAGCATGTGAGAAAACGAATTCATGTCCGAAGAAAAAAGAACCATCAAATGAACATCCAATAGAAGATCGTCCAACAAAAGAGAAAAATAATGAAGGTGGAGGAAAAGAGCCAAAGGACGGAGAAGGCGACCTTGAAAATAAAAAGGGACAAAATATCAGTGCAGGAAATAATAAGAAAGAAAATGACAATCCAGAGAGTAATAAAGATAGAAAAGACGATCCAAATAATAACAATAAGGGACAGAAAACAGGGCGTGTAATCCCCGAAGGAAGTGAAGGAAATAAGAATAATCCTGGAGGAAGTGATGGAAATAAAGAAAACCCTGGAGGAATTGATGGAAATAAGAACAATCCTGGAGGAAGTGAAGGAAATAAGAATAATCCTGGAGGAAGTGATGGAAATAAAGAAAAACCTGGAGGAATTGATGGAAATAAGATCAATCCTGGAGTAAGCGAAGGAAATAAGAACAATCCTAAAGGAAGTGATGGAAATAAAGAAAAACCTGGAGAAATTGATGGAAATAAGATCAATCCTGGAGGAAGTGAAGGAAATAAGATCAATCCTGGAGGAAGTGAAGGAAATAAGAATAATCCTGGAGGAAGCGAAGGAAATAAGATCAATCCTGGAGGAAGCGAAGGAAATAAGAACAATCCTAAAGGAAGTGATAGAAATAAAGAAAAGCCTGGAGGAATTGATGGAAATAAGAACAATCCAGGAGGAAGCGAAGGAAAAAATATCAATCTTGGAGGAAGCGAAGAAAATAAAAACAATCCTAAAGGAAGTGATGGAAATAAAGAAAAACCTGGAGAAATTGATGGAAATAAGAACAATCCTGGAGGAAGCGAAGGAAATAAGATCAATCCTGGAGGAAGCGAAGGAAATAGGAACAATCCTGGAGGAAGCGAAGGAAATAAGAACAATCCTAAAGGAAGTGATGGAAATAAAGAAAAACCTGGAGGAATTGATGGAAATAAGAACAATCCTGGAGGAAGCGAAGGAAAAAAGATCAATCCTGGAGGAAGCGAAGAAAATAAAAACAATCCTAAAGGAAGTGATGTAAATAAAGAAAAACCTGGAGAAATTGATGGAAATAAGAACAATCCTGGAGGAAGCGAAGGAAATAGGAACAATCCTGGAGGAAGCGAAGGAAATAAGAACAATCCTAAAGGAAGTGATGGAAATAAAGAAAAAGCTGGAGGAATTGATGGAAATAAGAACAATCCTGGAGGAAGTGAAGGAAATAAAGAAAAACCTGGAGGAAGTGAAGGAAATAAGAACAATCCTGGAGAAAGTGAAGGAAATAAGAACAATCCTGGAGGAAGTGATGGAAATAAAGAAAAACCTGGAGGAAGTGAAGGAAATAATAACAGTCCTGGAGGAAGTGATGGAAATAAAGTCATTCCTGGAGGAAGTGAAGGAAATAAGAACAATCCAGGAGGAATTTATGGAAATAAGATAAATCCTGAGGGAAGTGATGGAAATAAAGTCAAACCTAGAGAAAGTGATGGAAATAAGAATAAACCTGGAGGAAGCGAAGGAAATAAGAACAATCCTGGAGGAAGTGATGGAAATAAAGTCATTCCTGGAGGAAGCGAAGGAAATAAGAACAATCCTGGAGAAAGTGAAGGAAATAAGAACAATCCTGGAGGAAGTGATGGAAGTAAAGAAAAACCTGGAGGAAGTGAAGGAAATAATAACAGTCCTGGAGGAAGTGATGGAAATAAAGTCATTCCTGGAGGAAGTGAAGGAAATAAGAACAATCCAGGAGGAATTAATGGAAATAAGATAAATCCTGATGGAAGTGATGGAAATAAAGTCAAACCTGGAGAAAGTGATGGAAATAAGAATAAACCTGGAGGAAGCGAAGGAAATAAGAACAATCCTGGAGAAAGTGAAGGAAATAAGAACAATCCTGGAGGAAGTGATGGAAATAAAGTCAAACCTGGAGAAAGTGATGGAAATAAGAATAAACCTCGAGGAAATGATGGACAAATGAAAAGTCCAGCAAATGATGATAAAACAGAGAATAAGAGAGTAATTAAAACAGGTAACAATAACATCCCAGACATTGATGTGGGCCAAAATAACATCCCGCAATTTGATATAAGTAGACCCAAAGGTCCAAAAATAGATGTCGGTCGAGACAACCCTGGAGGAAGTGAAGGAAATAACAACAATCCTGTAGATAACAATGAAAATAACAAAACCCCTGTAGCTAATAATGTTAATAAGAACAGTCCTGGAGGAAGTGAAGGAAATAATGACAATCCTGTAGATAAAAAAGGATATAACAAAAACCCTGGAGGGGAAAATGGAAATAACAACAGCCCTGGAGGAGACAATGAAAGTAACAAGAACCGTGGAGGTAATAATGGAAATAACGACAGCCCTGTAGAAAATAATGGAAATAACAACAGCCCTGTAGGAAATAATGGAAAACACAACAGCCCTGTAGGAAATAATGGAAATAACAAAAGCCCTGTAGGCAATGAGGGACAAAAGAATAGTCCAGGAAGTAATGATGTACAAAAGAAAGAACCACCAATTAATATGGGAGACAAAAACATCCCAGAAATTAATGTGGGTCAAAACAATATCCCACAAATTGATGTGAGTAAACCTAAAATGCCAAAGATAAATGTTGGACAAAACAGCGTACCGCAGGACGTTATGGTACATTCTTGAATGTTGTATGTGTTTTGTACTTTACTTTTCCAACATGGCGGCTCAAAAATTAATGTGTTTATTTTAGTGTCCCAAATGTGATCATTTACATAGCACCAAATCCACACTTTACCTAATGTTGTTTTTCCTCAACATGCATGAAACATGCCTCCTTAGTACATAACATGAATTGTTTTGTTAAAAATATAACTTTTTCATATAATTAGTGAACTATTGTTAGAGAATTTGATTCAATATTCTATACATTGTTTGTTCTTGAATATTTTCTTCCTTTTGCTGTCATATTATTGATTAAAACAATGATTATTTCTACTTCGTGGATATTTTTACAAAACATGAAAATACATAAAACACGATATTTACAAATAAGTACTATATGTTATTAGGTAGTATGTTAATTTGTAATATTGTAATGTTCATATTGGGAATAAATAAAAATAAAAATATTCAATGCATATTTCTGATATGAATTTAATTTAAAAATAATGGATATTTACCCTGAAAACTACAACATTCATTTTCTTTAGTAATATGTTAATCCCCATAAAAAGCACTCCGTGTAAAAATGCCAGCCAAGTCTCTTCAACTATAAAAAAAAAATCTAAACATTCAGCACTGAAAGGTAGTGATATCAAAAAATGGGCCAAGTCAAAACTTAATTTTAAAAACCAAAATATACTTGGCGCATCGTGTATAAAAATAGTATAAAAGTATATGTCAAAAATCAAATATACCTGAATATATATAATATACCAATAGTAATGCAATGCCCTTAAAAACGATGCGCCAAGTATATTTTGGTTTTTAAAATTAAGTTTTGACTTGGCCCATTTTTTGATATCACTACCTTTCAGTGCTGAATTTTTAGATTTCTTCTATTTTTTATAGTTGAAGAGACTTGGCTGGCATTTTTACACGGAGTGTTTTTTATGGGTAATCAATATTTTTTTTAGTTTATTTACACAACTTGTAATACATATTGGAGCAACAATGACTAATTCCTTTAAAAAAATACGTAATTTCCGAATTAGTTACTCAGAAAAATTGTTTTTGGTTTTAAATAAGCTTAAAGTGATATTCCATGAAGAATTGCGAAAGCATCGTTCCAATCGGTTCAGCCGTTTTCGAGATATGGCATCACTTCCGGTTTTCAAAATGGCGGCTGAAATTACTGCCACCTAGAAGGTATTTCTTTAAATGTTATGTATCATTATAAGCCTTCTGAATATGTAGTTATTGTAGTAAGAGGAGATTTTAGTCAGATTTGGCATATTTATGATATTAATGACGTCATTTCATGTTTCAATAATAACAAATATCTATTTTGACTATTGATTTTCATGTAGATGACCGTCTGAATCGATTGGCGTAAATTTCGTTTCGATCGGTCCAGCCGTTTATGAGATATGACGTCACTTCCGGTTTCAAAATGGCGGCACAAAATCCTTCATAACTAAAGGCACCTCAGACGCCAATAGTGCACATGTGGTAAAAATTTCAGATTTATCTGTTTAGCCGTTTAGGCTGTGGCCCTGTCAATAGGGTTCACTGATATCATCAGAATCATCATCAGATAGCTTTTAAAAGGGGTGTAATTTCACTGTTTTCACGGCCCTCTAGCTCGCAAACAGCATAACCTATTGTTCCTTAATTTGGTATATGATGTGGGGTGGGCCATAGCTCGAAATTAAGATATTTCGCAACAATGTGAGATTTCCCAATTTTGAGATCCAGTAGGCCGAAAATGCCATGTTATTGCTTACAGTAAAAGTGTTTGGTCTGCTCCTCAGTTTATTAGGCATTTTTTGAGTGAGTGTGAGTGTACAGTACGACTTGGCTGGGTGGAGCGACCGCTCCACTAGATATAGTATAATATTAACAAATTTTGAATGCCACAAAAAATCTGGGACGTTTTTAAATGTGTAAAATGCAATTTACATTTTTCAAAGAATAGACAAAACCGTTTATCTAAATAACACGAAATTTGGAGTGAAATTTCCGCTCTCCATTTAATTACACATAACTAACTACAGCACAAATGTCTGCTCTAAAGACCTTAGAACTGAAGCGTCGAAGTAGCAGTGGTAAAACATCTGAAATAGTTTCCACTGATTTTACTGCCAACACACAAAATGTCAGTAAAATGTCAATAATTGTTGGATTTAACGAAAGATTAGTCTGAAGATATTAATAAATACAGATGACCATGCTAAGTTTAAAAGTTGTGATCGGTAAATACCTTCATTCCCCCCCCCCCCCCCCCGCCACTCCCCACCCCCCCAAAAAAATACACCAAAATCAAAACGGTTGTACGTTTGCATTGTTTAAAACTGTAAAATATTAAAAACTATTGCTTATCTTAAAAAAACGTTTTAAACTATGCCAATGGTTTCAATGCTCTACTTGACTGTGGGGTTCTGTTTTTTCTCTCAGTCAAAATGAAATACTGGTAATGTTTCATATTCATTCCCAACTGCCATCCCGTCTCCGTAATGATCAAACCTAGCTGTTAATCCGTGAATCAGTTCCACCTTGTTTGCGTCTCCAAGGTATAACAGATTCGTGAGACCAAACAGCTGCTGAAAACATTTGTTACAGAATACTTTGGAGGTAAACATTTCGATTGCATTCACTGAATCTTTCTTTGGAAAACAAGTTGATGTTCGGTGGCGCAAATAAGATCGATGAAGATTTCAGTGCTAGTGCAATTCGCCATACGGTCGATAATCCTCATACAAAGTTAGTGGAATTTCACCCTTACTGCTCGAAATACATAACAGCAAGCACTTTTTTAAATTTCAACCAAAAAATTATTTTATGTTCAAACTCAAGAAAATGCATCAAATCCACTCCAGGATTAAACTTTTCTCCGGAGACTACGCGCCCCGGAAAAACTATTTGCAAAACGCAAAAACGGTCGAGGTAGACCCGGTTTTTAAGCATATTTTTTATTTTTACGTAAAAAAAACTATTGCTCTTTCGACTATAAGTCAGCGGGGGTTAATAATACGAATTTTAGCGCTGGGGTTTCATAAATGTCATTTATTAACACATGCTTTATTTAAGGCTTTATTGGTTATATATGCTGGGGCTATTATTCATAATATAAAGAATACTCAAGATATCCGGTTTATAGGGGGGGCTTACAATTCAGATGCCTTTAACATCTATATGTTTTAATCTTTCAAATTTGGCATTTTGTGTAGCTCCTTTTTTAGCACGATTTTATATAAACATTATTTTAGTTTCATTCTATACTTTTTTCAACAGGGTTAAATGTTTGTTATTCACTAGAAAAACGCTCTGTGTCACGCGTTGATGAGCGAGCACGGATATGCGCAACACATCGAACCGAAATTCTGTCTATTGAAAATGTCATTAAAAGCCAACAATTCTTTAATTTTGTCACAGACTGGTATGAAAATCATCTTCAAAAATTCCTAAAATATTGGTCCCAATAAGCATGTAAAGTTTTAAGATGATCGATTGAACCTGAAACTTTATGATTGAATGGTTCCTTGATAATTTTTAAAAATCACAGGATCGTTTTCAAAAACTATACCAGGGACCACACATTGAGCGAGCGTAGTGAGCGTCACCACGGTACTCTCATGGCACTTTCTCTGTGTGTGTGTTTTTTTTTGTCTGCACTGCCCAGATCAAACCGCACAACCAATCGATCTGAAATTTTGCACACGTACTAACGTAATCTATGCGGTCTCTGGGATCGTTTTTAAAAGGGATCCTGTGATTGGTTAAAATTTTAAAATAATTATCTTTCGATTGGTTGGTCCGTTCAATTTGAAATTTTGAGAAGTCATTACGACCAACATTTTGCCTAATCAAACAAAATTTCATTCAAATCCTCCCATTGGTTAAAATTTTAAAAAAAATTAATGTGTTATTTGAAATTTAAACTAGAACCGTATGACCGATCAACTTAAAACATTGCATGATCATTGGGACCAACATTATCTGTATTTTTGACTACTTTCAGACTAATCTGTGTTTAAATCCAAAAGTAATTGACATTTTACGGACATTTTGTTTGTTGCTATGGATCACGGCAACATTGACGCCTCAGTTCCAATATTCCAAGGTAGTTAGAACAGAAACTTTCAAACGCATTATGACACTAATAATCAACAGATCGATTATTGTGTAAACACACTTATACTAGGAAAACGCTCTGTGTAACGCGTTGATGAGCGAGCACGGACAGGCGCAACACATCGAACCGAAATTATGTCTATCGAAAATATCATTAAAAGCCAATAATTCTTGAATTTCGTCAGACTCAAGTATAAAAATCTCAAAATTGTCCTAAAACATTAGTCCCAATAACCATGCAAAGCTTGAACCTTTTGAACCTTTCTGATTGAACTGTTCCTCGTTAATATTCAAAAATCACAGGATCTCTTAAAAAAATAGACCTGGGACCACTCATATGATAAAAGTGTGTGTACTTACACAATATTAGATCGATCTGTTGAATGGTCATATCAGTTTCATACGTTTGAAAGTTTCTACTCTAACTACCTTGGAACTATAAAGAGTCGAAGTAGCCGTGATCAAAATTTTCAAGAAATTTGACAGCCAACACGCAAAATGTCCGTAAAACGTCAATAACTTTTGGATTTAAGCATAGATTAGTCTGAAAATTGTCAAAAATGCAGATAATGTTAGTCCCAATTACCATACAAAGTTTTAAGTTGATCAGTCATACGGTTAAAGTTTAAATTTAAAAAATTACATAAAAGATTTTTTTAAATTTTAACCAATGGGAGGATTTGGCTGAAACTTTGTAAGATTGGGTACAATGTTGGTCGCCATGACTTGTAAAAATTTCAAATTGATCGGAACTACCAATCAAAAGATATTTTTTTTTAAATTTGAACCAATCACATGAGCCCGTTCAAAAACGATCCCAGGGACCGCATAGATTACGTTAGTATATGTGCAAAATTTCAGATCGATTGGTTGTGCCGTTTGACCTGGGCAGTGAACACAAAAAAAAAAAAAAAACACACAGAGAAAGTGCCGTAAGAGTACCGTGGTGACGCTCGATACGCTCGCTCAATTACGTCTCGTGAAAAAGGAGTTCTGAACTATTTGACATTATTTCTGTTTAATTACGGCGTCATTTAAAATACCGATGAGATCATGGATGTTTTCGGAACCGTTTTGGTGCAAGGCAAGTGCCCGAAGATGAAGGAAGTTACTCCTTCGAAACGTCGCCCACGGCCCTTTTCAGGGCAACCAGCACACTCAACGGAACAAAACGACTAACCGGTGTTAACTGCCTTGCAAAATACCGATGCTCATTCTATATGTGACGTAAGCAATTCATGCTGATAACTATCGATAAAAAATATTATTTCCAGTTTCATCATCACCTGCCATAAAAAATTATATCGATATTATTTTTTATGGCCAATGAAAAACTTCATTACAGCGATAAAAGATACTCGCTACTATCAAAAATTTAAATAACGTCAATATACCTAATATAAAATTCAAAACTATAGAATACACTTATTTTAAAATTGCTAGATGAAATCAAAACTTGTATCTCCTGCAATTAATTTACATTTATAGAATTATCTATCTTGATGTAATGTTTTTGGTGTCTTATGAGTTTCTTTGTTAAAATATGCGTTATGTAAAAATAGCTCAAACATAAAGTTTGTTGTTAGTGCGATATTGTGATATTGGTGTAATATTGGAACTTATGCATCTTTATTTACAATGAAAAATCGGAACAATAAACACAATTAAATATTATGCGATTTTTTTTTAAATGCTGTGTAAGAAAAAAGGATTAAGAACGCACAACAAACAAAACAAAATATCACATAATATTCAGTTTAGTACTGTCTATTGTGTGTATCTAACCATTTTCTCTCATGGACTTTGCACTGTACCTTCAAATGCAGTTGTGTCATTCACAACAATAATTATAATTTCATGTCAATCCATTTTCAAATGAACGTAACACTCGCACCTGACCCTGGTGGTAATGCTAACACCAGTTTCCTTGTCCGCGGCTGTATGTTTGATTATCGAGCGATCCAGCAATATGTCACGTGACCTTATGATCAAGGTAGAGTGGTGGGATCAGGTGCGTTCCCATCCCATGCGTTCCCTCAGGACCTCAACACTATTCCCAGCACAATTCCCACTGCATCATCATTCATAGGCACATGTCCTGCAGTAGCTCAGGGCTACGTCGCAGGAATGAGAATTAGATGGTGAAACATGGACACATACAACCAGACAAATATTCGCCCCCTTAAGGTGCTGCAAGCGCGAGCGATTTTGCTGCTTTTTGTAGACAATTTTTGCGATACGATTGGAGACGAAATGGGTAGACCAAATTATTTAAAATTTTAACCGTGATTAGATAAAAGACAAACTTAGGGTTATCCCTTGGTACATTTTTAATTTTTTGTTTCGTTAATTAGTAATAATTAGTGGATTTTTTGTGAAAAATTAGCTATTTTCTTGTCTACCTGGGCGCCGTATAAAATTAAATTTCAAAAATGTACCAAGGGATAACCCTAAGTTTGTCTTTCATCTAATCATGATTCAAATTTGAGATCAATTGGTTCACGGGTTTGGTCTCCAATCGTATCGCAAATTTCATAGTTTTGTGCGGTTTTGTTGAATAACCGGCGCCTAATAACGATGCAATAAGCAAAAATTTAAAAGTGCTACTAATATACAATCAGAGTGATCATTTGAACATCCTGTTAAAGTAACACTCACTTATGAAACAATTTTTCTCTCTCAATTTTCTAAAACGGTCTAGCGCTAGTATTACCTTAACTTATTGTATGATACAAATCTGATCAACTTGACTGAGGTTTTTCGTTATTTCTCTCAGTCAAAATCAGGGACTGGAATCCAAATAAATATCGGTTCCGGTTGCGGTTCTGGTCCGTGGAAAATATAAAATAACGGTTCCGGTTCCAGTTCCAAAGGTTCCATAAGGGTTTCAATCGGTTCCATCAAATTCAGACAATAATTAAAATATTTTTTTAATCGTCTTTTGGGAACTTACATGCTCAGAATGTGTAAAATAATTTGAATTGAAAAACTGTGAATGGTATAGTAAATGATTGCAGATTTGAAAGGAAATTCAATAAAAATTCGATGAAATGAATTATTTAAATAACCCATATGGAACCGTTATGGGACCCAAATAATGTTTACTATTAACTTGGGTTCCGGTTCGGGTCCGGTTTCGGTTCCAGTTCCAGTCCCTGGATACAATGATATATTCTTGATTGAAAGTCCACTTTTACCCCATAAGATAAGAGGGAGACGTGATATTATGATCCCGGAATATTGGACTTATATTGCTCTAAAAACCACAAGTGGAATGACAAAATTTTAAAAATTGCATCCATTTTAAGAGATATGAGTAGTGAGATTGACCTTGAAGAGTTTTTTAATCGATTTTTATCAATATCTTTTACAAATGAAATTGTTTATAAAATAAGGCTTTGTACGAGTATTCAGAACAGTTCAATGAAAATAATTTCATAAATTCAAATGGTTTATTAGTTGTTGTTTTTCTAGAGACGTTTAGTGTGTTTAACGTCGCACTATTCTGTAACTAGGCTAAGGGCGCCGGATTCAATGATTATGATGATGATTGGGAGATGATGAATGATGATGATGAAGAAGAATAGGTAAGGATTTATGGTGGGAAGGAGGTGGTCGTGGCCTATTAGTAGGTGAGGGCTCGACTATGGCTAAAAAAAACTTTTAAAAACCGCAATCCTTTCTGTAGATTCTATGCCATCATCTTTGGATTCTCCGGCCCATGACAAGTCAAAATTCTTTGTTACATCTCTTCTTTGTATCCATTGCTTTGCGCAGAGAGTAGACGCAGTCAAACTCGAGCTGCGATCTGAAATCCCACCAGCGCCACCAACTGTAGTGGGGCTACAAATGGCCGCTTCAGGTCTCGATGACGTCGCTTCCGGTGAGGCGTATGCTAATGGCGGCGAAGAGAGCTGCACTTCCGCTTCTAAATGGTCCCAGAAGGATTTCAACGAATAAACCACTCAAAATGTAATGCATGAGGTTTTTATCAAGCGTTGCGGTACAAAAAGAATGAAAATGGAATGAAGAGTTGGGCTTTTATAATGGAGAAGAATGGAAGAGGACATGAAACTATTGTGTTGACAAAAAACATGGTTTTTGTGACGTAACGCGCGTGGTAGTTGAAAGAGTACACCGAGTTTTAAAAAGGAATCGACTATTTTTACCAGGTTTGAAAATACCCCTAATATGTTTACCTCTATCAATAACTTTTAAATTCCCAATTCCGATCAAATTCTATTCTAGGTCATAGAGTTTAAAATTGCATGGAATCGAATTTTAGCAGAATTTGTAATATAAAATTTCTAGAATAGGGCCCCAGGTATGGATATTACTGTGACACAAAAATGTGTATTGCTTTATGGGTTGTCAATAATACTTCCTATGCATTTACTATTTTTACAATCCATTGATTACATTACAAACTTTCTGATTAAATCTCCAATCAATTACACAGAAAAGACTGTCTTGCCACGAAATGTTTATAATTTTGAGCCAGTACGAGAATGTAACACGAGCTTTCGATGAAGGAACATCACACTTAGTTGGAAAACCCACAATATTAACCAGAACTCAAATATAAGCACCTTCAAAAACAATTATTAGTAGAATCGAACATTGGCCACCTACCAATCAAACATCCTACACAAACAACCAACTGAGCAATTGAATGACAATTATTTACTCCATACAGCGCAGAATATCACGTGATGAAATGAAACTATACGCAATGTGAGCAGCCGGGGCAGCTGTATTTATGTCAAAACATAATACATAATAACTATTTGTGTTTAATTTAATTTCAATTTTATTTCAATCTACCTACATAATGCTTGCTCTAACTTTCAACCCTGGTGAAACTGCAATAAAAAAACAACGAATAAAGCATATTTCAAGCTCACATCAAATTATGAAACACTGGAATAGATTCGATTGGTTGGTCCGATCAATTTGAAATATTGCAACCAACATTGTCCCAATCTTACAAAGTTTCAGCCAAATCCTCCTCTTGGTCAAAATTTAAAAACATAATTCCTTTGATTTTTGACATTGAAACTAGAACCGATTGACCTTAAAACTTTCCATGGTCATTGGGACAATTTTACAATTTGAAGACTACTCGGTCATTATTTTCAAATGTTATTGTAATTTTAGAGAATTTATTTTCTTCAATCTTGAAATATTTGAAAAATGTACGTACACTTAATTTTCATCCCTGCCTTCTCGATGCTTCAGTTCCAAGGCCTGTAGAGCAGCTGATACTTGCAAACGCATATCAAATCGGATGCAGTACGAAGGCTCGCTCATCAACTCGTTACACTGAGCGTTTTCCTACATAGAAATTATAGGAAATGCACTGAATTTATAATTAAAGTCTCAGCTTAGTACAATTGATACGTGCACTTGAGGCTTATTGACGTCATATTGAACATGGTAACTGAACACATCGTCGGCTTAGTACTTATTTGTCCTATATCCACTTTTTGAAAATTTTGAGTTAGGTATTGGATATAGCTCATTGATACACCTTCAATACATACATAACATAAAAATACTAATTTTCAAGAAACCTTCAATTTTTGGGCTATTTGCTTTTAGGTGGAAATCTGAAAAATTTCTAAAAATGCAAAAAAAAATCTCAAATAGGGTACCTTTTGATGTAGATTTAATTCCCACTTAAGCTTAGTTCAAATGTGATAGAAAGTAGACATTGTCTTCTGCTTCTTTACTCGGCGTTTTTTTACATTTTTAATTTTAAAAAACAAAAATTATCAAAAATATTATTTTTGAAATTAAAAAAATTACAATTTTTTTTTATCTAAAAATATAATAAAAGGGTGTTACAAATACGAAGGAATGCTTAAAAAGTTAAAATTTACCTCCTTCTGAACAAAAACTACGTAAAAATTGGATATAGGACAAAATGCGCAACAAATATTTCGTTCCCATGACTTTCTTTGTCCTATATCCAAACGGATGTGCCCTATATTGGGGTAATTAAGAGGACAGGGTAGAAAAATACTACTAGATATTATTCAAGACATCCATAAGAATAATTGATATTTTTTTCTGTTACATAGATTAAGTAGTTTTGCCGTGAGAATGAATTCAATCTTTAAACCTCATTATCTCCGACTAGCAAAAAGTGGATATAGGTCAAACAAGTACCAAGCCGACGACATCGAAGAAGCAGCGGGCGGGAAATGTTATCTGCCGCCGCCAGCTTGCCGTGTAATATGAACTCGACACATTAAACCCAGGCAATCAGAACCCTGACAAGTTCAGACCGAGACATCGCAAGAAACTCACAGAAGATCAGAGAAAGATCTTGTATCATTCCGTAGAAATAGCAAACGAAATAGAGTAAATCACGTCGTTTTAAGGAGGTGCAAGCGTGAGCGATGTTGCCGCGTGTTGCAGGCACTTGTTTTTAATACGACTGGAGACAAAATGGTTTGACGAAATTATATGAAATTTTAATCATGATTAGATAAAAGACAACCTTAGGGTTATCACTTGGTAAATTTGTAGTTTTTTGTTTTGCTAATTAGTAATAATTAGTTGACTTTTGGTGAAAATTTGTATATTTTCTTGACTTCCACGTATAACCCTAAGTTTGTCTTTTATCTAATCATGATTTAAATTTGAGATCAGTTTAGTTAACGGGTTTGGCCTCCAATCGTATCGAAAATTTCATAGTCTTGCGCGGATTTGTTGAATAACCGCCGCCTAATTAACAATGCAAGGAGCAAAAATGAAAAAGTGCTACTAATATACAATCATAATGATCATGTGACCTAAGTTAGACCCACTTATAAAACAATTTTTCACTGTCAATTTGCTAAAAATATTTGAAGTTTGGGGCATAATGTAATGAACCAAAAAATATTGAGTAATACAATATCAAATAATAAATGAGGGCAGATGCGTAACCCAGCCATCTCTACTTTGATTAATTCTGAGAGAAACCGGAACAACCACTTGCATTTCCCATACAAATATCCGGTAAAATCATTTTTCAATCTACGTTTTGAAATGGAATGGAATTTTTCTTGCACGTAACAATGAATTAAGAAGATAGAGTAGGTATTTAAAATGTATCGCGTTTTTTTACGTTAAGAAAAAACACATTAAGAAAAAACACATCATTTTACATAATAATTTTTTGCATTTATAAGCCCGAGTAGGACCAACTTTGGATTAAGTTAATTATCGATGGTTAGTGGAAATTAGTGAATCTTATTGGCTGTTGAATTCGCGTCAACTTGATTCATTGGCTAACTGGCCACTAACTATCGATAGCTAATTCAAAGTTGGTCCTATCCGGCCTCCCCATTAAATTCTATATGAAATTTAACAGTCGTTTTCACAGATTCAATTTATGCACAAATTTTCTTCCCTGTGGTAAACCAAACAGTTCTTTTTTCGAAGTGGACTTTCAAAAAACTAAATAATCTCGAATAGGATGTATTTTAATAAGTGTCAACTTCTCAGTGGATTATTTTCTTTCATAAACAATCCGGTCTTGTCTGATATTTACGTTTCAGTTGAGATTCGATAGGTAAGTGAATAATTGATCTGTGGCATTTATACAAAATTGATAAAACACAGTAAATAAAAGTAATAAAACAGAACAAAAATTAACCTGATCCTTTTCGTTTGAACTAAAATGCGTCGAATATACAAAAGTCAAACATTCTGTCTCCAACTTTAAAAGAGACGCCGTTTTATCGCTTATAAAAAGTGTCTAAGAATGTGTTATCTTTTTCCAACACCTTTGCGTGTAATATTCAGTGTAGACATTGAATCCGAGCAATCAGAAATCACTGACAAGTTGAGCCTATAAACATCTCTCCGCTGAAGAGAGAAGAGAGAGAGAGAGAGAACGAAACGTTTTTGAATTATTTTCAACCAACCCCACAGCGCTTTTTTCCCCTCCAAGAAGTTCGGGTTTCCGACACATTTGAAGTTAAAAGTAAATTATTGCAGTCTTCTTTCTGCCAGTTTCAACCTTCCTCGATTCTCTTCCATCCGAGTACATTCCACTTCGTTTCAATATGTCCTTATCGTTTGATCTAACGCTTTGACTTATCGAGACATTTTGTAAAAAAAATGCTCGGACGAAAATTGTCTTTCGATTGATTTGATTGATGATCAATTAGATACATTAATATTATAAATTTGTATTTAAATTACAATAGAAATTACAATAGAAATTACAATAGGCATTTATTTTAATAAAAATTTATATTCTTCATTGATGTTCTATGTTCTAGTAATTTGCATCTGTTGTGAATTATATTAAAATAAAATAAATTTATTGTCAAATACCAAGTTTCAAATGAAATCAGTAAATATTATTGGTTAGATTAGTTCCATGATCTTACAAGTAATTTCGTTTCAAATGTGTGAATTTTTTGAAGATTGTGATATAATTGCTTATTCCACCCTATTTCTAACAATTATTTAAAGTCAATTATTCTACACTGATAATAATGTGTCGGTATCAATTTGGATAAAAATTGATCTTACACACTTGCCATGTAACGTTTACCAATAGTTGAAATGACGATTGCTCATCACGTGACATCAGTATAGGCAACCCATGATGACTGCAAGTGTTGCGGGTTGCATATCCAATAGAACATCACCCAATCAATATCATTTCACAATCCATGACCTGGCAGTTTTTTTAAAGCTGTAGTGCAGACCTAAATTTGCTTTATTCAAATTTAACTCTTAAAAATTATCTTTGGTCGCATTTAGCGAGCTACAAAAGTAATACTGAACCTATAGGTATTTATAATGTTAATGCAAAAAGTGGTAGTATAAAAGAAAATAAGTACATTTAATTGTATAATTTCACGAGAAGATAAGAGGGGTATACAAATTTTAAACGAAATGGGTTTGGACTTATTTTAAATAAACACAATTATCAAAATTATTAGTTATTTCAGTGGTGTTTAACGTCGCACTGTTCTGCAGCGAGGCTAATGGTGACGGATGAATGATTATGATGATGATTGGGAGATGATGATGAAGAGTAGGTGAGGATGGACGGTGGGAAGGAGGCGGTCGTGGCCTATTAGTAGGGTACCTTCCCAGCATTTGCCTGTCGACTAAGGACCCACATATTAAACCTCAAAAGAAATGTCTTAGGAATCGAACCAAGAACTAACAGATTGTCAAACCCAGCGTGTTCAATACAAGTTAACTTGATCCGTAAATTATAAATGCATTTTTTTTTAAATTATATAGTCACAAAAGGAATAACTAAAATGACAACAATATCAACAAATACAAAGTCTACATGGGGTATATCTTTAGGATATAAGATTGTAAACAAAAGACAAGGACAGGCAAATTGTGGTAAACAATAAATAAAAAAAATATACCTACAATTATCTTGTCATATACTGACAAGAAATAAGTTATAATAATTCACATAAACAAAGGCAGGAACATAAAAAATACAAATTTACATATTTATTTATTCCTCACTGATTTATAAATGATCGTATTCACTAATTTCTCATTTACCTGCAACTTGTTACAAATGAACCCAAACCCCCTCGCCTGGAAAGAGACATTCTGCTCACGCACGGAATGTACCCTAGCTGTTTGTCTTCAGGATTTAAGATCTGTCAAAGCCAGCTCGCACGTCCGCCAACCTCGTTCAGTCTTCATTCTACCAACCAAACAACAACAGAGCTATTCGCTGCCGACCGAACAACCTGACACCATTCCATCATTCACGCGGGGACTTTATTGTTTAGCAGTTGGTACGAGGGGAAACTTGGGGAAGTGAAGAATTGACAATTTGCGAAGAGCTCCTCTGTTATGGCGTTATTATACAAAGCTTTTACACTTTTGTTGTTATGTTTTGTATGGTTTTTTGTTGTGTCGTATTTATGATAAACTTATACTCTATATAATGGGGGGACATTATGATTATCTTCCATCTAGTTGACTCAAATACAGAAGTTTTCTTTGACGACAAGAAAATCACTTTATTTGATGAAAACCATTAAAATATTTGTGTGCTTCAGCATTCTATTGTTTGAGATTTGTATCTAGAGAGAAAAGAATATAGTAAATATCTATACTCGTGGTATTTTAAGTTTATAGTGTTTTAATGTCAATGCCCTCACTGAAGAATAAACCATTCAGGTATTGTCCTTCGATGTATATTTCTTACAGATTTAAAGCTGTTACATGCTTCAAGTTTAAAGTCGCATTTTCACTTTTGTTTATGAACTTGTTTCTTTCAATTTTTGCAAGCAACGGACTTAATTTTAAACTGTTAAAAGTTTAAAACTGTTCCTGGACTGTTGTAAAGGAAGAAGTTTAAAAACAATTTTCCCAAAATTCATATACTATCACCTCAGTGCAAATTTGAGAGGTTTTGGAGGTTTGGAAGGTAGTTTTATATACTTCGTTTAATGTTAACATTTAATAAAAAACTGAAAAAGTCATATTTCATAAAATAAAACCTTTTTTTCGTCAAACTTTCTCCAAATATTCTTAAATTTACATGTAAAAGAAAGAAACATCAGTAAGTCAGTATCAGATACATAAGACTTGGGCTATGCAAAACAGCGCAAGCCATTATTGTTGAGAGCTCCACTACATTGCACCATTCATGCATCAGATAGCCAATAGTTATAGCTTCATTTCACGCAGTGTTTTGCTCTTTAAATCCTATTTCATTTCCATGTTTATTGTAATGATGCACTTAACTTCAGGTACCTATTTGTATACGACACGCAAACGAAGTAATTGCATTTGAATGATGTGTTTGTTTGTCTTATTGAAATGAGGCTATAACGGAATGCATGAATTTCTTAGAATTATTCAAAGAAACTGAAGACATAAAAATATGTCCTAAATCGAATTTTGTCGTGGTTTACCTCAGTGGATAGACAAAATGTTGGGAAAGTTCGCTACAAATAAGCCTCGACTGCCTCCTTCCCACCTTCCATCCTGACCCACTCTTCACCATCATCTCCCAATCATAATCATAATCATTCATCCGTCGCCATTAGCATCGCTGCAGAACAGTGCGGCGTTAAATACTGCTAAAATAAAAATAAAATATGTCCAATTTACTTTTCCCCTAGAAGTCGCCCGAGAAGGGAATTAATTAATTTAGAAATTTAAAGGGTTGGAAATTTAGCAAAGAAACTTCATTTCTGGGGAACATTTTCTTGAAATGTATGGTTAAAACTAAAAAAATAGTAAGTAAATATATATAAAAAATAGTTAAAATAGTATTGTAAGTAGATTTATATGTGAAACTTGACACATTTTAAGTTTTTCCAGGAATTTCAAGAAATGTTATTTACTTTTATTTCGTTATTTACTTATATTTCAAGAAAAAATATTTACTTTTATTTAGTGTCTTTTTCAGAGACCTCTGTACTATCCGATATTCGAATACAAAATTTCCGATTGCATTTCGATACCAGTGCTGCTATCTGTGATAGAACCGCGTAACTATCTGTGCACATCGTTACCGATGGAGCCAGCGTCTTTTCACATATTCCTCACGTTCCAAACAACGTGTCAACTACCAATTTAAAGCCACTCTCATTTTCTCCCGAAATGTTCTTGTGCTCTTGCCGAATGAAGAAGTGTCTGATGCTAATCTGTCACGCTTGAGTGAACTCTGTTGACAAAGTCCTGAGCAATCTTCTCAAGTGTCTCGCAGGTGACGGGACGAGCAATCGGACTAATGCTGTCTCAGGTGACGGAAAACACTCTTTACGATTACTTCCAGGGCCGTAACAAGGGGTGTGTGGGCGGTGCGGCAGCACAGGGCGCCGCCAACAAGGGGGCGCCAGGAAGACAAATTTTGATGTTATGACTTTTTTGCACCCAAAATGTATTTTTGGGGGCATGCGGGGCATGGTTGATGTCGGTGATGATTTCAGTCAGACCCAAGAGATCAAACCAACCCCCCCCCCCTCCTTCTACAAATTAATACGCCCTTTAAAAAATGTTAAATAAAATTTGGAAATAAAAATTATTCTGCTGATTTTTTTTTTGTGAAATTGAACGTCAGAAATGATTAAAAAACCATTAAAATCCTATCATAAAATCAAAATTTTCCGTTTCAGGGCCCTGGACCCGCATATAGTTAGGGGGTCCTCCCCCTCCCCAGGCCCCTCATTACTGTCATTGTATGGGGCCGTGGAAATGTTTGACCACTGTTTTGCATAATTATTTGTTTTGTGCACAACCAAAGTTTTGGTTTGTCCTAGTCTGAAATCATCACTATGGTTGGGTATAGCGTTTTCTGGGTATGTGGGGTTAGGGGGGGGGGGGACGCCAAAATGTATATTTGCTCCGGGCGCCGAAGTCCCTATAGTTACGGCACTGATTACTTCGCTTTTAGTTCGCCAGTCTGTCACGTGGTGGGGCTCTGTTCTTTAGCTCGTAACATAACGCGTTGATGAGCGAGCATTCGTACTGCATGCGAATTCATATTCGTGTGACATTTGGTGCTTTGGACCTTGGAATTAAAAAGGAAAAAATCTTACGAAATGTATTTTATAAATGATAAAATGTGGCCTCAAAGATAATACAAAGTTAAAAATTGATCGACATGTCGTTTTTTTTTTATCATATCGTTGCCACAATTTTACATATGTATACAGTTTGTTCAAATCTTCTGTACAATGATTATGGTGGTGAAGATGGCAACGAAAATGATGTACTACGCTAGCACCAACACAACAAAATGAAAATCAGCTAGAACTAGGTGGCACATTCAAGTTAGCGGATTTTATTTGAAGAGTTTAGGTTGGCAAAGTGTGAATTCAGATGGAAGGTCTGTATGGTGCTGCTTATTTACACCCCAACGGCGTTGTAAGCGTAAATTGAACAGCCTATAGATTGGTTAAACGATGTGGATTTCATAACAAATAAGATGACTTAAAAAATTGAGAAAAAGTTTTAGAGTACAAACGTTTTATAGCAGTACGTTGAAAACTAATAATTTCAATTTCATTGATAAAAACATGGATTGATTGTCAAGAAGCTTGACAAGCAGCAAATGCCTTTTATTCAAATACCGTTTTATGGTACATAATCAGTTATGAAAAACTTAAATTTTCGAAAACCTACTATTTATATTGAGTGAGTACGCATATTGGAAGAATAATAGGAATATAGTTTTCGTCTGACACTATGCTTTTGCTTTTGAATCAATTGATTAGTAGTGCTCAAAAAACATTTTTTGGCTAAGTTTTACATAATTGATATATGAGAGAGTCAGAAGGACACAAATTCCTTTTAGTATCATCAAAATGATTCAATATTAATGGAGGTCAGAAGAGAAGGCAATCAATGACATTTCTAAACAAAATTAAGTGTGATTATTTCCAAAACTAATGTGTAGGAAAAATAATACATGTGATTTTTCAAAAAAATGCTTCAAAATTAAATTGGTTAAATCGTGATGTTAGGTGACTTTGACCTCTGTTTAACTCTCAAATTGATACATATTTTAGGTGAAGTTCGTAATGAAAACAAGAATCTTGTTTTAATCGACAGTATATTTTGAAAGCTAACTGAAATATGTATAGGTACATACAACTATAGAAAATGAACAAAACTTGATTTATCACAACTATAGTAGTGCCTTTCTATACATTGGAAAATGTATGGTTTATATTTCTAGTTTTCTTGGTATAGATCCAACAAATCATTAAAAATTCTGTCAAAATGTCTTCATGTGTGATGTTAAGAATTGAAAAGGGTTCTCTATGTGTTGAAAATATCTTGCAATGAATAATTTGGCTCACTTCTATGAACTCTCAAGCTAGTGATACGTTACAGACTTAATAGAGACATGGCGAGTGAACAGAGAGGCAGCTTTTTGTTCGTCAAGACAGTACTTTATTACACAGGTAATATGAAGTCTCATTTACACAAAGCAATTTCTTTTTTCAACGTTTTTAATTAAGTTTTTATTTAGAAAAATTACTGATGGCATGTTATTGTAGCCCTGCTAAACCAATAGGGCTGCTTGTATGCGGGGCCACAATAAAATAAACAATAAATAAAAACATAATAAAATACATTACACTAACTTATTCATTAAGGCTCATATGAAGGAAGAATTCAACAAATTATTTGAAAGATTTTCAGACACCAATTTTCTATAAAAAACGAATTGGTAGACTTACACTAAGTTAAAAGTTTTATTAGAACGAAATATTTCGGCGTTTCTTCCAGCCGCCTTCTTCAGTCACAATATATAAAAACAATAAACGTCAAAATACTAAAAGATTCACTTCTGTGTCACACTCTTTGATGGAAAATAGAAAATGTTGTAAATTATATTAAAATTGAGCTTTAAGTTCAGCGACAAGAACGTGTTTCGTGTATACAACATTTGGTGAAAAATGGAAACGTGACATAAGTTAAACAGGACTTGGATGTGTAAATCCGTCTAAAATACGACTGAAAATGAGTAATAGAAAATTTAAACTCGCCTCCAATTTCTTTTTCTCAGAAAATGTAAAAACTTTAACATTTATAGGGAAAAATATTTATTTAATCATGATAGTGTCTTCGTGACTTTCTACAAACAGAATATTTATATACTTCAACAAAAAAAAGCATGTCGCATTGAAGGCTAAATGTGTTTTTGAAAGGAAAGTTTTGAATTTATCAGGGTTAGAAATATTACCTTCATACAGAAAGAAAGATCTTAAATCAGAATTTAAAATCTTTTAAAATGTTGAAAATATTTGTGATTACTTTCAAAAATATTCTTAAAATACATTAAAATTTAAAACAAAATATAATACAGGGATCAGGTGAGTGTTCATAATTCGGGAAAAAATTCGTTGACTTCCGGTCTTCTACGTCTAATGTTAAGACGGCTGAGCAGTGAGTTTGACCTTGAAGATATTTTAATCGATTTTTTCAATATATTTTACCAATGAAATTGTTTTTGGAAAATAAGGCTTTGTACGAGTCATCAGAACAGTTCAACGATAATAATTTCATAGCTTGGAATAAAATATTATTTTTAATTTGTTCTTCAGACGTTTAGTGCCTGAAAATAAGTAAAAATATGGCACTAAACGTCTGTCCGACGAAATAAAAAATAACCCATTCCAAACTACGGAATTATATTAATTGAACAATTCGGAAGACTCTATCAAAGCCTTATTTAATTAACAAATGCCTTCGTAAAAGATATTGAAAAAAATCGATTAAAAAAACTCTTGAAGATCCTCTTTAGCCAACGGCTGGTGTGTTAGATACCTCGGTTCTCGTTAGATCACCGAGGTTAAGCAACATTGAGCGCGGTCAGCGATTGGATGGGTGACCATTCAACTCTGCCTTGCCAGGTTGCTGCCGTTGGGTCAGAGAGACTGGGGTGTTTGGGGGTCAGTGTGACGACCTCCCTCCACCTGTTATCAGTCTCTCGACGGCGCGGGTTGTGGAGGCTCGTGCTGTGAATGTTACACCGTCCTTCGGAAAGGACGTTAAGCCGTTGGTCCCCTTGGTACCTTTCGTCAGGAGTAGGCTACATGCCGGTACCGGGTTTCCTCTCCTCCCTTCTCTATATTACATTCTCACTAGTGGAGCCTGGCTCTGTTGAGAATATAGACTTAATAAAAATCACTACTCATCCTTTCTCCCTGCGGCCAGGTGTAACACCCAACAAGCCAGGGGAAGCCCCAACAACATTCAACCGTCTACGTCGTGCTATCCCACTACTAGCCGCTGCATACAGCTTCTACTGCATCATCATCCTACTCATCAGCATCTATCAGAAACAAGACGACGTCGAGAATGTGTCCTTCTTCGTGGGCGGCATATTTTTCAGAATAGTCATAGGGTCGAAGTTCGGGACTGTGTATCTACAAGAAGCAAGACTAGCTGACTTGATCCAAGAAATTGAGACTCTATTCAATGACCTGGTGAGGGGTGATGACCTCAAGATTAAGAAGGGGATGCGGTTCATGAGGGTGGTGCAGATGTTGGGGTTGTTGTTTTGGATCACCGTCGCCTTATTAATGTTGATGCAAGTACCAAAGATGTATGCTACGAGATCGATGCACTCTTTGTAAGTATACTCGAGGATCCTGATCTACTTTTATTGTCTAATTTAGAAACAGGAATTGCTCTCGTTTCATTCTCGACCATCTATTGCACACTCCTTGTTCGATGTCGTTTACATAATTGTATCTCTAGCTCGCTGGGGTTTTTAAAAATTTGTTCCGAAAAAATTGACCTTGAGTGGTGTGGAAGCGTAGACATGATCAATGCAGACTGATATTATCTATTTTTTTTTCATACAATTATTTTTGTTGTATTTACCAGATAGAGAAATAAAAACTCATAAAACCAAATCGTCTAACTCAAAAAAAGGAAAACAAGTTGAGTCCATATTTCGGAGCCGTTATAATGAAGAGCTCTCATGTTGTTTTCTTTTCTGTTGGAAGCGTTGTTGAAAAGGACTGTGGCGCAACGCTAAGAAAGAAGAAGGAAGTAAGGAGCCTTCGACACATCGTCGCTTAACTGTCCTTTCAGGACCACTAACGCTTCCAACTGCACAAACCGACATAACTGCTATCTTATGGAGCTGGTGGGTCTGAATCCATGTAACCTACTCATAACGATATTTGTTTGATTCCAGCCACTACCACCCCTATGATATAACGAAGTCACCTATGTTCGACATAACGATCATGGCATACATGTTATTTTCAATACTCGGATTCGGCTACATAGTGATGGTAGACGTTGTTTTCCTTGTCACTGAGGTGCACTTGATTGCAATCGCCAGATCACTGAGGTAATTATTCATTTATAAGCATGAAAGTTCAAAGATTAGGAAGGAATTGGGAGTGAAGAGATTGAGGGGTTTTGGTAACATGAAGAGAATGGATATTGGAAGATTGGCCAGAAAAGAAATGGAATCAATCAATGTTATAAGAAAGTTGGAAGGCCTAGAGCACAGTGGAAGAGTTTGATTTAAGAAGATGTGTGTACAAGAGGGGAAGACTGGAAGGTGGTTGAGGAGGGACGGTGGTGGGAAGATAACAACATCTGGAATGGTTTAATTACGAAGTGTCCTGTTTTACAGGACTGAATAATTTCACTTCAAAATTTAAAGTTTTTGACCCGAGTTTTCGTTCCAATCCATTGTTATTTGTTATCGAAATTTTTGTCTATGTCAGGAAAAGTCAAGATGTCCTAAAACAACGGGCAATGTGAGAAAAGTGTGATAAAACTACTGCCTAGTTGACTGAAAACATAACATGTCAGAAACACATGGTTAGGGGTAAATTTCCTTCCACCCTTCTCTATATTTCACCCTCACAAGTGCAGTCAGAATCTTAGAGGATCACAGACATAATAGTTATACTATAGTCCTTATGTGTCCCGACAGAAAACTCATCGTACATATCCGAGACTCAACACATGTTATCGTATAGATTTAATCTTAGCTTTCTAACAATCCAATCTTCAAACATTAAAATATATGACATATTTAATATTAACAGTACACAAATATTCATCTTCATATACTCACGTTCAGAAGGGGCACATAAACACTTATTTTACGTAGTCACATTACCAATAATTTCCTGGCAGCAATCGGATCCTGCAAATCCGTGCCTCAGCAGAGAAAAGCATTGAGGGTCTCAGAATCGTAAGACGAGCTTGCACCTTTGCTGAGTCCTTGACACTGCAACATGATGGAGAGTTGGAAGAAGCTCCTGCTAGAAGCAACATGCAGGTCCAAGGTGGTTGGAGGAAGATCCGACAGGTTGTTGAGTCACGTGGTCGAGAAGTAGCAGGTGGTGGTGGACTCGAGACTGTTGCTCTGGCAGTCGGAAGGAAGGAAGAAGTCAACACGGCTATGGAACTGATCCTGGCCAAATGCGTTGAACAACATGAGCGCTTTATCAAGTGAGACGATGATTATATAACTATTGTTTAAATGATGTCTGTACAAAGTAATATTAGCAGGGGGAAGCTGATATGAATTGGGATGAATAGCTATCGACTCTGCCGTTTTAGAGATGTGAACGGCTCAGTAAACATAATACTTATTGAAACTACAAGTAGAAATAAATGCACTTCTATTTGGGAAACATGGATTACTTTTTTTAATGTAAATACAAAATGTTATGCACTGTTAAGCATTTCAGTTTGGAGAATGTACTTTAAATTGCAGTTGTTATAAGGAATTAGGCTATGGTATTACAATTTGTTTTTAACATCAATGAAGATAAACTTCATTTCACATTCATCGGAACAAACCGTCACCACTGCCAATTCATTACACGATGGTTCCGAAAACGTCCACGACATCAAGATAAACTTCATTCGATTATTGATATCACTAATTTTTAGTGCCGGATTAAGCAACATGTATGGATACATGTATTTTTAACAATTTATATTTGTGTGTATTATACCACGGACAAGCACCTCTTAGGTGCTTCGTGGTCAAGTGACGGGTCTGTGTTTATTGTTGAGCGAGCGAAGCAAACGGCTCCTTTTGGCTCTTTAGGCACGGACCTCTGTTTTTTTTTGTATTTTTTTCTATTACCTGACTGTATTACAGGTCAGAGTTTTTCTTCGATCGAGCTGAAATTTTGCACACATGTGGAGACAACCTTTTCTGTTTGCAGACCCCAATTTTTTTGAAATTTATTCATTGGCTAAAATTTAAATAAACATCTCCTGATGGTAGGTTGAAAAATGAAACTGGTCTTCGATAAATCTGATCAAACACATATTTTGGCAATACAGGTCAGAGTTTTTCTTTGATCGAGCTGAAATTTTGCACACATGTAAAACCAACCTTCTCTGTTTGCATACAATATTTTTTTTTTGAAATCCAGTCATTGGTTAAAATTTAAATAAATATCTCCTGATAGGCTGAAAAATGAAAACGGTCTTCGATAATTCTGATCAAACTCATATTTTGCATGATCATTAAGTTAAGACCAATATTGTCTCTTATTTTCCAAAATTTCATCCTGATCAGTTAAGAACGTATGAACGTATTGAAATTTTTAATATCTGTCAGTAATGAAGTATCGAAATGAATGTTTTCCAGTGCCAATTGAATTGATTCTGATTTGATTTATGAACCAGGTGCTTAGATTCTATTTTAAAGTTTCGATGAAAAGCATATACTTTTAAGTTGATATCATAATCAATTCAATATGGATGTATTATGTTTTCTGTGCGTTGTGTACGCATTTCCGGTTCGAGAATTTGCACGTACTCGTGCTCGCTCATCAACGCGTTACACTGAGCGTTTTCCTAGTATTTATATTTCTAAAAGAAAATAAAAAAGTGGGGGCGGTGACTTGCATTACACTAGGAGTGTTTAACGTAGGGACATCTTGACAGCAAAAGTCATCTCGTGTTTTATCTACTGCAGGCTTTTCGAAGAAGTGAATGATTTGATAAAGATGGCAAGTGTCGTCCAACTCATGCTTAACATTCTCGTTGGTCTCATGGTTCTGTACGTAACGACATTGGTACGTAAAAGTAGTAAAATAATCGACACTTTAGGAGCAGACAGCATGTTGGCTTTGGAATTGTGTGTCGATCAGCCCTACGCTTATACCATCCCGCCATACAACGGAGATCGTACAGTGGTATACCAGCGCTCCGTTGTATGGCGGGATGGTATAAGCGTAGGGATGATCGACTCACAATTCCAAAGCTGTACACCATGGGCGTCCGCAGACTTCTGCCAGTTGGGGGCAAGGCAAGGAAAACAATATTTCTTGGATAAAGGGTGGTGTGGGGGCGTGCACCCTGCCCAGAAGTCCGATTTTTGGTTTTTGGACATTTTGAAATCAATTTTGAGACGTTATGAGGTGTATTTTGTTGGAATATTCAATATTTTTTAAATTTTACACTTTTGGGTAGTGGGAGACATGTTCAAACCTGCCCCTTTTTTTTCTTTTTACACTTTGAAATCAATTTTCTTTAGTAATTATTCTCGTTACAAAATGAAATTTTAAGTAAAACACCAGACAAATTTTATGTTTTCCTGACATCCAGGGGGGTGGGGGCAAGTACCCCCCCCCCCCCCTTGCCCCTCCTTGTGGACGCCCATGATGTACACCCGTGGAAACAAGTTTCACTCCCTACCACATTTAAAAAACAATTTTCTGTGACAAGGGTCTAGGAAAGGGGGGGGGGGGGGGGAGGGGGCATAAACTAACGTATATACATGTAGGGTAAAGGAGGAACAGGAGAGTGACAGCATCTACAGCATCGACCTTCTTGTAGATGGTTTTCTCTTTTACTTAACTCCACTAAATAATTTTCATATCAGAAGTAAGTTAACAATGTTATTTGATATTGTTTAAATACAGATGAAAGGTTCAATTTTAGGTCCCATTTTGTACTTATTGTATGTGAATTCTTTGTTCAGTGTAATCTCAAAGTGTAAGATTTATATGTATGCGGATGACACTGTATTGTTATCTGTTCATAAAAATTTTTCAATTGCTAATCAATATCTACAGGAGGACTTTACGCGGGTATTGCAATGGAGTCATGATCACGATTTAATCATTAATTCAAGTAAAACAAAAATAATGCACTTGTGTTCACCTTTCAACTCTAGTATTGATTCTCCTGTACAGGTTAAATTCCATACATCTTCTTGTCTACATTTAATGAGTTGCGGATCAAGATGTTGCCAATGTGAGGATGAAATTGACATTGTGAGCACTTATGTTTACTTAGGTGTGTTACTTGACCGCCATTTCAGCTGGAAGCCACACATTGACATTCTCTGTAATCGATTGCCAATATGCTCTTTTCATTTATACAAACTTAAATTTATATTACCATTTGAAATTATCAGATCTGTGTATTGTGCTCTTGCTGAATCTTTATTACTGTATGGAATCTTGGCGTGGGGAAATGCTACTGCTGGCCATGTTAAACGTATAGAATCCCTTCAAAATAAGATGATAGGAACAATTGCTCCACCCCATATTAAATTGCACGAGGCTTCAATTGATCAATTATATAAGTTTGCTAATCTGTTGCCTTTTTTACAGCTTTTCAAGTACAGATTGATTTTAAAACATTATTATTGTCCTGAATTTAGGAATTTATTTGTACACTCAAAAAATACTAGAGCTCAAACTCATATAACTTACACAGTCCCCAACTATACCAACAAATATGGTAAGAGGCAGTTAGCTGTTAACATTCCGAATATTTTAAATTTAATCCCTGATAACTTAAAGAATTTAGAAAAATATGCTGAAATTAAACAAGAGTTAAAAAATTGGTTTCTTTTCAATTGTTAATTTTATTTTTGCTGATCTTCTATAAAAGCTGTGACAAATTGCTCGTTGGTAATAATTCATTGTATAATAATAGAGTCTAGATTTATTTTGTTGTTTCACTACGGCATTGGTGCGTATTATTGTTGTGGGAGTTTTTTTTATCTTGTATTTTTCTTGTGTTGTCACACCGCATTATTTGTATTGTTAATTTTTATTTTATGAGATACACCTGCAGATGAGCCTGCATGGCTTTGCAGGATTTTGTTTGATGTATTTTTTGTAATAATGTACTGTGTGTATCTGTGTGACTAATAAAAATAAATAAATAATTATTGGGTTATTTCCCAAATAAGTCACTATCTCCTTCATTCACAGATTGCTGCTTTCCAGGATTAAATGGCTATGTTTCAGGCAGAGAAGTTCGGTTCGCTAGAAGTGTTTGTCCTCTGCCTCTCATTCGGCTTGTATCTGGAACTCCTGGTCGTTTGCATTCTGGGAGACGTTATGACGAAGCAAGTAAGTCACGCGTTC
This sequence comes from Leuctra nigra, assembly GCA_934045905.1. NCBI lineage: Eukaryota > Metazoa > Arthropoda > Insecta > Plecoptera > Leuctridae > Leuctra > Leuctra nigra. The sequence goes on from OW203773.1 coordinate 8,156,989, forward strand.
ATGACTTACAAATCCGAACAACAATGTAATTAGAAGTAGAATATTGAGACACCGGACAAACTGTCAACTTCTGCGAGAGTGGAGAGTGGAGAGTAACCCTCTCATTGGCTGACAGCTGTTGCGCGACCATATTTGACGGTCACGTGACAACTGTCTGCCATTGGAGAGCTCACTCTCTAAACTCTCATCTCTCCACTATGGCATAAATTGAAAGTGTGTCCGGTGTTTGAGTGTCTAGGAAAGAACACTCGAAAAGTTCACGCCACTTAGAACGGGATTTCCGAGAACTTGATTTTCTTCTACAGCATAATAATGAGTCGACGATACTTGATGAAATCCATGTTTAATGAAGCACGAAAAGGCGGCCCCTACTTTTTTCTAAACGGCGTTACCGATTGTCTTCAAATTTTCACAGATTATAGATAAAGAGTAGATCTGTGTCTCTATAGCCCAAAAGTTATATTTTTTGTTTAGTTTTTTTCAGGGCAGAGGTGCCAAAAAGACTCATATATTGCCCATGTTAGCACATCCGCAACACGAGTAAAAATATTTTTTTGAATTTTTTTGAATTTATAGAGACACAGATTTACTCTTTATCTCTATGCTGTAAAATTTTGAAGACAATCGGTCAAGCCGTTAAGAAAAAAGTAGGGGCCGCCTTTTTATGGTTTTGTGGGTTTCATCAGGCTCTCTAGTTTGAATTATTCTCAGTTACTTATGCAGATGGTATGCAACCCGCACCACACGATGGAATTCACAAATATCACGTAGTACGAAATGTCAACAAATGTCGACTACGAAAAATTGAGACGTGACTGACGTGCTAATTGCTCTCGGATGTTTTCACTGTTCACTGACTCGGATCTTGATTGCCAATGCATCATTCAATGCACAATTGATTCGAATCAATGCTTAGATGCACATTTATTTTTAATTATTAATACATTATAATTAGCGAATTAATTGATTATTTAATTAGTAATGTAATGCTTTAGAGTTATATATTTTTTATGAACACACTAAAAACCTTGTTTATTTATTCACTGTTTTGTTGTAAAGCAAGGCTTTTCATGCCCAGGCGCAGCATTTTGCACGCCGTCGAGACGCCGAGCAGATAGGTACCATTGAGTATTATAGGAGCGAACACACGGGACGAGCAAAAGACTCGCGTGTAAAACTCCCCAGGGCGAAAAACCGCGTGACAGAGCGGGGAAAAAACGCGCCGTGTGCCGTACGCTGCAAAATCAAAATGATTTTACATCATTAGACTAGGGTCACCTTTTTGACCAGGGTTCGACAGGTGATTCATAAAACAAAACATTTTTGGTAAGTTTCAGCACGAGTTGAAATCTACGATTTGATGTAGCCAAAGAAATTAAGTTTTGCTCGACTGTTTGTTTGTATACGTGGCATTAGAATATTACTATTTTATATATGTTATACAGAGCAAAAGCCATTATCGTCGTTTCGGAATTTTCTGCGACTTTCTTGCGAAAACTAGGACCCCTATTCACCAACAGCAGCACATTTGACAGTTAGGACATGTTTTGATCCCAGCCTTCTAAATGAGGCGTTAATGACATGTCAAGAAGCCTTTTCGTAGGACGACATTTAGCCATCATTCTTTTAGTAGAGTATACTCCTAGGTGTTATAATGTACAAATACCTAAAATTGTAACGATAATTATTATGAGACCTGATTTTTATTATCGTCTATGAAGATGAACATTTAATTTTTAAACATTATTTATCTGTAAACTACGAACATTTCATGTCATATTATGAGCAGCAGAAATATTCATAATTTGAAAATTAAAAAATATTGATTTTTAATTGATTTGGTAATTCATAGCTTGCACGAACTTCTTTAGTTTTATATCAGCAATGTAAAATTACTGAATTTTCCACCTGAGGACGAAATTTTGTTAACACGTTGACGGGTCAAATTTATACCTTAATTGAGGTAAATCGATGTATGTTTTGTAATGAGAGTGATTCCTCTTCGTACTAAAGATATCTCCAGAGCCTATACAATTTCCCAGGTACCCATTAATTATAAAATATCGTCTAAAAGCAGAGAATCACAGCTATTCTGCGTGCCATCAAGATGGTAGCAGGCAACAATGAGATGATAACACGTGCAAACTCATCATGTTACAGAGCCTGCAGGTGGGCGTGGCAGCGTACAGTTGTGATTGGTTGGAAGCATCTGCACGCTTTAAGCACGCGCTACGCATGATCATCTCAAGGTCACAGAGAGAGTTGTGTATCAAAGCAGCGGGGATTCCCTTGTCCTTGAGGACATTCAGGACGGTGAGTCATGTGATACACCTCGTGCATGTCAGTTCAGTTCCTGTACTTCCCACACACAGATTGTACAACACACTTGGACCAGCGTTCAATATCATCTTCATATATTCATTGAATTCCGCTCTAGGGGATTTGCAAGGGTGTCGTCGATGTCTGGTGACAAAGTAAACCGACCCGTTATTAAGTAAAATTCTTCACTCGTCCAGCTGAGATCGTCTGACATTGAACAGATTGCAAAGAATCCTGACACAGTACAACACTATACTTTATACGAATGTATGTTATAAATATAAAGACAGGACGTGGTATTAAACAAAATTATTAATATGTCCTTTTAATGCCAGTATATAGTCGGGCAGAGCGACCTTCGACATCGGCGAAAGCATTCAGTGCTGCAGCTATAGCAGTCACGAATCCCATTTAGACCGGAAGTCAATGATTTCGTTGTAATATAAGGCGTCTTTCCCTGACTAATTTAAATTTTATTATTGTGTTTGCTGATATCATAGTGGCATGTACATTTAACAAAAGAAATACGAATCAGATTGTCTGCTGGAGGCCTATTCTAGTACGTATTCCCAATTCCATTCCTGATGGAATCCGGTCACGGCCATAAGGATTAACATTGCACCGAATCAGATTCCATCAGAATTGGGTATTTAAATGTTCTAGAATACGGCCCCTGGTCAGGTTCCTTGAGCATCATTCCTTGTTTTTATCAATGAAATCAGAGCTCACCTACTAGAGTTAGATGACGAATATGAATTGATATCATCGGATGTTGATATCAAATATTTTGCAGACAATCCGTCCCTTCAGAATACCGTTTCTTTTGTTGTTGAGAGAACAATCTATTTAAGACATTTAATCAGATGATTGTGTAATGATCATTGCTTATACAATATGATGTTTGTTGTTTGCAGATTGGTCGAGCTGGTTACTACCTTCACATGCTGATATCCAACTTTTACCACGGCGTCAAGATTGTAGGACAAAGACAATGAATACAATATCACATCAACATTACCACAATGTATTACCATTTATAAGCAACTCTCACTTATACTCGATTCCTTTAAGGTTCAGGCGTAGTGACAACAAAATGCTAACACTTTCACTTAGAAGGGGTCAGTTTAGCAAAGACTTCTCCCGCATCCAGATAAGTTAAGGCACTTCTGTTGGAATTAATCTACGCAGAAAAGAACTGCCCAAATAACTTTGTAGATGATTTTACTTCCTTGCACCTAAATATTATCAAATCAAGACCTGAAGTTGAAAGAAATCCGACGAGCAGCCAAGAACAGCAAACTTTACTCTAAAAAAAGGGCAAATATATATCACAAACCTGACACAATGTTGTTATCTAAACATGCACTCTTTCTTCATCTTGAATGTAATATTTAACATAAAAGCACTAGGTTTTGACAGATTTCACATGCGTACTTATACACGAGGTTTTTGTTTTATTAATCAATAATCACCTAAATTGACTGAAAATATTGATAAGCTCCAGTATGCAGTGAATGTCCTTCATAATTCGTCTTGGATAACTCAACATGAACGATGTAAGGAATGTTCTCATAGGTAACTATTTTGTTGATCGGATGTAGAGAATAACTATACTCAGGCATCTTAATCAACAAATTATAACCACTTTCCACCTACGAACACAACACCAAAACCACTTAGTTACATTTACGAACAAAAAGGAAGGCAAAAACATATACTCTGCCTTTCCCGTAGAAGAACCCAGAAAAAGAAATCTTTCCAATTTGAGTCTTTATAAAATTATGTCCCCCAGATCCAGGATTGTGCAACACAATCAGTAGTATATTTCGTTATTGTTAATTTTTAAATATTGATATCAAAATTAATTTATATTCAATTGATATTTATTGAGTAATTTGCAACTATAATACTAATAACATTTTATAATAACTAATGATTTTACATTCTCTGTTCTTTTATATGCACCATATAAATATAATTAATGTATACTCGGCCAAACAAAACTTGAACGTTGACCAAATTTGAATGACTGCTGGTCATGTCTCATACCAATCAAAGCTTGTTATTATCATTGACATGTGAGGTCACCTACTAGAGTGAGACAATGAGATCGCTTAGACTGACTTCCGATGGTGCGATCTTACATTTATCAGCCTATTAGATTTATTGAACGTTCAAGTTTTGTTTGGCCAAGCTCACCTAAATGTATGTAACTGCAAATGTAAATAATATATGCTTAATGCATATAAATGTAATATAAATGTAAATGAAAATGAATTTATATGTAATTTATTTATGCATACAAATGTATGCATTAATTTTTTTGTCTGGGACTTAACGTCGCACTGTTCTGCAGCGAGGCTAATGGCGACGGATGAATGATTATGATGATGGTTAGGAGATGATGGTGAAGAGTAGGTAAGGATGGAAGGTGGGAAGGAGGCGGCCTTGGCCTATCACCTTCCCAGCATTTGCCTGTCGACTGAGGGAAAGCCACGAAAAACCCCCAGTCAGGAATAACGGCCGCGGGAATCGAACCCGGGCCTCCGGAATAAAAGTTCAGAGCGATAACCACTCACCCAACCTTTTCCGTAAAAAGGTAAAACCGTAAAACAGGATTATATGATCGCTTAACAGATAGGTATATAGTAAAAATATCTGTACTATGTTTGTCATGTGGATCAATTTCATTATCAGTATTCGAACTCTCTGAAGTCTAAATAATTTAGAAAAGACACCAAACACGCGACAGATTTCTTTCCGACCAGATCAATATCACAACTTGCCAGATTCTTTAGTTGTATACATTTTTACGGTTCTCATGAATGTAGTGTTCAATTCTGTCAGTCTTCATTTGTGAGCTTCAGAAGATAAAATAACTCGCTTCGTACTTTTGAAAATGTCAACTTTTGTGGTATCATGTCTGAAGATATTAAAATTGAAGTTTTAGGCAGCGTTTGATGAGACAATGGCTAAGATACAGAAAGCCAGCTTTGGGTTTGTGCGAACTGCATTCTATTACACAGGTAGGTAGGATCATACTCATTACACCTTAAAGGCGAGTCTATCAATACTCTGCTAACTTTTAAACGGTTGATTAGGACTGTACTGTCAACAACCAATGACTACACTAGAATGACTGTGTTAAAGCGGTCCCAGTGCTTCAGCCATGGTGCTTAGAATTCGCCGTAATTCATACAAATCTCTGATGAAATAATACCTCAAACAGCAGCATATATCCATTATAACTTACCGTATTCTCCAATCATATGTTCTTAATTGAAGTTCGCAATTAAATTATCCCAAAATAATTCTTATTTGTTGTGCAATGTTGTCAGATTTATGGTAAATTTCACACATTATACACATTTTTTTTCTTATCTGGCCCGTGACCCTATATTTTTAAACGGCAGTCTTATTCAAAAAATTATTATCTTTAATTTGAGACTATTTTCAATATTTTGTCATTCCTCTTGCGTAGCAATTTAAGACCAATATTACTGGACGATTTCAAGTCTCCCTGTGTTATCTTATGGGGGAAAAGATGATCTTCAATCAAGAATATCTAATTATATCATACGGTAAAGGGCAAATATTTTTTGCTAGTGTATGTAATATGATTTCACTAATCTTTGGTGTGAATTACAGCAAATTCTCATTCCTATGACGTTACCCTGGAACCCCATTAATAATACTGGTTTAGCAGTGTATTGAAAGTCTGGCCCTAAGTTCCGTTAGAAGCAAAGATCCGCCGGAGTCACACTTCTTTCATGGAACCCTCCCCCAAAACCGACCCCACTTTATAGCATTTGACTCGCGTCCACCCAAAGCCAGGAATCTGGTATTTCTCTCGGCTCTCGGGTTCGCAAAGCATTATTTCGACCAAGAAAACTTATCGCTGTTATCGCTGTAACTTATCGCTGAAAACTTATCCATGTTTGCTTTGGTCTGGTCATATTTGGAAATATTTTTTTTCTATGTAATTATTTGTTCACAGGTATAACCCCCAACAAGCCAGGGGAAGTCCCTACAACATTCAACCGCATACGCCGTGCAATTCCTCTACTAGCAGCTGCATACCACATCTACTGCGTCATCATCCTCATTGTCAGCATCTACCAAAAGCAAGATGACTTGGGAAAGGCACTGCTCTATTTCGGAAATATCTGCTTTAGACTTCTAATATTGTTCAAGTTCGGTACGGTGTACCTTCAAGGAGAAAGAATTACTGCGGACCACAAAGAATTGGAAAGTCTCTTCAACGACCTTGTGCGTGATGATGACGTCACGATTCGGAAGGGAATGTGGGTCATGAAGAAATTAGAGAAGTTGGCCGTGTTGTTCTGTTTGCTGCTCTGCACAATGGTGTTGCTCCAAGTGCCAGGGACGTTTGCTGCAAGAAATATTTTCGCATTGTAAGTGCAACCAATAGACAACATCATAAACTATCAGAGCTCTCTGGCGGGAGAAATATCGGCGCGCATTGCCTATCGGGTACCTGGTTCAATCCAACCTGCAGTCTCTACGCGTAGTCTGTATACATCTCTTATGATTAGGTATAAATTCAAGTCTGTACGACATTGAATAAATGAAAACTATTTGAACAACTTGTTCTTAGATGTAAACAAATCCAATAATTACGAATAAAATATAATATCGGGACATTTCCACGTCAATTAATGAGATAATGGTGAATTCCTTTTGAATGACGCTCCTCAGCCAATGAGAGGCGAGCATTCTGCTCTGGAGCTGAAGACTGTAGGTTAGTCACGCCCCAAATGCACCGCCATATTATGGTTTCCGCGCATGCGAAGTAGGTTTGTGATGTTGTCTATTACTTCCTTTCACATTAGTTAATTTGGGGACATTAAACCACCATAAGGATTGCGAATTTTGTGATGGAATGGAGATTTTGATACAAAACTTTTAGCATACATTGTTAATAATTGCTTGGCTGGTAGACTAGTTCGATTCCTGTAGTAGCATATTTTTTATTTTTTATTATAGGCACCGAGTGTTGACTCTCTTTTGTTTCTGAAAATGACAGACGTTGGGTGGCATAAATTAGCAACTCTTGACGTGATCCTCATACCCTTAGTTGCAGCAGTTAGTAAACATTACTCATTGTATGCATTCTTACAATAACACGCCACATGATATTTCGTTGTGCAAAATGTATGAAGTGTAAACAATTCCACTGAATCTGAAAACATTATTAGTTTGCTCCTCTCTTTTACCAATTCTGAGCGATTATGAGTATCTATTGATTTTTATCGGTTGCTATGCCCACGGCCAATGAGAAATGATGAAACTGAAGATTCTTCTACGTACAGTTTTGCCGATTTACCTCGCTAGTGGCGCTGGGGGTATGAACACTCGGTGCCTATCGTAGCCTCGTATACAGCCCTTCACGCGACGCGTTGGGCGCGAGGTGCGTCGAACATGAACATTGTTTATTGACGCTCTCTCGCGACGACACGTAAAGGGCCTGACCTTGAACTCTGATTGGTGCTCGCGTGTTGCTCAACGCGTCGCCAGCAGCGTTGTATGCGATGCTCACCTAACGTGACCCACAACCAATCTGTGGATTGGGATTTTCTTGAAAAACAGGTATTTTACGAACCCCTTAGTGAGCTCAACCCAAGAGAAGGTTCGGCATAACAATGGGGCATGGTGCGCACGCAAGTAAAGTAGGGGACGGGAAAATAAAATGACCCTTTTCCAATCCACAGATCGACTGCTGGTCACTTTAGAGCGCGATGTCTGTTTGGGGTTAAAGTTTTATTACTTGCGCACTTTGACGTCTGGTATGCCGACATAGCAATGGCACGTATATGTTTATACCACCCCTACCACCATTATGGCGTAACGTTTTGTGTTATTTCCAGCCACTACCACCCCTATGATGTAGCCAAGTCGCCTATGTTTGAGATCGCAATCGTGACTGAAATTGTATTTGCAATGATGGGATATGGCTACATAATGCTAGTTGACTGTACTCTGCTGGTTGTCATGGTACATTTGATTGCCATCGCAAGATCATTGGGGTTTGTGTCTTTCTACTATTTTATGAAGAGTTCATGGTTATTTGGTCATCATCATAAGATCATTTTTATTGAATATTATTATGAACAGTTTTTGCAGTTTAATATACCAAAAGCCTTACTATTTTATAACAATTCAAGATTATAATTAATTTCACTTTACAACTCTCTGAGAGTTCATCTAGCCACTAATGTCGACAAATTATTAGTAGTAATGAAAGTAAACGCATAAAATAAAATACACCTCAATTAATACAGACAACCCACTTTAAGTGTCATCACTCATCACTAAACTAAAGGTTGCCTTCTTAACACCCTAACCATACTATCTTTGAAAATTCAAATAGGAATGAGCGAGCGTAGCATGCGTCTTGTAGCTTTACTGAATTTCAGATTGATCGAAGAAAAAATTCTGAACAGAAAAACAAACAATATAAGCAGAGATCCGTGCCAAAAGGGCCAAAAGTAGTCACTGGCTTTTCTGGCTCAATTAATCAAAATCCGTATATTTTCCGATAGAAAACGAATCCTGAATATCCGTGGCTCAGCGAAGAAGAGCATTAAACATCTGAAAGTTCGGGGAAGAGTGATCAAATTTGCTGGCTTCTTTCAACATCGAAACGAAAGAGGGTTTGAAACCACTTTGAGGGACAACAGGCAGGTCCAAGCTAGATGGAGGAAGATCCAACAGGCTGTTGTGTCAAGTGGACGAGAAGTAGCAGATTGTGGTGTACTCGAGACTGTTGGAAATACGGAAGAAGTCAACACGGTCATGGAACAAATCCTCGCTAAATGCGTTGAACAACATCAAAGCCTTATCAGGTGAGACGATGATATTGCTAATCGTTGCTAATGACATTATTGAGCAGAGTGCAATTTATTTGCTGACATTATCAGTGTTGTATTCTGGAACCATTAGGGCATTAGGGGGTTGGGGGTATTCTGTATTGTTGTAAACTTAAAAGCTGGTTCTGGAACGAATTGATTCATTCAATTCGTTCCAGAACCCATCATTTTAACCCATCTCAGCTTTGGCTTAACGCGATTCGAGCGATACCACGTGACTAAATATATAAAACACGAAATTGGCCAAACTATTGCGCCTAAGAGGAAGATACTGTAGTTTCCTCATTCCATAAGTGATTCTACAACCCACTTTACCCTTTTTGCCTCCAATATTTTGGTCCCAAATTTTTTTTGACAAAATTTTGCTGTAGCATTAAAAAAAATCTTAGAGACCGCAATTATTACTCTACAGACTTGCAAGTGGGCTCGTTGACTTCGTTATGAATATGCGAAGAGGGCACTAGTTTATTTTTTAATAACTTGATATCTACCTGGCCACAGGCACCAATAAATATGGGTTATTAAGCCGAAAATTCCGGAACCTACCGTCTTTAATTTAGAAAAATTGCAATAAAAATATCGAAAAGGGATTTAAGTACTTCCTAGGTATAAGTTATGAGATTATTTTTGCCAAGTTTCAGTATTTTCAACAGTTATTTAGTTTATACTTTTTCTTTCTGTGAATCGTCTTTGACCAGTTTCAATCGTCCCGGATATTTTTTTGACTTTCCAAAATGGGTTGATTTCGCTAAAAATCGATCTCTTCTAACATCTTCCTATTATATTTGCCCTGAAATTAAAACTTTATACCCCCTAGAATCCCCTTAAGAATCTTGAACTACATGACAACACATTGTCTACTTACTGAATGTGTGATATTAGATTAGATTAATAGGGTTTAACGGCGCGTCAACGACGAGGTGATATTGCGCACATTAATTATTTTACTTTAAACTTTGTTGAATTAAGTGGAGGACATTGGTAGGGGGTTGACCTAACGGGCCCGATCCGGGGGAGTCCAGCACTGGTTGGAAGGCCAGGCCGGAATGGGGACGGACCGGGGGGTGTAAGGATTCGGGCCGGCGGAACCCGATTTCAGAGGGATCACCATCTCGAGGGGGAAAGCCGGCCCGATGGGGACCGCAAATTCAAGGGAGGACATGGTTAGGCCAACCCTGGCTGCTCTTTGTCTGGGCCTCACCACTGATCTGTCCGGCATGGGTAACCCTTACACATGAGGATATGCTCGTCGGCGTAGCTGCAATGGATCGTTGGCCAACACAAACCCCACCACCGCGATAAGGTGGCAGCCGTCGGTGGGGTGTGTGATATTGATTGTCATACTCTGTCTTCCAGACATGTCCAAGAAGTTAATTCTGTATGCAAGAAGGTGTTTCTCATTCAACTCTTCATCAACTTCTTGGCTGGCCTGTGTGTTCTTTACGTTACAACATTTGTAAGTATGTGATTTGTCAGAGAGATGAGGATCTTAAAAAAATGCAATGACATTCATAAAGTATAACATAAATTGACGATAATTATAATGTGAAATACATAAAATACATGTGGATAATATTGCAAAATAAATAATAATGACAGCTTAATAATAAAATAATAATTTTACTGAAGTCGAATTGGTGACTCTACAAATGGTTGCGGTGTATAACCACCGAACTCTTCAAATTTAAAATACGCTTTTAACTTTTTGTCTTACATATAAATTGACTACAAAACTTGTTTAAAAAAAATAATGTGTCTCTACTCTTCATATCTTCCGTCAAAGCCAGTTCATTTACTAGTCCCCGATGGTTTTCACTGATACTAATAGTTTCCAGGCTGATTTTTAAAAATGTCGTGAAGTATTTCGAACTTGAAGTGACAGTTCTTCTTCCATTAGGTAATTTCTGCCCACCCAACTTCATCTTCCTCTTTTACAACATTTATCAACAGACAATTTTTTGAAGAAATGTTTTTTTCCTAATAAAAATGCACGGTCTTGAACTACATTTCAAAAAAATCACTAAATATAATACAAAACATAGTGTCCACAGGAAAAATGTATTAATTACATTGTATTTTTCAGGCAGCACAGTACGAAGTTCGAGAAATGTTTATACTGTCACTCGCTTTCTGCTTGTACGGGGAACTCTTTTTCTTGTGTCTTCTGGCAGATATTCTGACTGAATATGTAAGTCTATAACTGTCAGGCTATCAGTCTCATTTAAGCATTTCTGACGTACAATATCATTGAAACGTTTTTAGTAACTTCCAAACTTACCTATACATTCCAAATACATTAATGAACATTGCTCACTTTATTTACCCAAAAGGTAACTTCCAAACTCAAGCCTGGGGGCCAATTCTTGAGATTCACGTTTTGAAACCGTTTTACGTTTACATGTTATAAAACTGGAAACAGTTGACAACTATCGGCTAGCCTTCACCTTTTTTGGTTTTAAACAATGAAACCGTGACACGGTTTCAAAACGTGAATCTCAGGAATTGGCCCCCTGCCCCGCAGCAAGACATGCTACCAATCTTGGCCCCGTAGGACGTTTTTGTATTTTTGATACGCAAAAATTAATTTGGGGCGCAAAAGTGCCATTAATTATACAAATTTAACCTCATGGCGCCTCATGGCTGTTGACGGCGCCCACACACTCCTTGTTACGGCCCTGAACTCGGCAACCGGATGTTGTCCTCTCACTTGCTCCTATTGTTACAGAGCCTGCAGGTGGGCGTGGCAGCGTACAGCTGTGATTGGTTGGACGCGTCTGAACGCTTCAAGCACGCGCTACGCATGATCATCTCAAGGTCACAGATGTATGTTATGTTACAGAGCCTGCAGGTGGGCGTGGCAGCGTACAGCTGTGATTGGCTGGACGCGTCTGCACGCTTCAAGCACGCGCTACGCATGATCATCTCAAGGTCACAGAGAGAGTTGTGTGTCAAAGCGGCGGGAGTTCCCCTCTCCAGGCGCACATTCAGGACGGTAAGTAACATCAGTTGTCCCGTAGCCTATTTCCGAGTTAGAGGAGAAAGGAGGATAACTAATTATCGTTAATCATTTCTTGAATAAGTGCTTTTTTATTTTATTTATATGGTGTGAAATGTTTTAGATCTGTATGCGTCTATGTACAAAAATGTAACTTTCTTTGTCAACTTATTTTCGTTATTTTTTTATTGATGCCCTTTCTTGAACAACCGTTTCAAGTGAAACTCACTTCACTTTCCTTTAGTCCTGGAACCATAGTTAAGCGAGCGTAGCGAGCGTTACTACGGGACTCTTAAGGTAGAATCACCATAACCTTAATGTTTCCGATTTACTTGAAATTTTGGTGACTTATTGATAATCATGCAATACACAATCTATGAAAAAATGAAACACTTCTCTTGTCCAGTTTCTGAGATAAATTGATTTGTCTCCCCCATGTTATCTTATGGCGGAAAAAGAAAATCGTGTCATTTTTAGGTTAAATTGAAGATCTATTTTTTTTGTCTCGATAGATTTGAGCCAAAAACTTTTTTTATGGTAGACATATGGACAGTCTATCAGGAAAAAAATTGAAAACAATACCAACGTGTGCTATTTTAAAAGTTACATACCAAATTCGAAATGATTTTCCTATACCTCCCATGTTAAAGTTTTGTTCATCCTCTGATAACATAAAATTGAAAACTCATTGTTGGACTGGAGTTGCAAACTACAGAACATTAAATGAGTCTGTTGTACTTAAATATAGTTGAAATGTAGGAAAACGTTTTTTGAACTTGTAATTTCAAGAATATTTTTTTTTTGAATATGTCGATCGATTGCTCCCCCTTAATATGCCTCTTTCTCTGTTTCTTTTTTTTTTGTCTGCACCATATTTTCCGCACCGATTGACTAATCGAGCTGAAATTTTGAACATACACTAATATCATATTAATTTCGACCTGGAATGTTTTTTCAGCAATATTCAATTCAAAAAGTTGATTATTTTTATTTACGACCCATTTGGCCGCGACACCCTGCCGAGCTTATTACCCAAGTCGCATCCTGTCCACCCCACCCCTCCACTAATGACCAGCCAGCCCCCACCATTAAGAAAAAGGTTGTTTTCCTTTGATTCAAATGAGAAACAGGGGCCAATAATTTGCAAACTGCATTGGTATTAGAGGTAAAGCGCTTATCAGTGCTCGCTTATCAAAGCGTTACAATGAGCGTTTTCCTAGTGTAGATCAGGGGTCGGTAGCCTGCGGCTCCTTGGTGGTTCTTGAATGGCTCTTTATAATTAAACAAAGATCATAATTCGACAAATTTGAAAATTCGAAAAAAATGCCCTGCGGGGCAACATTTGGAAGGTTAATTGAAAAAGTGTGTTCATTTAATAGTCCCAAAATCACTTTTAAATTGTTGAAATTCTAAAAGAAAACTCCCTGCGGGGCAACAATTGGGAGGTAATTTGTTTCAATGTGATCATTTTAGTCCCAAAATCACTTTTAAATTGTTTAAATCGTAAAAAAAATCGCCCTGCGGGGCAATAACTGGGGGGTTTTGTCAAAAAGATCAAAACAAACTAGAAATTCAATTTATTATTTTTGGTGTATTATTTTTTGATTGCCTTTACTACGGCTCCCGTTATAATCTAATTAATACATTTTTGGGAAATTGGCTCCTTCACCAAAAAGGTTGCCGACCTCTGGTGTAGATAGTAATCGAACTTCTTGTTCAAATGTTATGTTCTTGCAATGCGGTAGAGATGTGCATTTTGATGTTGATAATAAATTGCAACTATTATTTGATTGATTTGATCTCCGATTTATGTTTGAGGACAGACGAAGAGTATCATTCTGTGTTAATTGCAGATAACTCGAGCTGGCTACTATCTGCAAATGATGCTGTCCAACTTCTACCATGGAGTAAAGATTGTCGGCCATCAACAATGATTCTGAAGTCACCACAACATTACCGTGGCTGCATACCGTATTTTGATCCAAAAGCCCAGTTTTCCTATCCTATTGTCACGTGATCACCTGGGCGTGACCTTGAGTCGAATCTAGTCGAACGATACAGGCATCCATGTTGGATCACAAAGTCCAGGCTTTTGAGTTGGGGCATATTGGGCACAGGTTTGAGCTCGTTTGTTGAAGCGGCAAGTTTGATTTAACCTGTAAATCCTATGGTGACGTCATCGCCCAACTCGCTCCTATTGTGGAACTCACTGTAACTTAGACTTAGATACATTTGCTCATTGGCTACAAAATATTGATACAGTATTTGAACCATGTATTTATTTTATTAGCGTTTATTTATTTTTTGACAATCATCTATTCTGGATGATGTTTTAATTATACCTTCTTAACTTGCTATTCAGCATAGTAACTAAATAAAAAAAAACGTTATTATGCATTAGCGAGTCATCAATCTTATTCTATGACAGCTCTAAATATTCAATTCAATTATGAACTTCTTAATTGCACTTCCTAAAGAAATTCAAACGATGTGAAATTTTGCAATTTTATGTACTCAAGGAATACTTCCCGCTTAGTAATTTTTTATCATTGTTAACTTTCCAGTTATACTTTGCAATAAAACTCAACTGAACTGTTAACTTGATGATCACTTTTCACATACCTCAACCATGTCTCATACATCCTTTGAGGGCTTGTCTTAGGACTCTGTCTCCAGCTTAATTTACAGTGCACATTGGGTGTTCACAGGCGCGTAGGAATACTTTCATAATGGGGGGGGGGGAGATTTCGACACCCGGAAGGGGGTCGGGGCGGCCAAGCCCCCCAGCTTGAGCCCGCAAGGTATTTATTAGAATTTAAACCGGTTAAAATTGATTTTGGGGCATTAAAATGCACAAACTGAAGCAAAGAACACTCCAATTGTTGGCCCGCTGGGTATTTTTTCGAATAAAAACATTTCAAAATCGATTCTGGGATTAATAACAACAAATAACTGTTTTTTTGCCCCGCAGTGCGTTTTTTTAGAATTTAAACAAATTTTAAGTGATTCTTGGAACATAATTTTTTATGGTGAATGTGGGATCAGCCTGCTCACCCCCCCCCCCCCCCCCCCCCCCCCCCCCCTCCTACGCGTCTGGGTGTTCATCGAGATCGCAACGTTTCACACATTTCTATCTGCGATGTTTTCTACCAATTCTACTGTCCGGAACTCAAGCAATGGTGGAGTTCTAAGCAATGCACATTTGAAGGGTTCAAAGCCAAACATGACTTAGAGCCATTTGCACTGTTTTCTAGAAAATGGACCCAAAAGTTAAAACTGATTTTCTAAATCCACGATACTGGTACGTCTGCACAGATTGTTGCAAATATACCTAAAAGGTTCTTATTGAATGCACAGAGTATTTCAAGTGGATTTGACAATGATATTCACTAATAAAATACAATTAAAATTGGTAGTCATGTTTGGCGTTTAGATTTAATGGTAAAATGTAGATAGTCACTGCTTGATTTATAAGGAAATGTGTATTAAATATTGACAATTCATCATTATCATTGTCTCCCATTTCCCATTTTCTTATTATTTTCGTACCTACGTTCCCATTTCATCAGGAGAGTCGTGTGAGTCGTTTAAAAATGGCGCTTCGTCATGTTTGGCTTTGAACCCTTCATTTGCATCATATCGATCTACTTCTATGATCTATTCTATTGAAGAACGGATTATCGATTTAGATAAGACTGGCGTAACCTCGTCAATATAAAATATGTATGTTGATAGTGTTTTAAATACATTTGATTGTTGTGTATCGTATGTAGTACGAAATCAAAGTAAACCTACACTGATAAATTATTAAATGTAGTCATTCTCAGAAACATATGTTCTGTATTGAGTGACCTCTGGCACGTCACAACATAATGTTTTCAAATTACTTTGAGAAACGATTTCTCAAATCGTTGATTTGTAACGTCATATTAAGATTTTAGCTGATGTATTCAGATAAACATAATTGATAAGAAAATTCTTAGATGAGTAGTATAGGGATTAATATTGTGTATTAGGTATTATGATCATCGGTTCATCTTTGGGACATCTGCATACACCCATTATGACTTCTTACAAAAATACTAATAAAAATTAATTATTGTCCGTGTTTACTGTTTACTACCGTTTGTATCAAATTCATTTTAGCGTAGGACTTCAATATTGTTTATCTAAGTAACTAACAAATAATTCAGAAAATTACCAAACACGCTACCATACTTTCGTTTTGTACCAGGAAGAGTAATCTATATCATAACTTACGCAATTCTTTAGCCCATGAAGTCTAAGTATTCTCACAACTGTCAAAAAGCATCTTTCGTTCGCCGTGGTTCAAATTTAGAATACTCTCTTATTGTGGCTGAAAATGTCTACCATTTTAGTCGTGTGTATAAAAATCTTACAATGGTCATTATAGAGAGTGCCAAGTGACAAATAATGTGACAATGTCCAGGAAACAAAAAGCTAGCTTCGGGCTGGTGAAGGCTGCACTTTTCTACACAGGTAGGCATAATATGTAGGATCCTATACTAATCAAACATAATAAATTCAAATATTTGCAGACTAAAATATTAAAGTTCATTTCTGAATGTGGTCATTAACGGCATTACTATCGTCGCTATCGTGTGTAACATAGACTAGGAAAACGCTCAGTGTAACGCGTTGATGAGCGAGCACGGGTACGTGTAAATTCTCGAACCAGAAATGCGTACACAACGCACAGAAAACATATACATCCATATTGAATTGAAATATGATCACTCAATCAACATAAAAGTATATATGCTTTTCATCGAAACTTGAATATCGCATCTAAGCACCCTGGTAGGTACTTCATATAGCGATTCAGATTCAATTCAATTGGCACTGGAAAACATTCATTTCGATACTTCATTTCTGTCAGCTATTTAAAATGAAAATAAGTGTATACGTTTTTAACTGATTGGGATGACAATTTGTAAAAAAAATTACAATGTTGGTCTCAATGACCATGCAAAATATGAGTTTGATCAAATTTGTCGAAGACCATTTTTATTTTTCAGCCTATAAGGAGATATTTATTTAAATTTTAAAATGAATTTCAAAAAAAATTAGGGTCAGCAAACGAAAAAGGTTGTCTCTTCATGTGTGCAAAATTTCTGATCGGTCGGTGAAACGGTGCAACTTCCATAGCTCCAGGTAGCAGAAAAAAAGAGGTCCTTGTCAAAAGAGTCAAAAGGAGTCGCTCGCTCAATTAAAGCACTTAAACTCACTTAAGTACAAGTATTTTAAAAACAGAATAATGGTCAAACAAGTCAAATACTTTTCACAGAGGGCAGGCATCTTCATGGTGACGTCAGCCTAGATCACTTGTTCACGTTGTCGTAAAATGCATAATTACTTAAATATTGCACCTGCCGAACATTTCCCCCGCCTGCCAATATTATCCCTTAAACCCTTTTCTATTATTTGACTTAAGCATAAAAAATATGAAATAGTGAAGCCAGATATATGTAGGAAAAAAAATACACAAACAAGTCAAACAATGTCAGCATAAAAGACAAGTAAGCATTGACGTACTACAAGGGAAGGAAGAGCAAGAGGAGACGTAAAATCAAACATTGTTTCGGCTATGTTCTCTATGTTCGCGTGATAATTTATTTTTTGATGCTTCAAAATCTGAGTTTAAAATAATTACTCGGAGTTATGCACCCCGGCAGGGATACAGTGGGGCCAGGTCGGCGCCCTGGCATCATTTTCAAAATCCATTGAATTCATCTATATGGTTTACGATTTTATTCATCAAAAAATGCGAATAAATAGCATCTTAACTTTTAATTAGAGAGATTCAAAATCAATTTTAAAACTCGGTCCCAAATGCGTAAAATCGTCACTAAAATAGTTCATATTTCTGAAAAATTCCCGCCATGCCGTCAAATTGAGGGGTCTTGCCCCCCAAAGCCCACGCGGGTCGTGAACGGTACGGAATTTGTTCTCTTACGGCGCCCTGGCACTTATTCAACTAGGAATGCTCCCCTGCTCGCCGGCAACGCAAGTAAATGGGAGGGGGGGGGGGGGGGACAAGGGACTCTCTACAGGATCTCATAACAATTACATTATCCATAATCTTCTGTGGTCATGTATCATCATCAGCCATCCTACATATCTTTTGTCATATCGATTCTTCATAATCTGAATGAAAAGAATACGAAGTATACTTCATCGACACGTTCGCGTTCACCATTTTGTTTTGATGTGCGTGATAGGTCCATCAAATCAGAACATGTGTTTCCGAGAATGACTATACCTTGAATAATTTATTAGTGTAGGTTTACTTCGATTTCATACAACAATTCCCATTTATTTGGATTTATAACGATTTTTCATCAAGCTCGATATCATAATTACTTTGTTAATCCCTTCTGTGAATAATTCCTACAAACCGAAGGTATAACTGAAAGCTTATACCAAATACTGGTCGATGACAGATGTAACTCGATTTCTATTTAAATTGACTCTGACTAAATACCCTTGTCTTACTCTCCTGTTATCCCCTGAATTAAAAGGTAGAGCAATCGATCGATATAGGTATACAAAAATATTTTTTCTTGAAATTACATGTTCAAAAAACGTTTTCCTATATTTCAACTATATTTAAGTATAACAGACTCATTTAAAGTCCTGTAGTTTGCAACTCCAGTCCAACAATGAGTTTTCAATTTTAGGTCATCAGAGGATGAACAAAACTTTAAGTTGGGAGGTATAGGGAAATAATTTCGAATTTGGCTTATAACTTTTAAAAAAGCTCACGTTTGTATTGTTTTAAATTTTTTTCTGATAGTATGTTAATATGTCTACCATAATAAAAAATTTCGTTCAAATCTATCGTCGCAAAAAAAGTAGATCTTCATTATAGCCTAAAAATGACACGATTCTCTTTTTCCGCCATAAGATAACATGGGGAAACAAATCGATTTATCTCAGAAACTGGACACGCGAATTGTTTAATTTATTCAGGGATTGAGTTTTGCATCAATAAGTCACAAAAATTTCAAGTTAATCGGAAACATTGAGGTTATGGAGGTTTTACCTTAAGTTTCAAAATGTTTGTTCACAGGTGTAACGCCCAACAAGCCAGGGGAAGTCCCAACAATATTCAACCGCATACGCCGTGCAATTCCTCTACTAGCAGCCGCATACAACTTCTACTGCGTTATCATCCTTATTGTCAGCATCTACCAAAAGCAAGATGACTTGGGAAAGGCACTGCTCTATTTCGGAAATATCTGCTTCCGAATTCAAATATTCTTTAAGTTCGGTGGTTTGTATCGCCAAGAAGGAAAAGTCACTGCGGTGATCCAAGAAATTGAAATTCTCTTCAATGACCTTGTGCGTGAAGATGACGTTAAGATTCAGAGGGTTTTGCGGATCATGAGGGGGATTGAGAAGTTCGCTGCCCTCTTCTGGTTGCTTAGCAACTCACTGCTGTGGCTTCAAGTACCAGGAATGTTTGCTAAGAGATCTCTGTTCACATTGTAAGTAAAGCAATACATGTTTTTGTGCAATTTGCATTGTGTTTAGGAAATATATAATTAAATACTGCGTATCTAATACACGTATCTAACTCAAAAAATTATATTATTGGAAATTGAAATTTTTTGCATATACCTTTCAAGTGTTAAAACACTCAGGAACAAGTTAACCCCATTGTTGAATGTTTCACAGAATTTTCTGAAATTGCTCTATGCTCACTTGCCAGACATTACCCGTATGTTTAAGAGGCAAACGGAAGCGAACGGGAATCGCACGGTTCGTCAGAGCTTTTTTTTTAAATTTTGTCTTTCAACTAAATAATTTTAAAAAATCAGATAGTAACGACCCATTACAGCCTAATAGACTAAATAATGCCGCACACTGGAGTACTTTATGACCTCTGGTACGACCTCAATGTGTTAAATACGATTATTGCACTAAAACTATCGTATTTAACACTTTAAGGTCGTATTAGAGGTCATAATGAACTCCAGTGTGCGGCATTATTTAGTCTATTAGGCTCTAATGGTCGTTACTATCTGATTTTTTTCAAATTATTTAGTGGGAAGACAAAATTTCAAAAAACCGCACTGACGAACCGTGCGATTCCCGATCGCTTCCGTTTGCCTCTTAACGGGCCACTACCACCCCTTTGACATAATTATATGTTTATTTCCAGCAACTACCACCCCTATGACATCACCAAGTCGCCGATGTGTGAAATCACGATCGTAACTGAAGTTGTATCTACACTATTGGGATTCGGCTCCATCATCATTGCAGATTGTACCTTCGTGGTCGTCTTGGTGCATTTGATTGCAATCGCAAGATCATTGGGGTGTGTGTCTCTTGGTCATCTTCATAAACAGTTCATATGGGTCTTTTGGTCATCAAACAGAGAAATCTGCAGTGACTTCTCACCTCTTAACAGCAATTGGCGAATGAACTCGCCTTCAAAACGTGCATTATCTATCACATATTGCCACAAAACTAGTATCTCCTGCCATTTATTGACCTCTCTGTTAGGGTTGCTAACCGTCACGCTTTTGGCGGGACAGTCCCTACTTTCAGAAAAAAATCACGTGACACACCTTGACATCAGGCGTGACATAAAAATCACGCTTTTCCGGTAAAATATTACTTTATGAACAAAAAATGGATAAAATGTATGAGAAATAACTTTAAAATATTCAGTTCAATCTTAAAATGTCCACATTTAGTTTTCAATCATTGGTACTACTGCCCCAAGTCCTGTCTGTCAGATGTAAAGGGATTGCCACATTGACTATATTTGTAGCAGTACTTTTGAGCATAATTTTTCAGTATAAAATTGGCATAATATAGTCCAAAACGCATAGAAATTGACCAAATTGATTTTGAAACAGAAATTTTTCCGAGCCTATGCGGCCCAAACCAGCATGCGGCATACCCCCCCCCCCCCCCCCCCCCCCCCCGTCTAATTCCAGTACTTCTAAACTTTTGAATTTGAAAAAAATGGCAACCCTACTTTTTGTACAACTATTTGGAAGTTTGTTTGATTGGATAATTTACGAATTGTTGTGAATTTCTTTGTTAGAAAGAAACATAAACATAGTTAACACTCATCATAATCATCATCCGTATATTTATCCACAGAAAAAGCATCCTTCATATCAGCGACTCAGCAAAGAAGAGCCTTGGTGGTCTCAGGGTTGTTAGAAGAACGTGTAACTTGCAACTGCAACATGAGCAGTTGGAAGAAACCATTGTGAGGAGCAACAGGCAGGTCCGAGGTGGATGGAGGAAGATCCAACAGGTTGATGTGTCGCGTGGACGAGAAGTAGCAGGTGGTGGTGGACTAGAGACTGTTGGAAGGAAAGAAGAAGTCAACACGGCCATGGAACAGATTTCAAGTTTCAAGTTTGTTTTTATTTTCCCAAAGATACATGTTTACAGTTTTGATGTCAATTATATATACCCTAAGGAGATAACAAATTACCTCGTGGCAGGGCATATTTATGGTTATTGGAGTTATTTAATACAATACATGAAATGGCACAAGAATCAGTCAAGATAATAATCTATAATTAATTACAAAACTACTCTCTAGTCAATCTAGTAGTGTAGAGTAGGATCTACTCTAGTTACTATAACGACGATACCTATACCCTAGCATATAAGAATTACGTTGATTGTAAGTCAGCAGAATACAATATTAATATCAATATCCTCAGCAGAGGATTACTAATAAATTCTAATATGTATTAAATCTATGTGGCTTTGAAGCGCAAGATCAAGATCATTCTTTTAATACAAAGAGATTATACTATTAAAAATATGATATAATTTGGAAACTATGCTGATGTATTCAACAGGAACTATATTATATTATTAGAAGATAACTACTAATATAATCTAATTTATACCTATTTACTTAAATTCTATGTTGAGTGTAAGTTGGAAGAAGATTTCCTAATGTTGTCAACGTATTTGAACTATAAGAACTAAGTATACTGATAGGCCGAGACAATCAATACAATACAATATATATCTGACTTAAATGCAAACCATAATTATGATAGAATATTAACAGATATGAGTAAGACTATAGGTACTAAATATGATATTATGTTAGGACTCTCAATCTCAATCTTAAAGATGGATTTAGTTGAATTTGTTTGATTAAATTTAATGCAGTAAATTCATGGTTACGTGACTCTCATTTCGACGACCGCTGCACTTCTTAATTACTCTGTATTGCTTGTTCGAGTGGTTTTACAGTTGATTATATCAGTTAATGCGGTAATTGGGAACGTTTTAAGCCACTTCTTTACAAGGAAGTTAAATATTTTTTTACATTTATATTTTCTAATTTCCACAGGTATCAGGTTAAACAGCTTGGGACCCATATAGATTGCATGCCTTTGAGTTACACCTTTGTTTACTCTAGGATGAAATATTTTGTTTGCTGATCTTGCTCGAGTTATTCTACATGATGGGGTTGCTGGTTTGGGTGGTGATGGAATGAACGCATTCTTAAGATGAATCTGTTTAAATACTGATAGTGCATATAGTTTTCTTACCTGGTGTATCTCCATTTCATTGTATAATTTTTCAGTTGGATAGCGCATATCTTTGCTTAAGATTATTTTTAGAATAATATTTTGGACAGTTATCAATTTTTGCATATGAATGTCATAGGCCCCACCCCAACCAACAATACCATACTGCAAAACTGATTGTACTAGCGCGTAGTATACTAGTTTCAGGCAGCTGATGGAAAGAATAGTTCTTAAATTAAATAAATTCACAATAACAAACCTGAGCTTTTTTATGACAGATAATATATGTTCATCCCATTTCGTGTGTTGGTCAATGATTATGCCGAGATATTTAGTTGATGGCGTTTTTGTTAGTATGAAGCAGTTACAGGTTTGGGAGGTGCCCTGACAAATAGAGTCGTGTATTTTTAAGGTAGAATGTTTTGGCTGTGAGTTGACTCTGGGAGAGAAGGTTACATAAGTAGTTTTATCCTTATTTAATGTTAGTAGGTTGTTGTTAAGCCAATTTTTCACCTTATTTAGTCCGTTGTCAGCCTGATCATGCACTGATTCCCAGCTTACATTCGAGAAGAGCAAAACCGTGTCGTCGGCAAAAACTGTGACGTCGTCGTTGGGTAATAATGAACAAAGGTCATTTACAAAAATTAGGAATAGGAGCGGACCTAACACAGTTCCTTGTGGGACACCGTATTTAATAATCCGCGGTTTGCTAATAGCGTCATTAATACACACAAACTGTTGCCGATTTTCCAAGTAACTTTCAATTAATTTTTGGGGTGTGCCTCTAATACCAATGCTATGTAGTTTTTTAAAAAGGAGTGGATGAGAAACCGTGTCGAAAGCCTTTGCTAAATCCAAAAATACAGCTAGGCACTTTTCGTTATTATCAATTTTTAGGGCAATTTGAGAAGTTAGTTTCGCAATTGCGTCATCAGTACCTCTTTCCTTCCGGAATCCGAATTGATTAGGTGAGATTAGGACATGTTTTTCAAGAAAGTCGTATATTCGATGTTTGATGCATTTTTCCAATAACTTAGATAGATTTGAGAGAAGGGAAATCGGTCTATAATTACTAATTAGAGATTTATCCCCTTTCTTGTAAATGGGTTTTATTAAGGCATTTTTAAATATATCTGGATAAATTCCTGATTCGAGACTGGAATTGAATAAGTGTTGTAATGGTACAGCAATCTGTTGTTTAACTGATTTGAGAGTGATGGTACTTATTGAATCCAGCCCGGAAGCAGTATTAGTTTTCATTTCATTGATATAACGAAGGATTTCATTTGTGGTGACTGGTTCTAGAAATATCGAATGGGAATTAAAATTAACATTAGTATTTTCATTGTTAGTGTTACTACATTGATTACTATGGAGGTTCTCTTTGGCTAAGTTCTCCGCCATTACTTCACCCACATCACTGAAGTAGTCTACAAAGCTATCAGCCACAAGCTGGGGGTTTTCCCTAGTTAATATTGTTTCATTGTTTGTTACAATTTTTGTTATTTCCATGTTTTTGGCAGTCCTGTTAGTGAACTCATTTACAATATTCCAAATTTTTCTTTTGTCACCACAGGCATCAACTATTTTATCTTTATAATACTGACTTTTAGCTTTCTTCACTAGAGAGTTCACATTGTTTCGGCACGCTTTGTAGTATTCTTTGATGGCTACTAGGTCAGGATATTTACACATCTTTTTATGTATCTTGTCTCTATGCCGAATAAATTCAATGATTTCTGACGAAATCCATGGCTTTAGGTTTTTTACTTTAGGCTTAAATTTCTTATATGTTGTACAGGCATCAGTAAGTTTAGTGAGCGTGTTAACAAAGGTATCGGCAGCAATGTTAGGATCATCTTCTCGCAATATGTTTTCCCAATCCTGTTTTTCTAGATTTAGCTTTAGCATGTCATAATTGATTTTTTTAATTTCCACAAGATTATCATTCGCTTTAGATGAATCGATAGTATCGTTATTGTACCAACCTATGCATGTTGCATAGTGATCGGTGATATTGGTTTGTAGTACACAACATTTGAATTTAATATGATTATTTGCTCGAGATTTTATAAAGATATGGTCAATGCAAGTACTAGTTGTGGGAGAAACACGGGTTGGTTCATTTATGCAACATGTAAAGCCATTCGCATTCAATATGTTTAGGTATTCCAATGAGATTGCAGAATTTTCTAGCAAGTTAAGGTTAATATCTCCAATGATGACATTGAAGTCATGTCGCATCATTTTACTGTTGTTGCTTAATTCAGAGACGAATGATTTCACATTGCCGGATGGAGATCTGTAAATCGCCAAGATATTGAAGGATGTTGAGTTGCTGGATGCATAAATTTGGACCACATGGGCCTGAGTGAAAGAATGATTTTCTTTAACACTGATCGAGTCAAAAGTTTCATTTTTGATAAGTATAGATATGCCATCGTGAGTAGTTGATTTATTAGCAAAGTTGTACGTTGAGTAGTTAAGAAGAGCAAATTGAGTTGTATTAGATTTTAGCTGAGTTTCAGTGAGAATTATTATGTCAAAAGGCATACAAATATCTTGCAAAAGAGCTGTTAGTTCGTCGAAATGAGAATTTATACCCCGAATATTTAGATGAAATATTTTTATACCATGACATGTTTTGTAGGTAAATTGAAGTTCTCTAGTAGATTGGCAGATAAAGGATGTTTGGGGGAGAGATTGAAATAGAGAGTCTAAACTATAATTGGAATTGTTATTTAAATTTAAATCTAGTTTTATGACTATTGTGTTACTAAAATCTAATTAAATGGTAAGAATTTACGCAATTAGGTACTAATGGGCTAGTCTATTCTAGATTTATGCCCTGAGGTTAGTCCTAGTTTAATGAGAATATCGGGGAGCCTCTTCATTATTTTGGTGCAGGTTCTTCATCAGTTTCTTCTTCATCGGCAAGAGATTTGAGGGCTTTGAGGGCAATTAAGTCGTTTGAAGTGGTAATTCGACATCTCTTACCTTTGACGATTGCGATGATTGCCCCATCCTGCGTCCAGCAGTTTGTTGGGCCTATTATTTTCTGTGTGGTGAGTAGGAGGTCATGCCTTGTTCGGGTAAGGGATTCCGTCAGAAGGAATCCCGAGCCCTTCAGTGCCTTTTTCCGCTTCCAGGCGAGTTCTTTTGGCCAGTACCCTATAAATTTAACAATTATTGGGGGCTTGCCTTTATTTTTGGCTGAAGGTGAACCAAGCCGATGACATCGGTCGATGTCGTTCTCGGATACTTGAACACCAAGCTTGGAGTTCAGGAAATTTGTGACAGTGTAGGTGGTGTCTTCCTCTGCTTGTTCCATAACTCCGTGGATGAGAATGCAGTTTCTTCTGCTATATTGTTCGAGAGCGTCGATGTCATCCCCTTGTTTCTTCAGCTGAGTTGAAGTTGACGTTATCTCTGCTTTCATGTCCTTAATACTGAGCTTGACAAACCTTTCTAATTCTTGAAACTTTTCAAGCAAGTTGTCTTCTGATGCTTGCACAGGTAGAGTAGATTGGGTTTTTGTAGAGACACATTTACGGAAGTCCTCCAGCGACTGGAGCACTTTCGATTCAAAGGTCTCAACTCGAGCTTGTAGCGACTCAGGAGTGGCCATGTTGCAGATGTATAAATACTTTTTAACTTGAAGCGATTAAAATTGAAACGAGGGAGGAAGCTGAACGCTACGTAAGTTGGTTATGATGGTCACAACAGCCAGGCAAACGGGAAAATGTTAGGTTATGTTCGATTTCTTCATAGACACAAACGCTAGTACACGACCACACAAGCCTTGAGGTTAAAAACTGATTTATTATTAAGATTCTGTATAATTACTAACGGCTATAGAGCTATATAGAGCCTTGATTAAATTACGTTATATTTGAGGTAATGATTGGAATTGGACTAACCTACATAAAGCTTAACTATTTTGCCGCCATCTTGTCAAGGAATGGAATGTCAAGGAATGTCAAGGATCCTGGCCAAATGCGTTCAACAACATCAGCGCCTCATCAGGTGAGACGATGAATTATTTCTGAATAAATAATCCTGAGTTGTCTGAATTGTGTTCATTTTCAATTGTCATTTTGGTCAACATTTTGCAATGTAAAACTTTTTTCTTTCCATCCTCATGAAATCCTCTAAAATTAAAATACATTTCGTACATAACTTTTAACAAGCACGCAATGTTTCATAAACATAAGTCCACTCTATATTTATATGATCATTTACTAATGAGTTGAGTCGCATTCTTCGTCGACAACTATCGCACTTGACCACGAGTTATTAATGATATAACAAGGCGTTAGCATTTACAATTTGGAGGCTCCATCCAAATTCAGGTACAAGGTTAAGTTTAGCGCTTGGAGCAGTAACTGGACGACATCATTTCACAAATTTTGAGTACGTAAATGTTTAAACAAAAACTTTGTTTAAAGATTAAATTTTTTATCTTTTAAATCTTTGTATTTTTGTCCTTTTAAGTGGGACTGAGATTGGAGTCGTCTAACAAGTATTTTATGTGCTGTATCAAATGTTATTTCATCTTACGAAAACCTTTAGGGCAAACACACAGGGCTTTTGTTTCATGCCCAGGTGCGCGGTTTTTCGCCCTGGGGAGTTTTATACGCGCGTCCCGTGTGTTCGCTCCCATAAGACTCAATAGTACCTATCTGCTTGGCGTCTGCCGGCGTGCGAACGCTTCGGCATGTACCTACATGAAAATAAACGCCCCGTGTGTTTGCAGCCATATTGCCCATTGCATTTGCGAACATAATTGATATCTTACATTTTCTTCCAGACTCGCCCTAGAATTTAATTCTGTGTGGAAGATTGTGGTTTTAATTCAACTCTTCGTCACCTTCTTGGCTGGCCTGAGTATCCTCTACGTTCAAACTGCTGTAAGTAAACATTAAGAAGATAGTTACAGTTGTTAGTTAAGTAGCTCGTTGAGACTCTTTAGTGATATACGCATATTGAAAAAGGGGCTTCTTAAAAATTATTGGTACACTAAGGCTTTGCTCTTGGTCCTTTTATACGTATCTATATTTCTGGATGGTTATAATTCTGTAGCATCCCGACATTTTATGAATCACACATAATGAAGTATTGTTTTTGTGTCCCTCAAGATGTAATAAAAATATGTCGTCTTGTGGTCAAATGTGGAGGTCCTCATTCTTTACGGAACGAAGTCTCTCCACCTGAACAATATTCACCTATTATTTCATAATATCGTCTTTTCAGACAACGCAGTTTGAAACTCGAGTTTTCTTCATACTCTTCATCACTTTCGGTTTGTACGTGGAACTCTTAGTAATGTGTCTTCTGGCTGATGTTTTATCTGATTATGTAAGTACCATATTCATTTATTATCACTATCATATGTCACACAACTTCATTTCGGAACCACATAAGAATATAACGTTTTTAAGCATGCTTTAAAAGAAAAAATAAAAGATAAAAAAAGATAAAGCCGTTTATCCCAACGGCTGGTGTATTGGATACCACGGTTCTCGTTAGATCACCGAGGTTAAGCAACATTGAGCGCGGTCAGCGATTGGATGGGTGACCATTCAATTCTGCCTTGCCAGGTTGCTGCCGTTGGGCCAGAGAGACTGGGGTGTTTGGGGGTTAGTGTGACGACCTCCCTCCACCTGTTATCAGTCTCTCGACGGCGCGGGTTGTGGAGGCTCGTGCTGTGAATGTTACACCGTCCTTCGGAAGGGACGTTAAGCCGTTGGTCCCCTTGGTATCTTTCGTCAGGAGTAGGCTACATGCCGGTACCGGGTTTCCTCTCCTCCCTTCTCTATATTACATTCTCACTAGTGGAGCCTGGCTCTGTTGAGAATATAGACTTAATAATATTAATAATAAAAAATGACGACTTTTGATGCATGTAAAAGCACTGATCTAAGCTGTTAATGATGGTTGATAAAGTACAACAGAAAAAGTAATGCACAAAAGACTTGGGATCATAGAACCTGAACACAAAACAATGTACCTACTGGGGTACAAAATCGAAGTATTTACTACCTTTGATTCTATTTTTGTATGTTACAGAGCCTGCAGGTGGGCGAGGCGGCGTACAGCTGTGATTGGTTGAACGCGTCTGCACGCTTCAAGCACGCGCTACGCATGATCATCTCAAGGTCACAGAGAGAGTTGTGTGTCAAAGCTGCGGGAGTTCCCCTCTCCAGGCGCACATTCAGGACGGTGAGTCTTTGTAGCTGTAACCTCAGAAGGATTGAATCAGTTGTACAAGAAAGCATCAATTCCGAGTTATAGGAGAAAACATATTCTTTATTTTTTTTCTGAACCTTGTTGGTCACGGACTGATGCATATATTTCTTAGAATTAGGAATTTTATGCGTCGATCCACCAGGAAACTGGTTCATATTAAACTCGATCTTATAATTTTTGGAAAGAGGCCCATCCTTGAATAACTGATTCATTTGAAACCGTATCCATTTTTCTTAGTCGCTTGAACCTTGAGCGTGTTTGTTTGAAACTGTCGAGCGGATATTTTGATTCATGCATTGATTGCAATCTTTTTACATGTTGGATCTCTGATTGAGTGTTGAGGACAGACAATGAGTATCATTCTGTGTTGATTGCAGATCACTCG
Organism: Leuctra nigra; assembly: GCA_934045905.1. Classification (NCBI taxonomy): domain Eukaryota; kingdom Metazoa; phylum Arthropoda; class Insecta; order Plecoptera; family Leuctridae; genus Leuctra; species Leuctra nigra. The sequence continues at coordinate 8,186,377 of OW203773.1, forward strand.
AGCCGGCTACTATCTGCAAATGATGCTGTCCAACTTCTACAATGGAGTGAAGATTGTCGGCCAGACACAGTGATTCCGATGTCACAACAACATTACAACATTAGAGCTTAGATGCAGCTTGCTTAGTGTCTTGTCAATAATGTTAATATGCTAAGACTGCCTCCTTGATAAGGATTTCATGCACCTTCAGAATACGTTGTTCATTGACTACAAGTAATTGATATAAGATTTAATTCGGTTTGTGTTGATTTATATCTTGACACGCATTATTTCCGGATGATTAGGTACACGTTTTAGATATTAACATTTTAACTTGATTGATATAATGTCATCACCTACATAAGTTAAGTAACCAAGTAACCTTAGGTAATAAACGTTGGTATGAATTCAGCAATATTATTTAAGACGGCTGAGTAGTGAGCGTGGCCTTGAAGAGAATTTAATCGATTTTTTATCAATATTTTTTACCAATGTAATTGTTAATAAAATAAGGCTTTGTACGAGTTTTCAAAACAGATTAATAAAATTAATTTGATAGTTTGGAATGGGTAATTAATTTTATTTTGTCCTACAGATGTTTAGTGCCATATTTTTACTAATTTTCAGGCACTAAACATCTGTAGGACAAAATAAAAATAATAAACCACTCCAAGCTATGAAATAATTTTCATTGAACTGTTCTGAAGACTCGTACAAAGCCTTATTTTATTACAAATTACATTGGTAAAAGATATTTAAAAAATCGATCAAAACACTCTTCAAGGTCAAACTCACTACTCAACCGTCTGAATTACAGCTCTTGTTGTTCATCAAATGAATGCTGCCGTAAAACATTAATGAAATGAAAGTTGCTGTACATATTTTGTGTCATTCCACATTGTACATAATTAGCGCATAGTTAATGTACATTAAAATACCTCCAATCATCTGTTTTCGTGATGATAACCATAAAACTGCAAATGTCTTACTTTTATACATATAGTCCTTCGTTATATATTTAATTGGTTTCATTCTAATTTGCGCTTCATAATAAGTAATGCAAGCAATGTGCATTAGAAATTATTTTATGTGCAATTTTGTCATTTCATGTACTCAATGAAAGGAATACCTCACGAGCTGTATTTTATTCAGATGTTCCTTTTTGTAATAATTGTTAACATTATAATTATCTTCACTGTTTGATGTGTAATACGATTCAATAAAACTAAACTGAACTGAACATGAAGAATGATGAACCCTCCACAAACCTCAACTATCCCAGTTTTGGTACAACCATTTGAAAATAAATAATATTGCTCACTTTTGACTGATTTCCCACTATAATATTTTTCTCTCCCATCGTAGACAAACGCATTGCCAAGCTTGACAAAACTTTTCCAAGCGTGGTAGCGATATAAAATCCAAGCGGACATCGCTACTTGACCGATTTTGCAGTAGAAAATAGAATGATATTGATTTTTAAATGTATAGTTTTCTCCAAAACGATACCTGTTAACGTTTTCATCTTTCTGAAAATTAGAAAATATTTATTAGGCGATGCTTCCTTCTATTACTTACCGAATGTATATCTAAGTATTAAATATTTTAGAAAGGTGGCCAGCACGCCACAGCTTTCCTTTTGTGACAGAAAGAGTAATCAATATCATATCTTACACAATAATTCTTTAGTTGGTTGAATTCACGGTAGAACAACAGTCAAAAGTATTCATTTGTCGTGGCTTGAATTTAGAAAAATCTCTCTTCTTGTTGTTGGAAATGTCTCCTTGATAAATTGTGTGTATAAAAATGTTCATTGTTTAATAAGACTTAGTGCCAGTGACAAATAATTTGACCATGGCTCGGAAACGACAAGCTAGCTTTGGGCAAGTGAAGGCTGTACTTTTCTACACAGGTAGGCCTATGAAGAATCCTAAAGTTAAACAAAACTCATAATATCACAATTTTTTAGATTGATACGAAATATTTCGTATATTTCGAAATATTATGTTTAATATAGGTTATATAATAATAGATCGAAATTTTGTTAGTATGCACTTCTGAAGGATGGCATTAGCGTGTATGGCGTGTAACTTTTTTTTGTACTTTAACTACTTTTTTTTATTTATTATAAATCACAAAAGAGAACCAGAAACACATGAAAAGGCGCATTTGATTCCACAGAATTGGACAACATCTATTAATCCAAATTTTCTGCAACCCGTTTTTTTATTTTTTAACATCTGATATTTTTTAAATGTTTTAATTCAGGAGGTAATTTATTTAATAATGCTGGGATCAACGAACCAACGAAATCTAATAAATGTGTAATTAATGTGTATATTTCAGTAAGGCCCGGTAACCAAAGTTAAATCGTGGTGGATTAAATTCAATTGTTTCAATGATTTTGAGGTTTCTTTTTTGCTGTACCGCCAATTTAGTCCAATATTTAATTAATCCGGCTCAGATTAACTTTGGTAATACCGGCCCGAAAGTTCGAATAAGGTACCTAGGATATTCACAATAAAATAATGTGTATTCTTCTGTTATTCCCTGAATTAATATTTGTGCACAGGTGTAACCCCCAACAAGCCAGGGGAAGTGCCAACAGTATTCAACCGCATACGCCGTGCAATCCCACTACTAGCAGCCGCATACAACATCTACTGCTTCATCATCCTACTCATCAGCATCTACCAAACCAGAGATGACTTGGAAAAAGCAGCTGTCTACTTCGCAAATCTCTGCTTCAGACTTCTCATAATTTCAAAGTTCGGTGGTTTGTATTATCAAGAAGGAAGAATCTCGAAGGCGATCCAAGAAATCGAATACCTCTTCAACGACCTTGTACGTGAAGACGACGCGATGATTCGGAGGGGATTGTGGATCATGGTGGGGATTGAGAAGTTGGGAGTTTTGTTTTGGTTGCTGGTCTGCGCAATGATGTTGACGCAAGTGCCAGGAATGTTTGCTGCAAGATCTATGTACACATTGTAAGTACAGAAATCAAGTGTCTTCCATTATTACATCAAGGGTCGCGTCGATGAACCAGCTAACTAACATTTGCTCGCGCAGAGCAAGTCTTGGCTTTCAATGTTGTGCATACTTCAATTTCTGACAGATGGAGCCTTTCTTATATTTTTTGGTAGATGGAAAACTATAAAGGTTGTTGATGTTGGTTGTATAGGTTGTTGTATATAGGTTGTTGATTGTTGACTCTGAGGTAGGTATCGATTTATGTTATATCATGATGTAATTATAACTTTTACTGAAATCGTTTTGATTGTCATTTAAGTTACTTAACCGCACGCGCACGTTGTGATCCACTCACTGTAGCGGCCATCTTATACTGATATTACTGTATCTTATACCTGTCTCCAGGTCCTTTTAGTTTCGAATACTGTTTGAACAGTACAACACTTAACGCGAGTTATCTGATGTGGGTGAAAGTTTTACAACTTGTGCACTGTCCACGTTTATTTACAGCCATTACCACCCCTATGACATAACGCTATGTGTTTATTTACAGCCACTACCACCCCTATGACATAACGCTATGTGTTTATTTACAGCCACTACCACCCCTATGACATAACCCAGTCACCCATGTGTGAAATCACGATCGTGACAGAAGAGACGATTGCAATGCTGGGATTCGGCTACATCATCATTGTGGACTGTACCATGCTGAGCTTCTTGGTCCACTTGATTGCAGTCGCAAGATCATTGGGGTTAGTTTCTCATTACGTTTTCATAAACAACAGGGGCTGGATTCACGAAAAGTATTATCTGCTAATACGTATTATCTTTTGATTTAATACCAAAAACACCGTGTTAAACGAAAGATAATACCAAAGATAGTACGTTTAAGGAGATTATACTTTTTGTGAATCTTGGCCCAGCTCTTTAGTCGTCAAACATTTTAAAACTTTTTTAACGGTTGTCGTCTGCTTTTCCGAAATCATGCTTGTTCATTAATATTTGAACCTGCCAATTCTTTGGAAAGTGTTATTAGAATTTTAATTTTAATCCCAAATATTAAATGGTGTCGCAATGATGTAAAATACACCACAAACTTTTAGTCATATCAATGACCTCAGAAATACTGCATTCCATCTTTTATAATGAAAACCATTAAAGGGGAACAAAATAAGTTTAGTGATATTTCAGTGTCAGAATGTTGTATGTGTTCATATAACATAGACATGCTTGTTGGTTATGAAAAAAAATCGTAACACACCTTGGCAGACGTTCTTGCGCAACGCTACGAGAACGATGACGTCACTGGGGCGTCGCACGGGTGGCTATGCATTGGTTATATGGGTGCCGCGTGAGTTTGTATGCATGCATGCAAGTCAGTCTATATTCATTCATGCACTAACTTATGATGTACAATGTGATTCGAAGATCTAATAATAGTATCATACTATTTCATAATGCCCCAGTGCCTTGTTTACAGCTGTAATAGTAAGGAAAAGGTATGCCATCGCCGCGAACATTTTACCGCTTCCCTAATAGAAAGAAAGCGCCGAAACGATTCACTGTTTTGTAAGCTAAATCCAAAGCTAAATCGCTCAGGGACAACTATGAACCTATTGACAGGCCTCGTGTTTGCCCGAAACATCGTAATCAGCCAGACATTTTAAAAGTTGAATTATCAGGTGATTATGTGAGCTAAAAACCGCCACAATGTATACCTATTGGATATAAATCTGAAGCAGCAAGAGAAAATTATTCTTCCTTCGTTTCAGAGTCTTTTCTACGATCTGATTGATCTGATGATATAAATGATTGAATTATCATGTTCAAATAGATGGGTTTATAGAGACACACACATCCAATTCCCGTCTTATCTCGTCAATTGTCTCACTTTCCCGATGACACAAACATTCAAAATCACTCGACATTGCTTTCGTTATTTTAGTTTCAGTATATTCCATCTTCAGAATGTTTTATGACTGAGTTAAACTATAAAAATGCTTGGAGGTAATAAATTAAATCATTACACACTTGAGAAACTTGCATGCGTGATCTCAGAAATGTGAAGCCTCACCCAAGAGGCCCTGATATGTTTATGAGTTGTAGGCGTAAGTTTGTATGCTTCACATGAAAATCAGTCGAGTTCCTGCAGTCACCGAGTCAGGATGTAAAGTGTAATTCAAATTTGTCTAGTATAATCCGATTTAATAATGCCTCGGTGCTCGTTTTATGGTTGTAATAATTCAGAAAAAACAGTGCCTCGGGTATCATTATACCGCTACCCGAATAGGAATAGATCACCCAAACGATTTGCTGTGTGGAAAGCGAGATCGTTCAGAGACAACTTCGAACCTAGTGACGATTCACGTGTTTGCTCGAAACACTTTTTACCCGAGGATTTTAATCAGTCCGACATTTTAAAATACCGATTATTGGGTGATTCTTCCGGTAGAAAAAAAATAAATTTGAACCCGGGGACAGTCCCAACTCAGTGTTTAAAAGGTGAACATGAACGTGACAGCTCACACGTGCCCGATCAACCCGTAGCCGTTCAACCCGTACCAGCAGCTAAAGAAAGTCGTGCAACTCGCTATGAAAGAAAGCGCAAAAAACAAATGGTAGATGACCTCTTGACAACAAACCCACCCTCTCCTATACCCGGGACTTCAGGCGCTTTGACAGCCCCGAGTCATCCATCCCCTATGGTGATCGGCGAAGATTATCCGTGGACAAATACGTGTGATGCAGGTGTGCAGTGCGAATTAGGCTCGCAAGAAATATATCGTTTCTGTTCTGAGAGTGATAGTGAGTCGGAAACTGAGAAGCAAGATTTGGATGTTTCGTTTAGACTGGACCCGGAAGAAGAAACATCAGATAGTGAGGACTCCGTTGACGATCAAACCGACAGTGAAAATGACAGTGACAGTGATAATACTACTCAACATTTATTTTATTTTGTATTTTGGAGCTGTTTGTCCACCCTGTTTAGACTGTGCCGTGAATGTGGGGCTCTTGTTATAAAAACTAAGAGGTGGAGTCGAGGGGCTATGCTAGGGGTGACGACCACGTGTGAAGCAGGCCATAAATTACACTGGCGATCTCAGACTATGAAGGGCAATCAACCCAAAGGCAATGTGGCTATTGCGTCAGCCCTGATGCTAACAGGTGTTAATTTCACAGCATTTTCTCAATTTGCAAATACACTGAAACTGCTTTGTTTTTCACGCACTACTTTCGATCAACTAATTAAAAGGTATTTTCAAACCGAAGTTGAAAAAGTGTGGGTGGAACAACGAACAGAGATGATCAATAATTTGCGTGAAGATGAAAATGTGCGTTTAGCAGGGGATGGTCAATTCGATAGCCCTGGTTTCTGCGCTAAATACTGCACATACACCATAATGGATCTCAGTACATCTCAAATTGTAGATTTTAAAATTATTCAGAAAGGCCAAATGACTGGAGATCTTGAGAAAAATGCTTGCCAAGAACTTATTCAAGGACTGATTTACGACGAACAATTGAAAATTAAAATATTTCTAAGTGATCGACATCGGGGGGTGGGTGTATTTATGAGACAATTCAAAGATACGATTCAGCATGAATTCGACGTGTGGCATTTAGCTAAAAGTTTATCTAAACGAATAAAAGCGGTGGAAAAAAAATACCCAGAACTCTCAGCATGGAAGGGTAGTATATCGAACCATCTGTGGTGGAGTTGCCAGACATGCGGTGGTGATGGCGAGGTTTTGGTAGAGAAATTTACATCTTTATTGTATCATGTTAAAAATGTGCATAGTTGGGCACCTGACCCAATGCAACCTGATTGCATCTCTCGTTGTGGACATGAAGAACTATCACCGGAAACAAGAAAGAAGAAAATGTGGATTGATCCAAAATCAGACAGTTACAGAGAATTAAAAAAAATCATTACAAACACCGGATTTGTAAATGACATCAAACACGCTAAAAATTACGTGCACACAGGTCGATTGGAATCTTACCACAATGTCCGCTTGAAATACCTTCCGAAAAGAATCCATTTCTCTAACCGCGGAATGCACATCCGATCAATCATTGCAATTCTCGATCACAATGCAAATCAAAATAGAAAACCTAAAGCCGAATACCAACAATACTCAAAAGCCTCAAAAGCATGGGTGATGAAAACAAGATTCGAAAAAAAGAGTTATTTGTGGCGAGACGACATTATGGACCGAGTTGCGGACAGAGTAGAAAATGAAGAGTGTAAAATAATTGAAGATTCCGACCTTGACCCACCTGTGCAAGTACCTGAGAACATTGCCCCCATCCCCCGCCCCGCTGTCGAGGAAATACGTAAAAGTCGATTTACCCGCTTCCCTTCATCATCAACCCAGCAGTGATAACGGTGAGCAAATGCACAATAAGTAATAACCATTGTAATATATATCATAAAAATATGTTCGAAGAAGTATTACTTACAGCTGGTTTATTCAGGCCATTTAGGTGATTCCCCTAAATCTCGAGGCAAAAATCCAGTGTACAGAGCATTTGGTTCCGGAAATGTTTCTCTTATCTTACTAACTACACACGAAGGAATTACCACCCTATTGCCGACACCAAGGGTATTATTGGCATTTACCCAAATAACAAATTGTTTATAAGCTAAATACCGCCACGATTTATTCGGTAGTTCTGTTGCTGAAAGAGACTCCTTCTTCCGTCGGCTCGCAGTTTTACGAATTGTCTGATGTCGTAATAAATTAAGTGCTTCTTGAAAAATAACTAAATTATTAAAAAGGGGGTTTTCAGTGACACAATCAAATTGCCGTCTAACCTTGCCAATAGTTTCGCTTTCCTTACAACACAAACATTCAAAATCACTCGGCATTAATTTGCACATTCCACATTTACACCACAAAATATTATCCTTTCGTCCCGAATATATGTGTACACTTATATCGTCCTCGCCCACTAAAACAACACTGTCTAGATCAGTCTCTGCATATTCTGGCTCGAACTGATATGGTAATATTGTCTCTCTACTCATTATCCTATTGTATAGTGAACGATTAATAAAAAGAATAGTGCAGTTAGCGCATAAGAAACTAGTTTACAAAGTAAATTCAAAATATGAGACACAGAAAGTGTTTCTACGTCTCGTGTTGGACACGAACTGCATGTGCGTTGCGTAAAGAACAGATGAGTGTCACACTTGATTTTGTTTATAGCCATGTTCGGCCGCGCTGCGACACTTGACTCAGAACACATGGCCGCGCACCACGTACGTCACGCATGAGATGAATATTCCTTGCGCGCTACATAAAATAAATCATAAAAAAATCAGGGATTTTTTTAAAAATATGCGGTTTTCACTAAAATTCATAGAAATAAATATTACATTGCATACTTCTCGTATTTAACGTATTTTGTTCTCCTTTAAGAGTTTACAAGTAATATTTATTTCGTATAGGTACCCATTAACGTTGTTGTTAACAAAATTATTTATCACAAACGTACAAACACGAAAGAGTATTTATTTCACAAATAGTAGCGACAATCAATGTGAGTATGCAAGACGAAAGAGAATGAAACATGAGTCAATTCACACAGCTTCCTATGTTGTCTTTGTCACTGTTAGATCTTGGTTACCTTATTTAGTCTCAACAAACTCACTTATTTCCCGACAGCAAACGAATCCTGTATATCAGTGACTCAGCAAAGAAGAGTATTCAGGGTTTGAGGGTTGTAAGAAGAACTATCAACTTCCCTGGCTCCTTGACACTGCAACATGGAAGTGAATTTCATGAAACCACATTGAGCAGCAACAGGCCTGTTCAAGGCAGAAGCAGGAAGAACCATCAGGTTGTTGTGTCGCGTGGACAAGGAGTAGCAGGTGTTGGTGGACTCAAGTCTGTTGCTCTGGCAGTTGGAAGGAAGGAAGAAGTCAACACCGCCTTGGAACTGATCCTAGCTAAATGCGTTGAACAACATCAGCGCCTGATCAAGTGAGTTGACGTCATTACATGAGTGATGTTACATCAGGTTGTTTGAGCAAAGTGCAAGTTCATTTGTTTTGAAAAATCTGTCAGTTTATTTTATTAGGGTACTAGTAGCAAAATTCACCTTGTCCACTTTTTAAGAATATAGTTTACTGATTATTGTTCTGCAAGTAGTGAGTAAAAGATATGTGTAAAACTCGCCAACTCGCTCTTAAGGTCCGGTTATACAATGTTTAAGTGGATTTTAGCGGTCTTTTAGCGTGTTCTTTCCGAAAATTTTATAAAATATGGATAAGGCTAGCTTTTTGCTACTTTTATTTGAGTCTATAGGACTCATTTATCATTATTCTTCAAGCAGCACCGCAATAAGAATCTTCAAAATACAAAATATCTTCCTGAATAAATGCTGTAATTGATCATGTTGTAATCTGGATAGCTATGTAGGTATTTAGCAAGATAATACAAATAATAAACTATTTATATTTTCAATTTAATTCCTAGAATCACCTTTCAAGTTATGATGTTTTTTCAGCTATTGTCTATATAGATGAAATAGTCTTTATACTAGATGACAACAACTTAGGTTTGTATTTCTTCCAGGCTCGTACATGAAATTAATTCTATAGGCAAGACTGCGCTGTTAGTTCAGCTCTTCATCAACTTCTTGGCTGGCCTGTGTGTCCTCTACATTACAGTATTCGTAAGTAAATTGGAAAATAGTTACATCTAATATCCGAACGGCGCTTGGAAGATCTCATACGAGTGTTTTCTGTGTCAGTTTCAGCAAAATATCTCCTCAAACATTCTTTTCTGATCGTTCATCCTTGATGTCTTTCCTTCAAACTTCTTCCAACAATTTCTTACTTTTAATCCAACACGCTTTATAACTGATCAAAAATCTCATTATTGCGCAAAACGAAATGTCTAAAGGGACAATTTAAGAAATTATGTGTTATGAATTATATCGTATTTTTTCAGGAAAAAAAGATCGAAGTTCGAGAAATTTTAATACTATTCCTCATGTTCGGCTTGTATGTGGAACTCTTTCTCTTGTGCTTTCTGGCTGACATTCTAACTGATTATGTAAGTATTACTATCAGTATCATAATATACATCTCAGAATTACAGTTGTACATAAATACACCGTTCTCATATTAAACAGAGAACACTATGAATATTAGAAAAGGGATTAGAAGCCAATAAATGGTCGAACAACGAATTTTAAATTTGAACAAAATATGTAGGTCCAAACACATGGAAAATATTATGTCAATCCAATCCAACTTACGAAAATTGTTCCATTTTGTATTTACCAACTAAATAAATAAAAATATGTCAATGGCCCAATTTATTGATTAATTATTGACTTTAATGTTTCTTATTGGGAACAAAATTGTCGAAATTAAATTCTCAAATAATCCCGAAATAGCAAAGCTCAAGTGGACATTGACAATTTAACAGGCAGTAAAAACGAAAAAATATCCTGAAAAAAGATCTTCATGAAGGTGACACATCTGATTCTCGTGGGAAACATAGGTACTAAAACTACCTATGGTGGGATCCAAATCGTACTAAAGCTAATAAAATTATATTGTACAAAAACAAAAACTTGTAAAAAAAACTGCCAAGCACCTTCCCACTTAAAACAATTGAGATCTAAAAGAAGGGCCAAGCAATAATATATTGTTTAAACATTTTCGCACTTAAAATTCGTGAAATCATTTCGCCCAGTTACTGCCGCCAAGCACAACACTAAAAACCTAATGTTGTGTCCAAATTTGAAGAATACAATCTAAGTGAACCATCATTGTAAATTTAACAAAATTATAAAAATTAAAAACGACTTCAAAATAAATTTAAAATTGAAATTAAAAAAAATAAAAATAAAGCTAGGCGCATTGTGTCAAGAAGAAGGCAACATAAGAAAGAAGATGACGATAAAGGAGCCGAAGAAAGACAGAAAGTAGGAAGAAGGTAGAAGAAGTCTACATGGTCGACGTCAACTACATGGAAGTTGACGACCAAGGAGACAACGAAGAAAGAAGATGACGATAAAGGAGCAAAGAAAGAAAGAAAGAAAGAAAGAAAGAAAGAAAGAAAGAAAGAAAGAAGGAAAGAAAGAAAGAATGAATTAGATGATTATGGGGAAGAAGGAAGAAGTCAACGTGGTCGGTGCAAATTCAATGCGCCAAGCTTTATTTTTATTTTTTTTAATTTCAATTTTAAATTTATTTTGAAGTCGTTTTTAATTTTTATAATTTTGTTAAATTTACAATGATGGTTCACTTAGATTGTATTCTTCAAATTTGGACACAACATTAGGTTTTTAGTGTTGTGCTTGGCGGCAGTAACTGGGCGAAATGATTTCACGAATTTTAAGTGCGAAAATGTTTAAACAATATATTATTGCTTGGCCCTTCTTTTAGATCTCAATTGTTTTAAGTGGGAAGGTGCTTGGCAGTTTTTTTTACAAGTTTTTGTTTTTGTACAACATGTCATATGGGGTATAAGTTTATAGCAGCTTTCACTGATCATTAAGTGTTACCTATCATTACAGTTAACGCCAACAACGTCACTTCTTGTCTAAAGTTTTCTGTTTTTATTTCAATAGTTCCGAAGTTAGTATAACGAAAGGGTCCATTTCTTTTGGTTGAATTTGAGTTATATCAAATTATAATTTGTTAAAAGTTCACAGCTTTGAGTCATGTGAATAACGTAAATTGTAGGTGTATTGTTCCGGTGTAAACCGGAATTTGTGCGTTCATCTCGTAAAACGCGTATTTGTCGCCACTAGGTAAACTGAAAGGTACACGAAAGATGATTGCAAATGCGTTTCCTCATTTTTAAATTCTCCCATGTTCACTCTTTTATGTCAAAGTTCCGAAGTATAAACTCAATTGGTAAAGCGTGCAGGCTTACAGATGTTTACAACACATTTTAAATAAAATCCGGATGGTTTTTGGAAGGCAATGTAACTTAAAAGGAACTTAGTTAAGATTAACTAGCTGAGCCACCTGGTGTTTATAGTGCTGGTGGGAAGGAGTATGACGGGTGATGAAATTTACGCTACCCGCCTTACTCGCCTATGTACAGTGGTGGAATAAAGACCCTGTTATTCTGCCTCTCTCTGACTCATAACATAAACATGTTTTTATACGGAGCAGAGAGAGACAACCAGCACAGCTACTTTATTCCACGCTTGTACACGGATAGCATGGGCCGGCCTATACCTGGCATCTCCACCTCTCTGCCTCTCCCTGTCAGGTCAACTTAATGTTTACATTTGTTTGTTCATGGCAAATACGATCGATGTCCATTTAGTATTGTTGTCTTCTTCTATAGGCACTTGTAAACAGTTATCGAGCTTGCATTTTAATTAGTCCACTGATCTTATTTAGTGATTATTATATTGTTTTGTGATGTTGCTGTGGAAGATAATATTTTCATATTTTCAAACCAGGAAACAACTTCGTGCTATTGCCTAGATACTTGAAGAATATTATTGTTTTGCCGATGTAAACAAGCCAGACCACTTTCGTATATAACGTTCGCATCAAAACCAATGTTTATTTTATTAGTGTCAGATTAGGAGGAACATCAGTTTCAGTTTCATTTATTTCCATTAAACAATGTCACTTGATGAGACTTTGACTCACAGTTTGGAAATAAATCATGACAATTTAAAAGCGTTTTATTATTCTAACTTTTTAACGTAAGCATTGTTGGATGATGAAATGAAATTTAAATCTCTCATACCCACAGATTTCCATTAATTATCATGGACCATTTAGTGTAGTTTCTTGTTTATTGTAACCGAGCTTCTAAGATTGACAGATTACAACATCTGAAATAATGAAATAATTTTTACTAAGTTGTAAACACCTAATAAACCTAGTAATGGAGCCATTTTGTGTGGTTTCTTGTTTCGTATCTGAACCATCAAGATCGACAAATTTGCATAATTAAAATAATTAAATTTATTTTAGAAACTTAAAGTTGTGATCACGTAATGGATGCACGTAATGGAGCCTTTTTGTGTGGTTTCTTGTTTCGTGTTGTTCTTGTTTCTTGTTGAGCCACCAATATTGACAAATTAACTCTATTTTAAATAATATATAAGTGTGACAAATGAAAAGTTGTAAACACGTAATACACTGAATATTAGTAATGGAGCCTTTACTGAATTTTACTATTTACTAAATTACCTGAATTTTACATAATTAAATAATTCGGATAAATTAAAAGCTGTGACAACCTTATGCACCCAGTAATGGAGCCTTTTTTGTGTGGTTTCTAGTTTAGTAACTGAGCCACCAAGATTCTGTTGATTAGCATGACCACGAATTGTTTTATTGCACAACTTTACGTACAACGTGTACATTGACAATCATTATTAGAGTCTAATGAGTATAATATTAAAAAGAGTTGCTATGTAATCGTTGAATGTATTCGGATTAACATTTTGAATATATACACAAGAAGGTTAAACATTTTTTAAGTAAAGAAAAAGATAAAAAAATAAAACATTTGTTACGGGGATCGAACCCGGCAACGCCGTGATCGAAGTCACTTGCCTCATGTGACCGAGCCAATTCGCCACAGTGAAATTAAACCTGTGTAGTATATCAAAGAAGAAAGGTAGAGCGTAAAACGACGTGCGCAATTCCTGTTTCCCTGATATCTTCACTGTTCACGATGGCAACCGGCGTGCCGCGATGGCGATGTTTCTGTCTATTGATGATCTTCACAGCATCCATTGGTAGTCTCATTTATTAAAAATGTACCAGAGCACCAGAGCATTAGTCTCTTAGAGTATTAGGAGCAAAGAGCACCTAATATACCTAGTAATGGAGCCTTTTTGTGTGGTTTATTGTTTCGTAACTGAGCCATCAAGATTGACAAATTAGCATAATTAAAATAATTAAATTAATTTTAGAACCTAATGCACGTAATGGATGCACGTAATGGAGCCTTTTTGTGTGGTTTCTTGTTTCGTGTTGTTCTTGTTTCTTGTTGAGCCACCAATATTGACAAATTAACTCTATTTTAAATAATTAAATAAGTGTGACAAATGAAAAGTTGTAAACACCTAATACTCTGAATATTAGTTATGGAGCCTTCACTGAATTTTACTATTTACTTAATTAACTGAATTTTACATAATTAAATAATTCGGATAATTTAAAAGCTGTGACAACCTTATGCACCCAGTAATGGAACCTTTTTTGTGTGGTTTCTAATTTAGTAATTGAGCCACCAAGATTCTGTTGATTAGCATGACCACGAATTGTTTTATTGCACAACTTTACGTACAACGTGTACATTGACAATCATTACTAGAGTCCAATGAGTATAATATTAAAAAGAGTAGCTATGTAATCGTTGAATGTATTCGGATTAACATTTTGAATATATACACAAGAAGGTTAAACATTTTTTAAGTAAATAAAAAGATAAAAAATAAAACGTTTGTTACGGGGATCGAACCCGGCAACGCCGTGATCGAAGTCACTTGCCTCATGTGACCGAGCCAATTTGCCACACTGAAATATAAACCTGTGTAGTATATCAAAGAAGAAAGGTGGAGCGTAAAACGACGTGCGCAATTCCTGATTGCCTGATATCTTCAGTGTTCACGATGGCAACTGGCGTGCCGCGATTGCGATGTTTCGGTCTATTGATGATCTTCACAGCATCCCTGGACCTCTCATTTGAATATATATCCATGAAGGTATCATCGCTTATACAAATTAAAAAATAATATATGAAAAAAAAAGTTTTCCGGGATCGGGAATCGAACGTGTTATGCAGATGTCGAAGCCAGCTGCCTTCCTAACATGAGCTATCAGTCCGATGGGAATTAGAGCCGCTGTTTAGTGTATCAAAGAAGAAGGGCGGAACGTAAATATTGATAATTTTCCCACTTCCGGTTTAAATTTATTGATTTTTCTTGAAGTGGAGTGTCTAGCAATACATTGTCTTTATTGTTGCCAAATTTCAAAACTCTCGATGGACCCGTTTGACTTTTAAAATATTTAAAATTTAAAATTGTAATAACTTCACTTCCGGTCAAAATGTTTCAGATTTTCTTTCAAAGGGCACTGCTATAAATATGACTCTATGTCTCTGCCAAATTTCAACTCTCTAGGACAAACCGTTCAACCTGTGGAGAGGGGCAAACAAATTGACCGTGCCTAACTAACTAACTAACATGAAAGTCAATCCTTGCATGTTTGAGGCCCAAAATTCACCCCGAAGGGATGATCGCAGCACTTTGATATTTGGTTAGGTGTTGTCAGGTGGCTAAATATACCCGATAACCATGGTTTTCAACTTTCATTTCTAAATGCTTGCATGCGTACTGACACCCCGAAATCGGGCCCGAAGCGCTTGCAGTATACAGTAGTGGTAGTAAGCTCGCCGCGTTTTAAAAGTAGACCTCGTATTGAACGGTGCTTGGCAGCGTCGAGCTAACGCCCGACTAGATAAATAGTTATCCTTTGAATTCCCTTTAGTACTATAACCATATGTGTTCATTCCCTCTCGTATGTAAAATATTTGGTAACATATTAACTTGAATAATATGGTTAATTATGCATTGTGTACAATATTGCGAAATCCTGCTTCAGAGCCTGCAAGTGAGCGAGGCAGCGTACAGCTGTGATTGGTTGGACGCGTCTGCACGCTTCAAGCACGCGCTACGCATGATCATCTCAAGGTCACAGAGAGAGTTGTGTGTCAAAGCGGCGGGAGTTCCCCTCTCCAGGCGCACATTCAGGACGGTGAGTCACAACTTGAAGATGGAACCTCAGAAGGATTGAAGCAGAAAATTCAAGTACTCGTATCATTTCTTAAATTGATGATTTTTTTGATTTTTTTCTATTTGACCCAAAAATTACCAATATAAGGCGCTGTAAGGAAAATGGTAGATACAAATACTAATAGTTTACCCAGTGATAAAAACAGTTGACACAGTCTTCTTGACACCTCGTTCAGATGGCCGTGATCAAAACAATTGCAATCTGTCAACATGCTGCTTTTGTTGAATAGGTCGCAATAATTTGAATGAACATGTGCAGTAATGAAATATGCCGATTGTATTTGATTGCTGACACTAGGTCTGTTCGTTTTGCTTACTGCACTTTACTGCTCACTGCAAATCCGTTCGTTTTGCACCAAACTTGTTGTTCCGTCACTGCGATTGTGTTCGATTTGACACTGACAGTAGCTGCGCAGTGACTGTTCTTACAGCAGGGTAGGGAGGTACTGTAGCAGCAGTAACTTTGCAGTAGACGGCAAAAGGGCGGACGTTTTGAAATGTAATGTGTTTCTTATGGATGGATAGTGATAAAACGCCCAAGGAAGAGGGAAATAAGTATTTGTTTCAGAGTTTACGTGAGTTATAAGTTATGAAATGATCCATATTAATATAAAAATGCATTGGGATTAGACAAGAATTCTATAAATACAGAACATAACCTCAAATTCTTCCCGCCAAATTCACAAACCTCTCAACCAATAGGAAAAGGCCAGACTGCCATCCTGCTGTAAAGTCGTTCGTTTTGTGTTGGTACAGCAAGCTACTGCAAGAGTTATAGGGCCTACTGTGAGCTGCTGCTACTGCAACTGCAGTAAGCAAAACGAACAGACCTACTGAGTTACGCATCAATTGTTATTTTTTATGTAGTTATAACTTTTACTGAACTCGTTACCATTGCCATGACAGTGCCTTGCCCATGCGCACTAGAGTTGCACTGTCACCTCAGGAAGTTAATTTTTAGACTGCAGTTAGCGTATTGTAACTTCTAGTATCGAATACTGTGTTGTTATTGGTCATGGATTGTTGTTTTTATAGAGCATATGCGTCTATTTATCAGGAAACGTTTACATTGTAAAATCGATTTTGTTATTTGCTGACAGAGGCCAATTCTTGAACCACCATTGTTCCCCATATCTTTTTTTTCGTAGTCGCTTTGAACCAGTTTAATAATCGAATTTCATCTTCAAATGGTAGGCACGTTATCGCTACGAGTTTATTTGAAAACAGATACGTGTGTTACCGAGAATGAATTGCAGTCTGTTTACATCTTGACTTGATCTTTATTGATGTTTGAGTACAGATAAAGAATATAAACATTCTGTGTTGACTGCAGATCACTCGAGCTGGCTACTACCTGCAAATGATGCTGGCCAACTTCTATCATGGAGTGAAGATTGTCGGACATCAACAGTGATTCTGACGTCACGTCACCACAACATCACAACATAAGAGATGCTTTATTCTTAGTACCTACCTTGTCAACAACGTTATTATGCATGGTGAACCCCCTCAAGAGGATTTCTATGCAGCCTCTGGAGACGTTGCTCTTTGGCTACTATTGATATTGAGTTATAGATGTAACCAATATTTTTTTCTAGTCATGTCCATTTATATCTTGACTATAATCTTTGTTAGGTTATTAAAATAGATTTTATTGTAACTTGATTGATAAACTTCCATATCCTAAATATATAATTAATGTACGTAACGCATGATCTGTCACCATGTAAAATCATTGTTATATGTCTTGATTTGTGAGGTGCCCAAAAAACTTGCCCTCCGGGCATTTTTTTTTTGCTTTTTGACACTTTGAAATTTACTATTTGAATGAAGTTTTGTGTTTAAAAAATTAAACTATACATAAAACACTACAAAAATGTATATTTTCCTGACATCCAGTGTGGTAAGTGCCTCCCCCCTCCCCCCAGCCCCCTGTGGACGTCCATGATAATATTCCGGTATTCTGTTCCGTCGCCATGTAAAATCATTGTTATGTATCCGCTCTATATTGGGATTCATTACTGCTAAGACAACTTTGACAGTTAAAAAAATAAACAATAGAGTTATATAATATTTTTTCGTATTTTTATACATTAATACAATGACGTGATACAAGTATAATATAACCATTAAAACCAGTGAAGATAAGTAAAATCACAATTTGTATTTAAGAAATGCAGTAGAATTTGTATAGACACTGAAACGCTAAAACTAAAAGCGAGCGTGAGAACTTGTAGAAGAAGGTAGACGAATCGTTACTCTGAGTGGATCGTTCGGTTCTTTTTGGTACATCAGGGGTGGGATTACATAAAATAAGAACATTCTTGTCATGGTGACAAGCTTCTCATCTCAATGTTATTCTCGGTCTTCTAGGGTCTTGTCACCGTGACAAGAAAGTTCTAATTTTATGTGATCGCACCCCTGGTCTTCAAAATGAAGAACGGTGCCAGATCTAAAGAGAGTAACAAAATAATGTTGATGGTTTTCTATTTAACTGAAAACCAAAAGTGAGATTCACAAAAGCAAACACAAAAACACAAAAATTTCCACGCGCTACGCATCATCATGTCAAGGTCACAGATGTATGTTATGTTACAGAGCCTGCAGGTGGGCGAGGCGGCGTATGCGGCGTACAGCTGTGATTGGTTGGAAGCATCTGCACGCTTCAAGCACGCGCTACGCATGATCATCTCAAGGTCACAGAGAGAGTTGTGTGTTAAAGCAGCGGGAGTTCCCCTCTCCAGGCGCACATTCAGGACGGTGAGTCATAACTTGAAGATGGAACCTCAGAAGGATTGAAGCAGAAAATTCAAGTACTCGTATCATTTCTTAAATTGATGATTTTTTTGATTTTTTTCTATTTGACCCAAAAATTACCAATATAAGGCGCTGTAAGGAAAATGGTAGATACAAATACTAATAGTTTACCCAGTGATAAAAACAGTTGACACAGTCTTCTTGACACCTCGTTCAGATGGCCGTGATCAAAACAATTGCAATCTGTCAACATGCTGCTTTTGTTGAATAGGTCGCAATAATTTGAATGAACATGTGCAGTAATGAAATATGCCGATTGTATTTGATTGCTGACACTAGGTCTGTTCGTTTTGCTTACTGCACTTTACTGCTCACTGCAAATCCGTTCGTTTTGCACCAAACTTGCTGTTCCGTCACTGCGATTGTGTTCGATTTGACACTGACATTAGCTGCGCAGTGACTGTTCTTACAGCAGGGTAGGGAGGTACTGTAGCTGCAGTAACTTTGCAGTAGACGGCAAAAGGGCGGACGTTTTGAAATGTAATGTGTTTCTTATGGATGGATAGTGATAAAACGCCTAAGGAGGAGGGAAATGAGTATTTGTTTCAGAGTTTACGTGAGTTATAAGTTATGAAATGATACATATTAATATAAAAATGCATTGGGATTAGACAAGAATTCTATAAATACAGAACATAACCTCAAATTCTTCCCGCCAAATTCACAAACCTCTCAACCAATAGGAAAAGGCCAGACTGCCACCCTGCTGTAAAGTCGTTCGTTTTGTGTTGGTACAGCAAGCTACTGCAAGAGTTATAGGGCCTACTGTGAGCTGCTGCTACTGCAACTGCAGTAAGCAAAACGAACAGACCTACTGAGTTACGCATCAATTGTTATTTTTTATGTAGTTATAACTTTTACTGAACTCGTTACCATTGCCATGACAGTGCCTTGCCCATGCGCACTAGAGTTGCACTGTCACCTCAGGAAGTTAATTTTTAAACTGCAGTTAGCGTATTGTAACTTCTAGTATCGAATACTGTGTTGTTATTGGTCATGGATTGTTGTTTTTATAGAGCATATGCGTCTATTTATCAGGAAACGTTTATACATTGTAAAATCGATTTTGTTATTTGCTGACAGAGGCCAATTCTTGAACCACCATTGTTCCCCGTATCTTTTTTTTCGTAGTCGCTTTGAACCAGTTTAATAATCGAATTTCATCTTCAAATGGTAGGCACGTTATCGCTACGAGTTTATTTGAAAACAGATACGTGTGTTACCGAGAATGAATTGCAGTCTGTTTACATCTTGACTTGATCTTTATTGATGTTTGAGTACAGATAAAGAATATAAACATTCTGTGTTGACTGCAGATCACTCGAGCTGGCTACTACCTGCAAATGATGCTGGCCAACTTCTATCATGGAGTGAAGATTGTCGGACATCAACAGTGATTCTGACGTCACGTCACCACAACATCACAACATAAGAGATGCTTTATTCTTAGTACCTACCTTGTCAACAACGTTATTATGCATGGTGAACCCCCTCAAGAGGATTTCTATGCAGCCTCTGGAGACGTTGCTCTTTGGCTACTATTGATATTGAGTTATAGATGTAACCAATATTTTTTTCTAGTCATGTCCATTTATATCTTGACTATAATCTTTGTTAGGTTATTAAAATAGATTTTATTGTAACTTGATTGATAAACTTCCATATCCTATATATATAATTAATGTACGTAACGCATGATGTCACCATGTAAAATCATTGTTATGTGTCTTGATTTGTGAGGTGCCCAAAAAACTTGCCCTCCGGGCATTTTTTTTTTGCTTTTTGACACTTTGAAATTTACTATTTGAATGAAGTTTTGTGTTTAAAAAATTAAACTATACATAAAACACTACAAAAATGTATATTTTCCTGACATCCAGTGTGGTAAGTGCCTCCCCCCTCCCCCCAACCCCCTGTGGACGTCCATGATAATATTCCGGTATTCTGTTCCGTCGCCATGTAAAATCATTGTTATGTATCCGCTCTATATTGGGATTCATTACTGCTAAGACAGCTTTGACAGTTAAAAAAATAAACAATAGAGTTATATAATATTATTTCGTATTTTTATACATTAATACAATGACGTGATACAAGTATAATATAACCATTAAAACCAGTGAAGATAAGTAAAATCACAATTTGTATTTAAGAAATGCAGTAGAATTTGTATAGACACTGAAACGCTAAAACTAAAAGCGAGCGTGAGAACTTGTAGAAGAAGGTAGACGAATCGTTACTCTGAGTGGATCGTTCGGTTCTTTTTGGTACATCAGGGGTGGGATTACATAAAATAAGAACATTCTTGTCATGGTGACAAGCTTCTCATCTCAATGTTATTCTCGGTCTTCTAGGGTCTTGTCACCGTGACAAGAAAGTTCTAATTTTATGTGATCGCACCCCTGGTCTTCAAAATGAAGAACGGTGCCAGATCTAAAGAGAGTAACAAAATAATGTTGATGGTTTTCTATTTAACTGAAAACCAAAAGTGAGATTCACAAAAGCAAACACAAAAACACAAAAATTTCCAAAGTACATCAAAACAACATTAGCTGAGTATTGAGAGATGGACCTTGGTTATCGTTGGAAATTGTTATCATCTCTAGAGGTAAAGTTGTGTTAATGCTTCACTGCATCTTGTCGACAATCTTCACTCCAAGGTAGAAGTTCGAGAGCATCATGTAGAGATAGTAACAAGCTCGACTCATCTGAAAACAGGCAAACGTAGTGTTACTCTTTTTCTCTCCTTAATCATTAAAGAACAATCAATATGTAAACTGAAGGGTGCGCAATAACATTTCCCTTAACTACAGTTTTTGCTCAGAGACAAAAATGCTCTTTGTAATGCTTTGATAAGCGTGACATTTTAATGCGAATTAAAATGTGTAAGAAAGCTGCTTCTCCAACATTCTTTGGAAATCTAGGAAAACAATGGAAGACCATGGTACAAGGACCAATGATTATTTTCTTTGAATAAATTTGAAAAAATATTTGAAGTGCAGATTTGAGAACTCACCGTCCTGAATGTGCTCCTGTAGAGGGGAACCCCCGCTGCTTTGACACACAATTCTCTCTGTGACCTTGAGATGATCATGCGTAGCGCGTGCTTGAAGAGTGCAGACGCGTCCAACCAATCACAGCTGTACGCCGCCACGCCCACCTGCAGGTTCTGTAACATATTACAATAATGGGGTTGTTCACTGCCATTTGCTCTCACTCGCAGCGCTAGCGGAAATGGACTAGTCTCTCTCTGATTGGTTGGTCTCTGAATCCAAGATCTCTGAATCAAACTCCCGCCAAGGTTTTAAAATCTTCCATTCCGCCCTGCATTTTGATTGGCTCTCTCTCGGCATTTTCATTGGTTCTCATTACGTTTAGGACAGCAACGCCATCTACAATAGTTTTGCGTGAACTACCCCATTGAATCATTGAGAAAGCAGCAAGCACCAATCCAAAACCTTGTTAGACCCAACCGTTGTACAACACTCAACGAATCAGAGAATATTGTTAGACAAAATCACACTGTCATTAGTACTATCAGATTGGTAAGATATTAATGTGTGTGAAAATTACATATAAGTTGGTTGAACTGCTTGATTTGGGGTGTGCCAAATACCAAAATTAGATCTTGAAGATAATGATCAGGGTACCACCTCCTTAATTAATACTAAGTTTAATACCGAACTCTTCCAAACAACGAACTAAGTATTTATAACATGTGAAGTCAGGATTGGTATGGCGAATGGTGTTTGCACTCACACATTCGGTGAGAATATCAGCAAGGAAACAGCAGAAGTTCACGCTTTCCAACTTTCTCCACCTGCAGGAAAAATACATTTTGTACGAAGAAAATGTCAAGTAAGTCACTTATGGATTATTAGTATAATGGTAGTGGCCGCATGTGGCCTATTTAGGCACAATCTTTTACCTGCACGCATGAATCAAATACCGCCACTTTCAAAATTGTTCAGGAAGTTCCAATAGAGATATTTGCACTGCATCACAAAATGCATAGTTTAGTAGTTATTTTACCCTTAACTAGGTACCGCACTATAACCATAGAATAATGAATTTGTATTATTCCATGCTATATCTAAGTGCACTTTAGTAATATGTTAGGCACCGTTCATTCAAACCCCAGCGCCACGAGTGAAAGAAATAAGCAAAATTTGTGGGAGATAATTTTCAACTGTTTTATTTCTCATTGGTCGAGACCTATTAGCAACGATTAAAATCAACAAATATACACAAAATAGTTTGGAAATAGAACCAATTGCTTAGATCCAAGGCGCGCAAATTAATATTTTAACAGATTATTATAAACTTTTGTACTTTGTGATAAATGTGTAATAAGTGCAGCAACATAACGTTGCACATTTTCTGATTTTTGAGCTTACCTCAGGAATCAATCAAATGGACTTCCGCCCTTATACCTCTGAGGTACAGATAATTCTGAGCAAGTTGACTCAGGAGGCCAAGTCTTGAAACTTACGCCTTCAGGACGCAAACCTCTCGGACGTCAACAAGTCCCATTTACTCTAAGAATTAATGATCGACATTGAAACCTAAAGTCACTCCACTTATTTGATTGTAATCCAGCATTCTATTAGAAACAATTTATTAACATTATAATTATTATTACAGGTATTATACAGTCATAAAACCTCATTCAAAATTAAGATAAACAGTTAAAGGTAGATTTCAAGGTCATCATTCTTACAGTAAATGGGACTTGTTGACGTCCTAGAGCGTTTGCGTCCTGAAGGCGTAAGTTTCAAGACTTGATCTCCAGTATTGACTTGCTCTCAGAAGGTCACGAATTCGATTCTCGTGGACATCTGTGAAACATTTGTGGTTTTTCTTATCAAGAGGTAAATGCTGGGACGGCTATCTACTTATTGGCCACGACTTCCTCCTTCGCAACATAAAGTTATGCTTTACCTATTTACTTCATTTATCCGTCGTCATTACAGTTGTAGAACCGTGCGACGTTAAACACCAATCAGATTAAACTGTTATTTTGGTCATCTGATCTGAAATCAATCAACTATGGAAGATGATACCTTTTCTCAAAATACGAACACAGTCAACAAGAAGAGCAGCCTAAATTTAAGTATTGACGGCCTTAAATCCACAAATCTGTAATTGATAATCGGATTTTATAATCGGGGGGGGGGGGGGGGGGGGAGAGATTGAATTTTTCTTTGTTTAGTACTAGAACTTAAAAATTAGAATGAATGATGAAATAAATCGTTGTAGGTACACTCAAACCAACAAAAATTGGTACTCGAAGAGGAAAGGATTGGCTGATAAAGGTTTGATTGCATCATCCCATGAAGGCTGTGTTAACGCATTATCTACCTCTAGTAGGTGGGCTCTTATTTCATTGATAATAACAAGGATTGATTGTCAAGGAACCTTACCAGCAGCCAATCCTATTCTTTTCGAGTACCAATTTTTATCGATATTTCTATAACAATACCTACGTGTCATCATCTGCTGATCATCTCTTTCATTTATTTCAGTCAAGTGGAGCAGCGACGTGATTGGCTGAAACGATCCACTGAACGTTCGAAAACTCAGTTTGAAAAATAGAACGTTTATTCCAAATTCCACTCGTCTCATGTGAGCTCACCTAACGATTCTGATACCACAAGTGGGACACATTTAAATAAGTCCTGTATTGAATGAAACTGTAACGTATGGAAAATTAAATACGATATATTAAATGTAATGCTCTTTATTATATGCACTATCAACATAACAGGTGATTCCGATTCTCCGCTTTTCAATTACTGTCTCTGATTTTCTGTAATTTCTGCAATTTCGTCAGGCAAATGTTGGGAGCATAATACCATAGACTTATGATAATACTGACATCCTTTCGCGGAAACCAAAATAAAAGTATAATTTCAATATACTTAGGTTACGTCCGATAAATATGAAAAAATCACAAAACTGTATGGATATACTGTTCATTTTCCACCCAAATAAATAATAGTTCGTCGCGAGAAATTAAAAAAAGACGATTAAAATAAAAAACTAACTAAAATATTACTTTTCAATGGGCCATATTTCCCAACGATAAGATTTAGATGAAAACGCTCAGAGTTGTGTTCATTTTTGGATGGTGAACAATTCTGCAAAATTTCGTCAAAATCGGAGTTACATGATTTTTTTTTTTGGATGATGGAATTAACATAGAAAATTAACTTAAAAAGTGATTAAAAAGTACTTCCGGCACTCGGATTTGGGAGGATTTTGGATATGTTGTAGAAGGCATTTTTCTGAATCGATTTATGTATTGAAACCTTATGTTGCAATTAGTGGTGGGTATAATCACAACATTACTGGACTAATACCCAATATATTGTCTACAAAAATGGCGATGTTTTGTTGGTAGAACATAATGTAAATAACTATTAATTAACCTTTACCTATAGTTATTATTTAGTACCTTTTACAATTTAAACTTGGATTTTATGCATCATATTCAATAAGATTAAAATTATTCGGAGAGTTGTGGAAGTATTTATCTTCATAACTTTAAATAATTAATTTCGGACTCTGTAGCTCTTTATTCCAAGTAGTAGCAGCAGTTCCAATAGCCCCAGTTGACGTTTGTAATTTCACTCAATGCTATTATGTAGGATTTGAATTCAAATTGTTAAAATTTGGATCAAATAATGCACTATGACAGATAGGTACTAAAAATAACAGACTATAAATGGCAATTAATAGTTCATAGATTATGTGCTTTGAAACAACACCATTGTATATACTGTAATACGAGTAGGACAATTACAGTTTCCAAGAATATGAAAGTTTGTATGAGTTTACTGCTTGCTCACAAATTTATTTTCTAATTATCCCAAGTTAAAATGCCAAATTGCCACTGTTTTAAGGTTCAGAGTTGTCCGAAGGTACCCCATTCTCTTGCCCCATTATCCCCATGTCTCCTCCGCCATAACATGCTTTCACAATGATATTAAAAGTTTTAGGAATGACTTCATTGTCATGAGCTAGCTCAAGAACATGATATTATTAGAAATAACGGTGTATTTCACTTGAATACTTACTTGATTATATTATGTTTGCAAGCATAACACTGACATGATCAGTGGAAAATTCCTTGCAAATACAATGTAGGTACCTATAAGTAATTTTTTACATTTTACAAAATAACTTAGCTATTTACCAAATAAACTCGATTATATTTTTATGGCAGGTGCATTTCCATAATGCATTTTTCAAATTCGTGTCTATAAAGACTGATGCTAGAGATATATAGATATTTTGTCTGTATACCGGCGTATACTAAAAAACTACTTAAAATAGCGTTTATTCCTTGAGTAGCTATGATAATAATGTATCATATCATTATTATATCATAAAGTAATGTAGGTACTTGGACCATTATTGTTAACTATTTATACTAATGACATCATAAGTAATATTCGTTCATATGTTAAATTATTTGCAGATGATTGCGTTTTATATAGAAAAATTGAAGATGACAATGATGACGAGGTACTTCAAAAGGATTTAGAGACTTTGACAGCATGGTTACAATAATGTGTGATGATTCATTTCTCTATAAAAAGAAGTAAAAGGCAAGTCAATTACCATTTAAATAATGAAGTGGTTAAAACAGTTTGTATATAAGTATTTGGGGGTATGGATGGATGAAAGATTGGACTGGAATAGAGTAATAGGCAAGTCAGTAAGGAATGTCAATTTTGTTATGAGGAATCTCAAAGATGCTGATAAGGGAGTAAAAAATCAAGCCTATAAGACATTATAGTTAGGCCCATAATAGAGTATGTTTTTTTTTTTATAAAATCTTTATTTACACATGTACATGGATTTACAATCACAGTTGACATACATACAGAAAAAATGAATTATAGGAATACTTAGAAACTAATAAAGAAATCAGGGTCTTTTACTTCCAGGCATAAAAATGTTTGTATTACGTTATTGATAAAGTACTGGGTTTCGAAATCAAGTATTGAATTTCGGAAAAAAGTGCAAAAAAAACCGAAAGAATGAAATAGAGTATGGTAGTACCGTTTGGGATCCCCATAAAAAGAATGAAATATATTTATTGGAACGAGGTCATTGGAACGAGTGGCAAATAAATGAAACGAAGAAATGGAAAGTAGGAAGGATCGAGAAAGGTTAATAAATAACACCAGTCGTTGGACTGTCACAAACCTTAAAAGCTTTTTATTAGCAATATTTCGTTAACAATTCAATAAACTTCATCAGGCTGTCAAATGACATGTCAAGAAAAAACAAATTTGAAAAACAACATTTCAACTACTCTATGTACCTACATTTCCAAAGATTTCAAATTGTCAAATAGCTTTGTTAAAATCAATCAATAAATAATAAACCTTGGATTATAAAAACTAAATCACCTGTTGCCACCTTTCAATTATTTCTGCTTTTAAAGTTGATGCCCAAATTTCATCAAATTCGTGGCTTGGTTGACTGATGATGGCTAAACCTTCTTTATTTAAATATGGTCCCAAGCATGCCATTGTGGCTGCTTCCTTAAATCTTCTCTTGCTCCAACTTTCTTCCTTCCAAATCCTTCTCGTCTTCTCCCATTCTACTTGATGCATGTTTTCAAACGTTTTCAAAAAAAATGTTTCAAAAATGTTTTCAAACAGCCTGATGAAGTTTATTGAATTGTAAACGAAATATTGCTAATAAAAAGCTTTTAAGGTTTGTGACAGTCCAACGACTGGTGTTATTTATTAATCAATAGCCAAACCTAAGAACTGAATTAATTAATCGAGAAAGGTGTTTTGGAAAAAAAAAATTGATAAGCCCTTCGGAATTAATGAAGGAGTTAAATTCGGAAACATTGCAGGACAGGAGTAAATCCTCAAGATCGTGTAATCTCTTTCGAATTGTTAAAAGTATTGGTGGATGGCAAGAGCTTGGATGTAAATTGGTTGGAAAGGAAAGAAATGGAAGGAATAGGCATGGCAGACAGTTTTTGAAAGAATGGAACGCAAAAACGGAAGTAGGAATGAATGGAATCGTGCAAAAAACGATTAGGGATTGGAATGGGTTGGACAGTGCTGTGGTTGAGGTAGGGCTTTGGATTGTACGATGAAAAGGTTTAGGGATCTATTGATCAATGTTAGTTTGTAAGTCTATATTATACCACCTTTATAATTTTTTATTCAAATTCTTTTTTCCTTACCTGTAATTTAAATTTTATAAGGCCCGGAATAACCAAAGTTAAATTGTGCTGGATTAACCAACTTTTGGATTAAATTCAATTGTTTCACTCATTTTGAGGTATCTGATTGGCTGTGCCGCCAATTTAGTCCAATATTTAGTTAATCCGGCTCAGATTAACTTTGATTATACCGGCCCTAATTATATCCTTGTTTATTTCGGTCTCGTACAATATAATACTGTCATATTCCATTTGTTAATTAGTGTTAAGTATACGTGTATTCCTTGCCAACTGTAACTGTGTACTATTAGAAATATTTTTAAATAAATTGAATTGAGTTAAACCCCTGGCGGTATCAAATGAATGCTATCTTTCTGACAAATTGGTAGCATTGAATAGAATGTAAAATTAGTTTTTCAGTTGCGGTCATCAGATCTCATGGCAGTGGCAGTTCATTAGCTGCCAGTCATCAGCTTCAGCAACTTCTTCCATGCAATTGAGGTCAAGACATTCGAAATTAGTGCGTATTTGATGCTAATTAATGTCGTATAAAAATTCGTGTGAATTGCGTGTGATAAAATACATCAACACACAAATAACTTTTATGTTGAGTGACAGCATAAATGGTCTAAATGTGTGACATGTGTATTTGGGTAAATAATTCGAATTTGAGAAATTTTGAGTATTATTCAATCTGGCGAATTAATTGTAATATTAATTTCACAAGAATTTACTTAATTATAAAGTAAATAAATGTTAAGTGTTTACCGAAATAAATATGCATTTATTTCTCACTGAACAAAATATCCCTTGCTTTATTCACTCAAACTAAGCAAACTATGTCCAAAAATTGTTTCGTTTTACGCCAAAAAATGCTAGGCGCAAACAAAACCGAAAAGTAGATGAAATGCTACGACATTAAAATTAAAAAATTCAAACAATCTCATCCCATCGTCCGGTGTCGCGTCTTCTTCTCGACCCTGGCAACTCATGCCCTTCCTCTTCCTCGAGTCCTCTTCTCACTGCGGCGTCCCCATCATGCCTGGGAGAGTCGGTGCAGCACCCCCCACAGCAGAGGAGATACGTCTTCAATGACGCGCACAGCTTCTCGCCTAGAAATACAAGATTTAACAAACCACTGTAGATACCTTCCGGCTTGGGCTCAGAGACGCCGGAAGTCTATTTTCCCAGGGGGGGCACATTTTACCTAGGATCTAGGTAGGGTAGGGACTAAATTTGTAAGGGAGAAAATAATACAGTAAATGACAATGTGCGTGGGAAACACGATTGCCAAGAGAAACAATGGGGGGTCTGGGGGAAGGGCTTCGCAGCAACATGCGGGTCCGGGGCGCATAGCCCCGGGAAAATTTTGAATTTCAGGATTGAATTTGGTGCGTTTCTATGTGATTTTACACTGCTTATCTGAACAAATAAATGGACGACATCATTGGTAGGCAAGATAAATTGAATCCGAGGACTGCCAAAAAATTTATTAATTAAAGTAACTATCTAAAATGTGTGTGGAAAAGTGTCATATACATTAAAATGCCGCGCAGCGGATTTTTTTAAATTTCTGCCCACAGGCAGGTTTTCAACTTATTTTGGTGCACTTTAAAATTTAAGGAAAGTTCATATAAATATGTCCCGCAGCGATTTAGTAAACTTTTAATACTCTTGAAGGCAGGCTTAAAATGATATTAGTGTAAAATAACAATATCAATTAAATTACGTCATAATAAGACTCTCACAGTACAATGCCGCGCAGCGATTTTATTTTAAATTCAGCCCTTATCAAGTAATTTTTTTAAAGATATTATGCGTTACCAGGGGGAGCAGATTGATACTCTTGCCCTCTCTGGCCCCCCCCCCCCCCCCCCCCCCGGTTCCGGCGCCCCTGCTTGGGCTAGGATGTTTATGACCTAAAAAGGACCACAAAATCCCGAAAAAGGACCAATGAAATTTAAGGTTATCTAATATTCGTCAACATAATATTTGATGTATCGGTTTAGGATTTGGACTTGGAATAATATATCAATATTAAGGTGATACTATGCGCTCGGCCGTTTTAGAAAATTGAGAGAGAAAAATTGTTTCATACGTGAGTGTAACTTTAACAGAATGTTCACATGATCAGTCTGATTGTATATTAGTAGCCCTTTTTAATTCTTGCTTATTGCATCGTTAATTAGGCACCGGTTATTCAACAAAACCGCGCAAAACGATGAAATTTGCGATACGATTGGAGACCAAACCCGTAAACCAATTGATCTCAAATTTTAATCATGATTAGATGAAAGACAAACTTAGGGTTATCACTTGGCACATTTTTGAAATTTTATTTTTTTCGGCGCCCAGGGAGACGAGAAAATAGCTAATTTTTCACCCAAAATCCACTAATTATTATTTATTAACGAAACATAAAATTAAAAATGTACCAAGGGATTACCCTAAGTTTGTCTTTTATCTAATCACGATTAAAATTTCAAATAATTTGGTTTACCCATTTCGTCTCTAATCGTATCGCAAAAAGTGTCTACAAAAAGCAGCAAAATCGCTTGCGCTTGCAGCACCTTAACTTAAATTATTGTATTAATGTGTCAATTATCAAGTGTCAATTGTTGATGGCGCATCCAAATGGTAGATGGAAATTTTATGAATTGTGGTCTAGAACACAATTCATACAATTATTGTAACTTGCTACAAGCATTTCATATTATTTTCCCAAAAAATCTAAAAAAAAGGACAAAAAGACATAACAAATTGAGAAAAAGGCATTTTCAGGCAAAATGAAACACATATTTTTTGGAACCATGAACACATGAAACATATTGATGTATATCAATAAGTTTCATTTGAGATAATGATATCATTCAAATGATATATATAATTTTAGACGTGTCTGAACAAAAAAACTAAAGAAGGTGTGTCATAAACATATCCTATAGCCCTAATTATCATCATCAATATATCACTGTCTGAGTGTGAAATTATAAGTATTTGAACAATATTCAAAAACATATTTTTGCCATTAATCACGCTCTGAATTAGCCCTACCTTGCGTAACGTGGAAACTTGACTAATGGCTATTATAAAATATATTATTAAAACTAGTATTCATAACATCTTTTCTATTAACCTACGAGAACAAAATCATTGACGTGAGACGTGTTTGACTGGTTGCAATGTTGCAGAGAATGCTTGTTTTATTAAAAGCACAATCTAATATTATACCATCCGATGACAGTCAAATGGTAATAATAACGATGACGTTGACAACATTTAACTTGATAAGGTCTACCATTTCAGTTGAGATGCCTGATAAGGGTGGAACCTCCCCCCCCCCCCCCATGCGGACTTGCTGAGACTATATTTTTATGAAAGAGGGTCATATTTGATTATTTGATAATTACAACAATGACTTTTTGAAAAGTTTTGCATTTTGGCCCACCCACCCTAATCAAATTTTGGAGAACTAAGTATTGATATAAAAATGTAGGTTTCTGTGGAAAACTTCCATGGAGTCAAAATGATATGAAGGGACGTGCGTTGTGAAAAATATCCGACCGAACCGAGGCTCGAACCCCCCAGCAAACACAAGGTTGTACCTGGGACCTCCCCAGTCCATCCTAATTAAGGATGTAGGATATACCCAGTCCTTCCTAAAATAATCCTAAAAGCCTCCCCACAGCTTCCTAATGGGGATCCTAAATGGCTCCCAGGTACATCTTGGGGAGGGAGGACCATCCTAAAAAAGGAAGGTCTGCCTTTTTTTAGGAGATATTCTGCCTTTTTAGGAAGTATTCTGCCTTTTTTAGGATATCCATCTCCTAAATTAGGACATAATTTCCTAGATTAGGTAGATCATTTTCCACGATATTACGATGAGTGCCTTTTCAAAATGTCTTATTTAATACACGACAGAGCGATATATTATATAGATCGATAGATATACACTAACACTTTGAGAGAGTGCTCCTGTCTCACTCCACCAAAAAAGTGAAGCCTTTTTGCAACACTTGCGGGACACCGAAAACAAACACCAACATTTGACAGTGTCAGATCAGCTGCAATCATTCATTTATATGAATGAATTATAGTTTGCAGGCATCCATACAAATAATATGGCTCGGAGTGCAGGGGACAACTGGCAGGGGACAGCTAACAAATGACGAAATACACATTTGTCCTATCAGTAAAGCAACATGTCTCAATTTGTTACAATTTCTTATAATATTTGCCAGATTTAATAAAGATATCTGAGAAAAACATAAATATATATTGAATTTGAGGAGCAGAGTACTCTGTTGACAGCTAAAGAAACCTATATAAATATTTCAATAGCGGCCATTTTTAGTGTAGCATATCCTAAAAAAAGGCAATTGCCTAATTTAGGAAGGGACTTCCTTAAAAAAGGATATGGTGCCTAATTTAGGAAGAATTTGTCCTAAAAAGGATAATGGTCTCTGCCTTTTTTAGGATATCCCTCCCTAAATTAGGCAGTTGCCATTTTTAGAAGAAGCCATCTTGAATTAGGAAGAGTCCTCCTTATTTGGATGTACCAGGGAGGTCCCCAGTACATCCTTGTAAGGATATCCCTATTTAAGGAGCAACATCCTAATATTAGGACCTCCCAGGGAGCTCCTGTGTTCGCTGGGCCGGGACCTCTCACTTGCCAGGCGAGAGCTCTACCAACTGAGCTACCCGGTCCCGTCCATAGATCCCGGGTTCGAGCCCCGGTTCGGTCGGATATTTTTCACAACGGGATAATTATTGATATGTTACAGAGGGCATGTTTATGAATCGGTTAACATAAACAAACTTCTGTTGCAAGTTGCGGTGGGTTATGACCCTTTTTGCAGCTTAGACTCTGGACTGTTCCACAGACTGAATGCAAGAAAACTAAATGTGAGTACTTTCATCGGCTTTTCTTCTTTTTTGTCCCCATTTCCATGACCGACGTAGGGACACTAACGTCCAAGCTTATGTTTGACGCCCCTGATCTAATAGTTTGTAGAGACGCAGACTGTAATGGAAAACCAAGGCTAGGACGGGGTATGAACACTGATCTCCATATTGTACTTCCACTTCGTTGCGTGGATTGCGCATTGAATCCCTTTAGCATTAGTCCCAGTGAAGTCGAAAATACTTTAGAAAAATGTTCCTAAAATGTTCCTTTTCAAGGTCATCAATTTATAACATCCTTTTACACGATCAAAATAATTTCTAAAATCACTTTGAATCAACTAAATCATTACATTAGTCATTAGTTAACTAGTTAATGAACACGTTTCAGTTATATTAGTTATAATTTGTAACAAATCCACAAAGCTATTACGGCGGCAACATAGAAAATGTTGAAAAAGAAAAAGCATGTGTTACGTATGCAATGTTACAAACAGTGTATGAGCAGTCATCATCTGTAAGGACAGTGACTTAATTCTTATGTTTATGAAAATGCGTTCTTTAGATCTGTACGACAGAGGTAGAAGGCCGGACATCCATTACAATGATGATGAGGTGACGTCACAAAACAGTAATTCTGCCTTTATCCAATCATATTTGTAATAGTTACACGCGAGTGACTGCGTAAGAGTTTATCTCAGACTATAATTGTTTACGTCAGTGAAATGGTAAATTATTGAAATTCCAAAAGTGACAAACAAAAAGAACGGCATAATTTACTTACGGCCTTCTACCTCTGTGGGTTCGCGCAAGTAAGCGTTACAATATGGAGTCACCTGTCTTGCACGATTGTCTGCTGTTGAGCAGTGAGAGTAGGAAAACCTCGCACTAGCTTCGTCAGGAGCCTGGGTAGAAGTTAGATCTAAGGTGTTAGCCTTGGCTGTGACTTCAATATCTCTGGGTACTGTTGAAACAACAGTACAGTTAGAACATTTTAAGATCCATATACCCTATACAGCAGACTGACAGACTGACTGACCTAGTAGACTGACAATAATGTATTCATATCCTAAACATATCTTTACGAGACTGATTCCTAGTGGTTATATGTTCTAATACAAGCATCCTGATTGGTTGAAGTCATTATGTATTTGGGGAGTCTTAAGTGTGGGAGCGTAAAGCCACCCAGGCTTTTACCTCTCTAGAGGGTGAATAGTGATTCTCTCCTCATGGAGCCTGATTTACTACTCGAGAATAACATAATTTGAAAATGATGCAAACAGTTGAATTTAATTGAAAAGTAAGTGAAGACGTCAAGTGTAAAACGTTTAAGAAAAACTAAAGATGGTGAAGAACAAGACGACTGAAGAACCCCGGACAATGCCACGGAAAACAGACCTTCGCAACCATCCGAAGAGCCGATATAGTGACAAATAACAGTCGATAAGTGCGGTATTGTTGTTAGTGAGTTTCTACATACCCTGTCCACGCAGTTCTCTACCTCGTCGCGCAGTTAAATCTCTCGCTGGAACCTGCAAATATAACTGGACTAAATAAAGCCACATACTTAATTGAGCGAGCGTAGCGAGCGTCACCACGGTACTCTTATGGCACTTTCTCTGTGTGTTTGTTTTTTTTTTGTTTGTTTTTTTTTTTTTTTGTGGTCACAGCCTAGGTCAAACCGCTCAAGCAATCGATCTGAAATTTTGTACACATACTAACGTAATCTATGCGGTCCCTGGGATCGTTTTTGAACGGGCTCCCGTGATTAATTCAAATTTAAAAAAAAATATCTTTTGATTGGTTGCTTCGATCAATTTGAAATTTAGCAAAAACATTGCAACCAACATTGTACCCAATCATAAAAAGTTTCAGCCAAATCCTCCTATTGGTTAAAATTTAAAACCATTTTTCATGTGATTTCTGACATTTTAACTAGAACAGATTGACCGATCAACTTAAAACTTCGCGTGGTCATTGGTACCAACATTTTTGGTATTTTTGCCAATTTTCAGTCTAATCTGTCGTTATTTTCAAAAGTTTTGTCATTTTAAGGTCATTTTATTCCGTAATCTTGAAAAATGTATACTAAATGGTCATCCCTGCCTTCTTTAAGCTTCTGCTCCAAGGCAAGGCCTGTAGAGCAGCCAAGCTATCCACAATGTAAAGTAAAATGAAAGCATTTTTGAGCTAGCGCATAAAATCGGATGCAGTACGAAGGACAAATCCTCTAATTGGTTTAAGTTTAAATATCTTAATATCTAAATAAATAAATATTAATAATTTTAATATCTTCTGATTGGTCGACAATCAAAATGTTCACATAAAGTTCAAATTATGCATGGTGATCAAGACCAACTAATATTAAATTTTACATATTGTAAGCCCAATCAGTCAAGTATTAATTGTATAATTTTACGAATTTAGTATGGGATGTCACAAGAGATTTCTGGAGAAAGTATGTAGGTAAGACTTCACGACACAATGGATCTGTTATTCATCCAGAGTATTATGGAGATTGAAAATTTGCAGAGAAAATCGTCTTGTGCAGTGTCGTGTATCGTTACTATGGGGATGTTGCATGTTCTGTGCTCGCTCATCAACGCGTTACACTGAGCGTTTTCCTAGTATATATAATTATTAAGCGAGCGGAGCGAGCGTCTCCACTTAAAACTTATGGCACAAATCTCATTTTTTGTGTTGTTTCTTTTTTTGTGTATTTGTGTTTTTTGCATTAAATTTTAAACGAAGTAATGGATCTGGCCAATTTTTTTTACAAAAGATGCATTTCTATCCGTAGCAGAAGGCTATTGATTTCCAGCAAAATCGATCCATTAATTTCATCGGAAACTTGATTTAAAGTTGTATACCTAAGGTACTTAGCTTGGCAATGTGAAAGAAACTCAACTCTTTGTGCTATAAAGCTGGAAGAGGAATCGGTTAACCGATCATCACCATATTTTGCATAGCCATTGGTATCAGCATTATAAGTGTTTTTGACAAATCTGTAATCTGTTATGAACTTTAAAAGAAATAGACATTTTGCTGACATTTGTATGCTTAATTTATGATGGTCTGTAGCCACACCACCGTTTGACCTATCAAATAGTCTGATGAAACTGATCAATCAAACTCATATTTTGCATGGTCGTTAAGGCCAACATTGCCTGTTATTTTACAAATTTTCAGCCCTACCAGACAAGAACATAATGCACTTATTGACAGTTTTAATA
Source organism: Leuctra nigra (assembly GCA_934045905.1). Classification (NCBI taxonomy): domain Eukaryota; kingdom Metazoa; phylum Arthropoda; class Insecta; order Plecoptera; family Leuctridae; genus Leuctra; species Leuctra nigra. The sequence goes on from OW203773.1 coordinate 8,222,287, forward strand.
ACTGTCAGAAATGACATTTCAAAACAGAAATTCCACTGCATTCTGGCCTCTGGGTTGCTCTATGTAGCAAAGCAAAGTTTATAGATGGCTATTCTCAGTATTAATGAAAGGCAGATTCTTTTATGTTGATAAGTTAATCATATTGCAATAAATAATGTAGTCAATATATATAATGTAGGTATTTCATATACATAGCTATAGGTATACTTATCTAAAATAATTTATTTTAGGATATGGATCGTGTTTCACAGTTATGAAAACAACATTTTGACTAGATAGCATCATATTTTACACATTTCAGAATTTACATACTTATTGCTGTTTTAAGTGTTTTGAATCTGTCCATAAGAGATTGATGGAAAAGTATCAGTACAATAATCTGTTATTTAATTGATCCAGAGTTTGTGGAAAGTTGCAAGGAAAATTGGTAATAATGTAGTTAGTTATCTTTGATTGAATGGATCGTGCTCGATTGGCGATGTCGTGCGTGTCGGTGCTCGCTCATCAACGCATTACACGGAGCGTTTTCCTAGTTTTATAACATTTAAATTAAGTTCAGGTGGCTTGAAATAGTCGATTCGATCTCTGATGCTTAAAATATTGTTGTGAAGACAAGACAAAAGAAAACACTCTGATGAACCATACGCGTCCAGTTACCTTACAGAGTAGGTACCTGGCTTATACCAATATACCAATTTATTGGTTTTAACCAACTAATAAACAACAGAGAAAGCGCACAAGAGTCTATATATTAGTAACGATTGTGCACAATAGGCTTACTTATATATCCTATACTATAGAATGGCGCTTGTTTGTCTGTTGTTTATTGGTTGGTTGTTTAGTTGGTTGTTGGTTTGTTTGTTTTGTATGCTCGGAGAACACGTTTATTTAAACAGATGGCCACCCTTGAACACAAAAGTAAGATGGGTTGATACTTGCAATCACTGTGTTACCTAGACCATTAGATGCCCTACAAACACTGGGAGGTCCCTGGACGCGTCCTAGGCCGTCCCAGATGGGCGTACGGGCCTGCCCAGGGCCCTCCCGTCTTATGGGTGATTAGCATGGAGTGAGACTCCCGGGGCCTGCCACTGGGAATAAGCCCGGGCGGCGCCATGGGCCGTCCCATGACGCCCGCGCGGGAGGTATGGGCCGTCCCTGGACCCTCCCGGGCGGCCCGCGCGGGAGGCATAGGCCGGCCCTGGCCCCCGCCCGGGCAGCCCGCGCGGGAGCAGCTGCTCGCTCTGTAGCCCCCTCCCCCTACGCACATTCCATAACGGTCACGTGCTAGCTAGGTACACTCTCATTCAAAATGCAGTACCTACAAAACGTGCCTCTGATCCAGACACGTGCATATAGGCACTAATTTTGAATGCGAATGTACCTGGAAAAAATACGTTTCATTAAGACATAATTAATTGCAAACGTGAGTGACACGAGAAACGGGATTTTTTCACAATTTCGGAGAGTGGGCGTTGCCATACGAAAAAAATAATCCAGGTATTTTCTTCCAGGGTCAATGTATTAGTTCACAGTTCACAGAATATTTCACAACAGTTGTAATTTGTTATGTCAACTAGAAGAACAGTAGGTACTTACTAGGTACCTACTCAAACACATTAGAAATGCATTTAAATGGTCAAATATTAATTTAAAAAAATAGCCGGTATATTATAAAGTTAATCAGTGGTTATTGGAAGTTATTTTATCTCGCCATGTTTCCCTATTGTTTGAAAGCTGTGCCACTGACCTGACACATTATCTAAGGTACCTCCCACTGTTTTTATTTTTAACGCATTTTTATTTGGAGGAAATATTTTGGGATCATTTGAAATCCTCAACTTGACTGTCACATAATGGGGGAGTCTCGTGAAATTCAGATTTCAGAATAGTAGACCATTATTTTATGAAAGTTGATTATGTTGCTGAACACAGATGTGATTTTATTTTTGCTGTGGGATGAATAGTTTTCAAGGAATGAATTTACAAAGTTTGATTACTTTTAACAGGAAAATTTACAGAAAATTGACAGATGATCCACAATGGTAACACATTAGTATAAGTGGATTCTTGTAATACGTCGTTTTTCCCGCCAAAAGTCCCATTATAATTGAATTTCATTTGCATGAATTAATTTTTTACATTTCGCGGGTGACAAATGTCAGTAATTATTTGCGTTGATATTTAAAAACTTACTGGAACAAAATTTCACGAGACTTAAGTATTACCTACCTTATTCATAAAAAAATGAAGAAGGATAAAAAGATCCATAATTTTTGTTTATATATGAATCGGTTGCTGGATTTTGAAATTAGCAATTATTTTTTGATAATCTCTTACAGGACGATTGAATCGTTTCAATAATAATTTTTTCACGTATTCCCTACTTACTTACTATATTGTTTTGATAAATTACAAAAAATAAAATGCTACACATAGGAGATTCACTGCAATTGAATTTTAGGAATAATAAAGAGCAGGAAAACACACGAAAATTAAAAAAAAACAGTTTCATATAATATAAACGTATATTATTGTAAAAGATTATACTACCACATCACTTAAAATTGCAAATTAAGTAGGTAAGTTATCTGGTAGTAGGTAGGTATAGCTTCATTTGCATGACAATTAAGTAACAAACAAAACTTTAAATATGTATGCAGCAAAATATGTCGACAATAAGCAAACTAAAAATATTTGTACCTAACATCTGCAGTTATCATCATGCGCAAATAATTTTCTATGCATTATTAACAGTGCATCTATGATAAAGACCATACTGATTACTTTCATATTGTTATATTCTCAGTGCAAATTGCAAACACAAAAATCTAAAAAGCATAATTTAAATGTCCTTCAACCTTCACACGTCACATAGTATCAAAACATTCTGAGGTAGGTACTACCTGGCAGTGAGTCTGGCACGCTGTCTCTTTATCGACAAGACACAATTCGGATTTTACTTCACTCACGGATATGTTGGCATAATTTTTCATCTTCAGTTTTTCAAGAAAATGAATGCTATTGAATACGTTTTTTTTCATCTGAAAAAATAAAATTGCAAAGTATTTAGGTAATGTACCTTGTACTAATAATGTTCGCAAGATATTTGCAATTATTTATTATTGTAGGTACAGATTCTAACCAAACAAGATTTATACAAGATCTTGAAAAGTGTTTTTTATTTTTTGTGTAAATTTTTATTCGGTCAGACCAATGAAAGTCCAACATTTACAAGATCTTGTTATCAGTAAGATCTTGTTAATTTTGTCAATATTTAACACTATTATTATGCTATGCTCAAAAGAATTTTCCGATTTAATGGCCAGATACTGGATTCCATCCATAAATTATTAGCACACGGTCTTGTGGTGTCGAGGACTGACATCCGCAATCTACGTGGATGCAACTTCTTTTGAGCATGAGGCTGCCTAGCAAATAGTTTCTACCTACTACACAAGAACTATTTATGTAAATAACTGCAATAGCAGAAAGCTGCAAATAACAGTCTTTACAAAAATTTTAAAAATAGAATTTTTGGCACAGAGTGATCCCTAAAAAAAAGAAAGATAGATTCAATGAAGAATTTGTAAATTGATAGGATAAACTTCTTGGCAATGAATAATACAAAAATCACTTTTGTGTTGTGTGACCTGCCACAATAATCACTTGAGGTAAAATTATTACCATTAGGTACACTATTTATTTAAAACCCCAATAAAAATTTGAAACATTCTATATTGCATAAATGTGATTTATAGGTAAGGTTAGAGGAAATACTACACATATAAAATACTAAAATGTGGCTTACCATCAGAGAGTTCTAGATCATTACATCTGTAGGGTAGGTAACATTTAATCCATTAACTCGATGAAGTCCCAAGTCCTGTGCATCTTCAGAATTCTCGCTAATTTGCCAAGAAGTAAATTTACTTTTTAATTGAAGTACCTAGGTAGGCAATTAAATCGACTCTAGAATAAGAGCAGGGCAAGTTCACGGTGAATCTGTAGAACCTACAAAAAGTAAGGTGAAAGTTAGCAACTCAAATTAATTTCCTCTCAGCCATTCCGTGTTACAGGTGTACGGGTGTAAGATGCTATGTTCAGCATCTTATTCATCAAAATAAAAATAGTTAGGATCATTGTGCAGCCTTCTAAATTTTTTATGTAATTTACATGGTTCGACACAAAATTTAAATTTAAATGCGGTCCCACAATTTTACTGATAACAAAATAACTATTCAAACGTAGCACAAAACTGATTACATATTTGGAATCAGCAAGAAAATACCATGAATTTAATATAAAAACATGCTGATTTATTTACATTTAATAATTCAGCATAGGTACATGTATGTCTGCATTCGCATGGAATGGCTGCTCTCTTACCACCGGCGCGTTAGAGGAAATTCAAAAGGTGCGGTTTATTTTTTTGGATGACAACATTCAATCTCAAAAATTTTACTACGTATTTGAATGAAGCGGGACCACCATTCAATGTATGTATCTACTACCTCCGACAAGAATGTAATTTCCATGCAACATAATTTTTACTTTCGGATCACAACAAAAATGTTTGTTATTGGCCTTGTAAGGTACCTACATAAACAAAAATAATTGCTGTATATCTAAAATCCTTGATAAAGTTAAATAATTAAAAATAATGAAAATATTTACCACTCTGCTCGGTTTGGTTCTTCATGTTTCGGCTCGGTTTGACGATACAGCTTGGTTCGCTCGCAGGACGAATACGCGCTTTGTTTCTGGAGTTCAATATCTTAATAGCCTATTTTCTTCCAGAGTAGATTCACCTTTAACAAGTAACATTATTAAAACTGCAGTAGGTACCTTGGTAGGTATGTGGGATGGTTATTGGTTAATGTAGAGGTGAAAATATTCCCAAAATAGGCGGAGGTACGTACTACTAGGTAGTACCTACAGGTAGGGTTCCTACTGACTACTACCACTGATATGTACAGACTACCACGCCAAGCAAACTGTTTACCTACTTTATTTATTTTATAAATACCTAAACTACCTACCTAGTTACCTAGGTCCTACCTAGTTGGAAATTTTACTTTGCATAAATTGCTACATTTCAAAAATTTACATGTGAGGTTAATGTTTACTGAACATTGGTCACACTACCTATTGGTTTATTAGTATCCCCAGCATACAAAACTAAAGTAACAACGATTAATGCCTGGATACTTATGTAGTTGTGATGAAGACTCACCTTCAATGGGTTGTATGGCTCTGTGATGAAAATCCAAGCAAAAGAGGCACAACAAAACTGTAATTATTTCACGATTTGTGTCACATTAAATGGTATGAACTGAGACAAACTATTCAGCAGTGAACACTGCATTCACGGACACAGATAATAATTGAAATCACATTCAAAATCACTCAAAAGGACGTAAACTACACACTCATGACACTCAGTAAAATATCAACAAACGTCAAACGCCGCGTTTGAAATGAAGATGGGAGAACGGAAACAAGTTGATTCACGAAGATGGCCGACTGCCGAGTTCATAAAAGAAACTTTACTAATAACGTTTAAAATGGTATGAATACTTTGCTTTGGAATTGTAAACATATTTATTCTTAAATCAATATATCCATGTGAAATGTAGATGTAATTATTATAGAAATGAAGTTATAAATATGAAAAAAATAAGTCATTAGAGCAGCTCAAATTCAAACAGTCGTAGCGCCCGAGCGGGCCGTCCCTAGCCATTCCCGGGCGGGACCAAGACGGGACATTCCTAGAAATTTTACAGCCAGATAAAACGGATCGGTTGGGCTCCGTTGGGCAGGCCCAGGGCATGCCCTAGTAGTTCCCGCCCGGGACGTCCCACTTGGGCGCTAGATGGGCAGAAGCCCGGGCCGCCCAGTGTTTGTAGGGTGAGTGTGTGCCAAAAGTCTGCACTACTTTGCTGTCATCTGGTTTTTCAATGCTCAGCTAAATTTTAAACAATTGATTGCCATGGCAACAACCAATAACATTCCTTAAATGACCTTTTAAACTTAATTATTGGTCCCATAAGAGTATTGTAAAAGTATGTCCGTCATGGAAAAACTGGATACATGAACGTGGTAGGAAGTTCAACGCACCTGTTTCATCCTAGGTGGCGTCGTAGAACCATGACGCTCAATTGGTGGCAGGTTGTTCTTTGTCAACGGGATGGGTAGCGGGACTGGCAGCTAAACATACGGCATAAAGCGTTTAATTATTTTAACTTTTTTAACGTAAGCATTGTTAAAGGATGAAATGAAATTTAAATCTTTCATACCCACAGATTTACATAAAATGTTTTACACACCTATAAATACACCTTGCAATTGAGCCTTTTTGTGGGGTATATTGTTTATGGTAAATGTGCTTCCAAGTTTGACAGATTAACATAATTTTAATTAATGAAATAATTTTGACTAAATTGTGAACACCTAATACACCTAGTAATGGAGCATTTTTGTGAGGTTTCTTGTTTCGTAACTGAACCACCAAGATTGACAAATTAACAATATTACGTCAAATATAGTTTTAACTGTTAACCTCCGATAGGTGGACGTGAATTAATACCAACTGCAATATGAAAAGATTTTCCTCCAGTGGGATTCGAACCCACGACCTTCAATTTTCAGTCTGACGCTCAGTTAACTCCCTCGGTAGCTAAGTTGGAAGCCAGACTGGATATCTGAAGGATCGTGTGTTCGAATCCCACTCGAGAAAAATCTTTTCATAATTGTAGTTGGTATTAATTCAATATTGTAATAATAACATTATTTTGAGAAACTAAAAGTTGTAAACACGTATTGGAGGCACATAATGGGACCTTTTTGTGTGGTTTCTTGTTTCGTTTTGTTCTTGTTTCTTGTTGAGCCACCAATATTGACAAATTATCTTATTTTAAATAATTAAATAAGTTTGACAGTTTAACACTTGGCACACATGTTCATTGGTTCATTAGAAGTTATTTAAGTTACGTGCAGAGACTATGTGGCGGCCATTTTCCAAGATGGCATATTTTCTTATTTTTGGTGTAATTTTGTTGCGCTTGATACGTTTTCGGAATGGAATTTTGTCAATAAGCACAAAGTTTCAAACAAAAAATATTGTCAAAGCAGTACTGTGGCTGTACAAAAATAATGTAATTGAAAATTATGCTTTTGGAGCAAATAAAACCTATAGTGCAGTCCATAAACCGAACAATAGTGCAAATAGTGATAGAAAAAACATGAAAATGTGTGTATTAACTAAATTGTGTGAATTATGGTTGGCCCCATAAGCTAAATTCCTGCAACTTTCGGAGTTATTAACTAATTAAATTAAACAACTAAATGTCAAATGACACAAGAAATTTGCGACTTTTTGGAAATTTTAAAATTGAATATTATATATAATTATTATTAAAAACATAAACCGTCAATTGTTTTATAAAAATTTGATTATTTCATACTTCAATTAAATAATTAAGAAATTAAAATCAATCTCCAAATCCTTAATTTGGATAAAGAATGAAAATCTAACAGACGCTGATTGAATCAAGGTACTTATATTATGTTTTAAATTACTTGAAAACAGCATGTTATTTGACAATTTTACTAAAAAGTATGACTTAATTTATTAATTACTCCAAAAGTTGCAGGAATTCAGCTTGGGGCCATACATTTTTGGATTTCTCATGGTCGAATTAGTAAGTACACACATTTTTGTGGTTCTATCACTATTTGCACTATTGACCCCTAAATTGCGGTTTATGGACTGCACTACTACTAGTTTGGCGCGATTGTAACAAGTTTGCATATTTTTTTACCACATTATACTAGATGCCTTGGCCCTAAGCAAACATTTTCAGACCGGCAGGAACATCGTATCTCACCCAGGTCACCCGTGGAGGCCATCTTTAAGTATTGGGGACATTTGAAGTATTATGATGGACAAATTATGTCAACAATATAGAATGCGACACCATCTTTCACATTAAATCGACCATTGGGAACTTGAATATGACATTAACATCCTCGATTTGCACACCGATCACTGCTTGCGGCCATTTTTACCTGGTTTGATCGTTATTTACAAATTCTTACAAATATTATAGCCAGTGATGATTTTAGACATTTTATTCGGGGAGGGGGGGGGGGGCTAATGATAAACATGAGTGCAAAATAGTCCGCGAAGGAACTACTTTCGTCATGGGGGGGGGGGATTGCGACAGCCAGAAGGCCCGCAGGGCGTTATTTAGAATTTAAACCAGTTAAAAGTGGGGGCTTTAATATGCACAAACCGAAGCAAAAACCCTTTAATTGTTGCCCTGCAGGGCATTTTTTTGAATATAAACATTTTTAAATCGATTCTGGAATCCTACACTTGTCAAATTGCATCAAATAGCTCTCTATTTTTCGTTTTAATGAAAACATAATTTAAGAATTTTGTTTCTATAGATCGTTTTGTCTCTGTGCTCGGGGGGGGGGGGGGGGGCTGAGTACCTTGTCGGGGGGGGGGGGGGGGGCGGGGGCATGCCTGAAATCATGACTGAAGCGTTTCTTTACCTGAGCATGCCGTCTGGCTCTCGCGCCCTCTTCTGGATCGAGCGTTGGAGGGAGGGAGTTCGACGGACTCCGGTCCCTAGAGTGACGGCGACGACCTGTCGGTCCACCGGAATCTTCGCCGGAAAGCTGATCCGCAGAAGACGAGCTGTATTCAGACGATGAGCTGCTTTTTAGAGACCGGTTCGTCAGAAGCTCAATTAGTTGAAGCTCCTGTGGCACCCCCATGTAGCTGTCACTGGATGGCATCATTTGAGCTGTTGATACAATATCGTGAAGGATTAGCAATATAATCACGGTCTTCTGTAAATTTCCACAAATTTGTAAAGAAATTCGAATTTCTAGGAGACCGTTTCACCAGGCTAACACAATTTTACCTGTCTGCACTTTTCAGAAGGAAAAACGTAAAAATAAAGCAGTAATATCCTCTCTGTGAAACATCCACGAACGTATTACATTTAAAAATGTTAGATTTTTTTTGCATCTGATATATGCTATATAAGTTTATTTCAAAAAATTCTATTGGTGAGAAAACAGCTTTTTTTTAAATATCAGCATGACTTTATTCGTATGGTCGCAATGTTTAACTGAGAGTAAACCTGTATAACTTTGAAGTGATATATCTCGAAAATTAGTTCACGTTGACCACTTTTTCTTGCAACATAGTGACAAATAACAGTGTGCACGTGCGTGGTATTGTTGTTTGTGAGATTCTACATACCCTCTCCTTGTTCTTCTCGTAGTCGCCGAGCGCTGATATTGCGCGCAGGAACCTGCAAATTTAACTGGTCTTAATAAAGCCATGTAGGTACAGTCACGTTCATTAATTCACAGTCGAGACTCGAAACAACCCAAATTGCATAGAGGTCATTTGGGATGATGTGCATATGTCAAATCAAACTGAAAATAATAAATATTATTCAAAATATATTGCTATCATTTGTGTGAAAATTTCAATACATTTGGATTGAAAGAACGAATGTTACGGTATCTTGAAGTTAAGCTTAAACGCAGAAACTCGAGACAATTTCACGTTTTGAAATTATCTTGTGTAAGAAAACTAGTGAAATACCTCTGCTTTTAAGCTCAACTTCAAGAAACCACAACTTTTGTTCTAATGATCCAAATGGATTGACATTTCTACACAAGCGATAGCAATTTATGTTGAATAATATTTTAAATTTTCAGCTTGAAAAGCTGAGTGTTTTTTTTTAGTGGTTTTGAAGAAACAACGTCCCGGCCATTAGCGGTTTTCTGAACACGCGCTATTTGTACACGTAATCGAAGTTTCGAGAACAAAATTCTAGCAGCTGTAACTTTTTTCCCACAAACGTTATGTATTTCAAACTTTCACACATCAAACCTTAGTAGGTATGTTGTTTATATTAAGTGAAATTTTCAGTACGATTTGTGCAGTAGTTTCGTCACAGCGATGCCTCGCCAAATGTGCGTTTTTTTGGGCCACCCGGTATACGGTCATCTGTGTACTGCGGCTTGCCAGCCAATGCGAGCTAATAGGATGTGACCCTACTCTGTTCTGTGTTTTGTAGACTTTTCTATTCTTATACCAAAGCTAGTGTGAGATTTAAAACTTTCTTTGCCATTCAAATGCTTCAATTTGAGATGACGATGACCTTGAACTGATGATTCTCCGACTTAGTAAGGCGCTAAGCAAATACAATACTAATTCACTGATCTTCCATAAGAGTAATCCATTGATGTACATTGTGCATTCAACAGGATTACCACCCTTGAACACAAAAGTAAGATGGGTTGATACTTGCAATCACTGTGTTACCTAGACCATTAGATGAGTGTGTGCCAAAAGTCTGCACTACTTTGCTGTCATCTAGTTTTTCAATGCTCTGCTAAATTTTAAGCAATTGATTGCCATGGCAACAACTAATAACATTCCTTGAATGACCATTTAAATATAATATTGTGTTATCATAGTATTGTAAATCTAAGCCCGTCACTGATAGATTCTCATTAAAGTTGGAAAAACTGGATACATGAACGTGATAAGTCCAACGCACCTGTCTCGTACAAAACATCAATTGTAAATAATTATAAATTCAAGATTGCAGTGTTCTCGGCCGCCATTTTCTAAAACCGGAAGTGACGTCATATATCGAAAACGGCTGTACCGATTGCAACAAAATTTTTGAAATGTGTAGGACTAATAATTATGAACTCAAGACGACATTATTTTCGGCCGCCATTGTGAAAACCGGAAGTGACGTCATACATCGAAAACGAATGTACCGATTGCAACCAAATTTTGGAATTTTTAGGACTAATAATTATGAATTAAAGTTGACTTTATTTTCGGCCGCCATTTTCAAAACCAGAAGTGACGTCATATATCGAAAACGGCTGTACCAATTGTAACCAAATTATGCAAATATTAAGGACTTACAACTATGAATTCAAGACGACATTATTTTTGGCCGCTATTTTAAAACCGGAAGTGACGTCATATATCGAAAACGGCTGCAGCTTATTTATGCAATTATGTTGCACTTATAGTATGAATTCAAGGCGGCAGTATTATCGGGCGCCATTTTTTAAACCGGAAGTGACGTCAGATATCGACAACGGCACGACCGATTGTAACGAAACATAGTTCTTCTTGGATTATCATTTTAAGCTTATACCAAACGCAACTTTTCTTAGTAACCAAATCGGTTGAGGCGTTTTTTTAAAAGTAATTAGTCCTTCTTCCTCCGACATGTGTTACAAGCTTTATGAATAAACTAACAAAAGAAGTTATATTCTTGAAAAAAACACTCCGTGTAAAAAAGGCAGCCAAGGCTCTTAACTTTAAAAAAATCTACATCGAAAAGGAGTGATATCAAAAAAGGAGCCAAGTCAATGACATATCCAAATATTTAATCAAATCTTTGAAATAAAAGTATAAACACCGTGCCACGCCGGCGTCGTCGCCTCGGGCAGAAATAACCAGTGCCAGGCTAGCAACAGCTGGAGATGGGTGTGGGCGGGTGATCTCGTGGTAGTTGACAAAGAGAGAGACACGACATGAGCGAGAGCAATAGGATCAGAACTAGGTGCTAGACTATCAAGACATAAGGCTGCGATGTCCAGTTGACATTAATTATGGTTTTATTACATAACCCCAAGTGAGGAATAAATGAACAGTCAAATAAACACAACATACAAATTATCAGAATGAGATAACAGATTACCGGGGGTTTGACCTCCTCGCGTAAATTGACTCTGTGTACAAAACAGGTCGTTACCTCATCAGCTGTGTGCCTGGAGGCAACACAACACATGCAATTGAATGAATAGCAAATAAGACTGATACAATACAATGATAAATATAACGACAGTGCAATGTTGCTTGCCGAACTGATTCGGACTTTTACTAGTAATTAAAACAACTCGTTACTTACACTTCTTGATATGATGCTCGCCGAACTACTTCGGACATTTACATAAATAGAATTCGTACAGACGACGTTCTAAGATTACTGGACTTACTTAATACAATGTTGAATTTAGATAGGTTTGATGATCCGAAAAGGGTGCCCTTTCCCTGACTGACGACGACCCGCGGAGACAATCCAAGTGTGGCCACACTAGATTGTTATATATATAAAATACGTGACAACAAAATGCATTATCTTACTTGCACTCGCTATCCATACATATGATATCCAGACACCATAATGATTCTGTTTCATAACTCTAGATTGAACCTTAAATAGGGACTGGACGACCAGACCACTACGTTATATCCGCTACAACTCAGCGTTGGTTTCAATCTACATTTATACACTACTCACGCGGCGATGTGAAGTCGACGACGGTCAGCCAGAGAAAGAGAATGAGCTCAGGTCGCCGATCCGCGAACTCGACTATCATTGACCATTGCGCATGACATCTTTTCTGCTCTAGGCGACCCTCCAAATATGGGTACAAATGCCGGCTAATGGTAACGACTTGACGTTGGCGCCAGCGCCGAATTCAAACCGTTACAACCGAGAAATACTTTACAAAAGGACTTGGCGCATCGTTTTTCTAAAGACATTGGTCTTTTCATAATCATATGCCATTTATATAAACCGTCAGAATTTTTTGAATAATAGGGACACATCTTTCAATTACATATTAAATACCTACTGTAAAATATTTTCTATTTGAATAGGTACACGATGAAACGTGTTGCCTATGTTTGTAATAAATACACAATAGTTATCTTCGTAATATTGTTTCGTGGACAACATATTAATAAAGTCTCATGCGTTATACCTTCTCATCATGAAATAAATTTCTATGAATCCGCATTTTATATCAATACATTTCACAAAGTACACAGTGACGGCACATTGAATTTCTTTAAAAATTTTAACTTTATACACTTGACAATTCAAAAATATATAATAGTGTTCCATAGATCGTATCCATACTCGTATCATGTACTTGTCAAAGGATACAATAAAAAATACGCATACAAATACAAATAGATAGTTAGAATTATTTGACAACGTTTCATGATTTCCCTCAGTCAAGATCAAATTATGAAAAGATACCTTTACTATAATATCACTATATTAACAGTGCTATAAGAATAGGCCCACTTCCTTGTTATTTAATTCTTCCACCATATTAATTATCTATTACAACATGAAATCTTTCTTCGATCGCTATTGACAAAACTATAAAATAGCCATTACTAAAAGTAGGTTGATTCATAGATACTGGCTCTAATAGAAATAAGAAAATGTAGCTACTTGTAAATTTCTGTCCCTTTTGGATATCTAGTGGAGCGGTCGCTCCACGCCAGCCAAGTCGTACAGCGCGCACACTCACACAAAACACCGTTCAAACCTACCTAAAGGCTGGAGCAACCCACTTTTACTGTAAGTATCAAAGTGGCATTTTCGGCCTACTGGATCTCAAAATTGGGAAATCTCACATTGTTGCGAAATCTCTTAATTTCGAGCTATGGCCCACCCCACTATATATACCAAATTTGGGAACAATTGGTTATGATGTTTGCGAGCTAGAGGGCCGTGAAAACAGTGAAATTGTACGGCTTTCTTCAGATTATTATTATAATGATTATTCATGTTCCAATAAATTCCGCGGTCTCCGCCACAGCCTAAACGGCTGGATCAAATAAATATCTGGCTATAGCGTTTGAAGCTTGGATCCCCTTCGATTGGAATTATCTACAAAAGGACTACCTAGTACAATATACATACCTATGAATATACGAACGAGTATTCAACTACAACTCAATATAAAAATACTGACCATCGCAACATGTCAAGTAGCTGCTTCGTTTACGAGGAAATGTATTTGGAACGGCATTCACGTTTGAGACTGTTACGTCAGAGGTGGTTTGATGCTGTTTCGCGATTTTGGTGGGCGGTGACCGAGGGGGGTGGGGGGGGGACAGTATTTTGATGATCTTGACACTGCAAATTACGAATGTATAGGTAGTAATTTACTGACCCAAATTTTGTCAAAAATTTGACATTTTGAAGATATGCGATAAAATTTTGAAGATATGCGATAGGCTGCGATTTTGAAGATTAAAATATTTAAAACCAGTGCAAAAATATCGGAGAAATTTGGTAAACTATGTGTAAATATTGGTAAAATTTATTCACGTCCCAATATTAACAATATTGGGAACTTCCCAAAAATGTTGTATAATTATTTAAAATAGTGTAAATCATATTTGTTCACCTACTTTATAACGTCAGACTGTCGCCAACTTTTTGGTATTTTTATATGTACAATGACATAATGTCACTTCAATAGTCTAGAAGATTGATACTAGTATAATAGTATGACAGCATGACAGAATGACAGTATGACAGTACGACAGTATGACAGCATGACAGTGGTTTGCAGGTGATTACTTCGAGACCGTGACGTCACAGTACTCGACGCGCCAGGACCCTTACCTAGGGTGCATACCCTTTTTGAATCAGGTCGCCCAGTTTCCCTATCCTTTTAACATTGTGACGTAAGCACCTGAGCGTGACCTTGAGTCGAATCGTGGTCGAATGAATGAAAATAGAGTAATCACAACGCCCGACCTCTTGAGCTTGAGCATTATGGGTACTGGTTTCAGCTCATTTGTTGACGCGGCAAGTTTGATTTAACCCGTAAATCCTATGGTGACGTCAACGCCCAACCAGCTTCTATTTTGAACCTCACCCAAAATAAGTAAGTACTACTTTTACTACTCACCCTGTACTGCTATTAGGCTATGGCGACGGATGAATGATTATGATGATGATTGGGAGATGATGGTGAAGAGTAGGTAAGGATGGAAGGTGGGAAGGAGCCGGTCGTGGCCTATTAGTAGGGTACCTTCCCAGCATTTGCCTGTAGACTGATGGAACACCACATAAAAACCTCAGTCAGGAAGGACGGCCGCGGGAATCGAATCCGGGCCTCCGGAATACAAGTTCAGAGCGTTAACCACTCAGCTATACCTGTTCAGTCAGATGAAGTAGTAATATGGTTATTATGGCCGGTGGGAAGGACGCGTCACCAAATTCCAATCACCAATTCCGCCATTTTTATTCCAGTATTAAAAATTTAAATTTGACTCCCCCCCCCCCCCCCCCCCCTTCACCCAAAATATGTACAAATATGATATGCACCGTAGCCTATGTTGATCAGCTAGTTTTTCTGAGTATACGGTGAACTTTTTACAGCTCTATCATAAAACCCCTTGTTTTTATGCCAATAATTAAAAATATTTTCTAACCCCCCTACCCCCCAAAATATTAAAAATAATTTGATGCACAAAGTCCTAATATTATAAGGTAGTATTATAGAGTATTTTGCAAAAGTTTAAAGTTCCTATCACCAACTCCGCCATTTTTATTATAATATTGATAATCAAATTTTGACCTCCCCCTGCCCCCCAAAATATGAAAAAATTTGATATGCACCGTAGCCTATGTTGATTAGCTAGTTTTTCTGAGTATACGGTGAAATTTTTACAGCTCTAACACAAAACCTCTAATTTTTTACTTAACTGACTGTATACTATAGTATGAATATACAGCTGAAGGCATTGACGACAAGTTCTAAAACTAAAAGAATTGTGCAAGGTATGATCTAGTGGAGCGGTCGCTCCACGCCAGCCAAGTCGTACGGCGCGCACACTCTCATATAAAGGCTGGAGCAAACCCACTTTTACTGTAAGCATCAAAGTGGCATTTTCGGCCTACTGGATCTTAAAATTGGGAAATCTCACATTGTTGCGATATATCTTAATTTCGAGCTATGGCCCACCCTACAACATATACCAAATAAGGGAACAATAGGTTACGCCATTTGCGAGCTAGAGGGCCGTGAAAACCGTGTTTTAGGGCGGTTTTCATAATAATCATAGTAGTAGTAGTAGTAGTAGTAGTAGTAGTAGTAGTAGTAGTCTCCTGGAATTCAAATCCGGTAACAAGGCCACAGCATAAACGGCTGAACCGATTGATCTCACATTTTTACCACGTGTGCACTTTTGGCGTCTGATTTAACCTTCACCCCATGAATTTTTTGTGCCGCCATTTTGAAACCGGAAGTGACGTCATATCTCAACAACGGCTAGACCGATTGGAACGAAAATAGCGCCAAACGATTCGGGCGGTCATCTTTATGGATTATCAATAGCAACAGACTAAAATTTATGTTAACGAAACCGGAAATGACGTCATGAAATTTAATTCATCGATTGGCATTTCGGCAACAAATTTGATCCAATTATTTTGATATTTATGTAACGTATGTTCTTTTGTGATTTTATTTGACTTTATATAAAACAAACCGGAAGCCGCCATTTTGAAACCAGAAATGACATCATATCTTAATAACGTCTTAATAGATTTAAACGAAAACAGCGCTAAACAATTAAGACGGTCAACTTTATGTATTATCATCAATCATTATCAATTATTATCATTTTCATTGCTGTTTCCCATACTGAAACCGGAAATGTCGTCACACATTTTAAAAATCGCACAAATTTACATTTTGATGCAATAAATATACTATTTGAGACTGCTTATAATAAAATGTAATCATGTTTAAATTATAATTCAAGAAGTCAGTGATTTCAGCAGCCATTTTGAAACCGGAAGAAACGTAATATCTCGAAAACTGGTTGACAGATCGGTATGAAACTAGTGCCAAACGATTCGGAAGGCCATCTCTATGGAATAGGAACAGTCAAACTAGAATTTTCCTATTTATGAGGCCGGAAATGACGTCATTCAAATTTATAAATCATTATAATCCCCTCCTATACAATAAATACATATTCAGAAAGCTAAAAATGATACACATCATTTATAGTTATAAATTCTATGTGGCAGTGCAGAAAGTTCAGCGGCCATTTTGAAAACCGACGTGTTGCCATATCTCGGAACTGGGTTTACCGATTGGAATGAAACCTTTGTTTTTTTCATGAGAATAACCAAATTGTAAAGGGTAATTTTTTTTAAAGGATTTAGTAATTGTTCATGTGATATGTGTCACACGTAAGTTGTAAGAATAACCTAAAAAAAGTAGTGATATCCCCATAAAAAACACTCCGTGTAAAAATACCAGCCAAGTCTCTTCGACTAAAAAAAAAATAATGAATTCTAAAAATTCTGCACTGAAAATTAGTGATATCAAAAAATTAGCCAAGTCAAAACTTTATTTGAAAATCAAAAAATACTTGGCGCATCGTTTTTTTAGGGCATTATAGGTTTACTATGTATATGTATATTTCATGTATAATTTATAATTGGCTTATACTTCCAAGCTATTTATGTACACGATGCGCCAAGTATTTTTTGATTTTAAAATAAAGTTTTGACTTGGCTAATTTTTTGATATCACTACTTTTCAGTTCAGAATTTTTAGATTTCAATATTTTTTTTTTTAGTTGAAGAGACTCGGCTGGTATTTTTACACGGAGTGTTTTTTTATGGGGTATTGATTACTTTCTGAAATTGTGGCGTGTGTGTAACATACCTATTCTATATTATTTAAATATCTTCATACAAACGAGACATTTCTCTAAGAAATTGATTGAAAGGGAATATGAAACTAAAATAGGTATGCATAATATTTGCATCAGAAATATAATCATTATAGATTAAATTATTGTAATTAAATTATTCTGTCACTTTTTGCTCCAGAGATTTCTGGAATTATGGTATTGTGTTATTGTGTGGCACTGCATATTAATAAATAAAAAACTTTACAAATTGTATTTGATTAAAATAGATGATTCTAATAATTTTGACTCCATTTAAAAATCAAATTCGTATATTTCCGTAGAAGACAATAATTTGATTATTTTCCCGGGAAGGGCTTACATCGGTTTCATGTTATACTCTAGAATCAATAGTTACATTTTAAAGCCATCGGTTCCTAAAACTTAAAATGAATAATATGTTTTCTTGGCTCAGTCACGCCAATGCCAATTGAATAATTGGTTCTAAATATCATAATATAGATTAGATCATAGATTTTAAGATTTAAAAATTTAAACCTCAGATAGCCACGTGGATTTTTTAGGGCAATTTATAGGTAATATATAGATGCATTTTGTACGTGTCAAAAACTTTTATCGAAAGCGGTGCTATAAACGTAAAACGTTGCTCATTATTTAAAATCAATTTAAATGATAATGTATTATCTTGGCCCCATACCTAATACTTCTCAGTGGATATTTAAAAATTATTTTTAGGAAATAGACGTAGCTAGTGTAGAATAGTTAATTATATAGAGTATTTTTAAGGGATTGACTTTAGCTTCTACTATACTAGGAAAACGCTCAGTGTAACGCGTTGATGAGCGAGCACGGGTACGTGCAAATTCTCGAACCGGAAATGCGTACACAACACACAGAAAACATATACATCCATATGGAATTGATTATGATATCAACTTAAAAGTGTATGCTTTTCATCGAAACTTTAAAATAGCATCTAAGCACCTGGTTCATAAAGCAAATCAGAATCAATTTTCAATTGGCACTGGAAAACATTCATTTCGATACTTCATTACTGACAGATATTAAAAATGTAAATAACTTCATACGTTCTTAACTGATTGGGATGAAATTTTGTAAAATAAGACAATATTGGTCTTAATGATCATGCAAAATATGAGTTTGATCAGAATTATCGAAGACCGTTTTCATTTTTCAGCCTATCAGGAGATATTTATTTAAATTTTAACCAATGAATCTGAGTAACGCGTTGATGAGCGAGCACAGATACGCGCAACACCTCGAACCGAAATTCTGTCTATCGAAAATGTCATTAAAAGCCAATAATTCTAAAATTTCGCCACAGATTTGTATAGAAATCTCAAAACATTCCTAAAATATTGGTCCAAATAACCATGCAAAGCTTTAAGTTGATCGATTGAACCTTTATGATTGAACTGTTCCGTGTTAATTTTCAAAAATCACAGGATCTCCTTCAAAAAATATACCTGAGACCACTCATATGATATAAGTGTGTCTACACAATATCAGATCGACTGTTAAACGGTCATTATCAGTTTCATTTGCGTTTGAAAGTTTCTGCTCTAACTACCTTGCCTTGAACTGAAGAGTCGAAGTCGCCGTGAATTTGACAGCCAACACGCAAATAGTCCGTAAAATGTCAATAACGTTTGGATTTAAACACAGATTAGTATGAAAATTGTCAAAAATGCAGCTAATGTTGGTCCCAACCATCATGCGAAGTTATAAGTTGATCGTTCAATCGGTTATAGTTTAAATTTCTAAAAACACAGGAAAGATGGTTTTAAATTTTAACCAATGGGAGGATTTGGCTAAAACTTTGTTTGATTGGGTACAATGTTGGGGGTAATGACTTGTCAAAATTTCAATGTGATCAAAACAACCAATCGAAAGTTAATTTTTTTTAAATTTGAACCAATCAATGGATTTCAAAAAAATTAGGGTCTGCAACAATCAGAAATGTTACGTACATGTGTGCAAAATTTCAGCTCGATCGAAGAAAAACTCTGACCTGTATATCGTCAGTAACAGAAAAAAACAAAAAAAACAAAAAAAAACAGAGGTCCGTGCCAAAAGAGCCAAAAGGAGACGCTCGCTTCGCTCGCTCAATTATCATTGGCAGTCCCGCTTCAGCTAAAATTATGACACTTAAACTTGTGATTGTTCACTCAACTCATTAGTGTAATTTAATCCTTATCTAGAATCGTATAAATTATGATTGAGCAAAGAGGAAGCCCAGCCACGAACCACATCTTCCTGTTGCTCCCGAAGCTTGTAGTTATAATTTAAGAAGTTGAATTAACAGCAAGCAACTGTAACAAAATCAATCAAGAGTTTGTAAAAAATTCAGACAAATCGTGATACTTATCAACTGCAATTGTTTCCTCTTGGTTTCAAAAAAATATTTTGACATTATTTTATGTATTTACTATTTTATTGCAAAAGGTTACTGTCAATTTAGGCAATTTTGGGTCAGTTTTCAATTATTCTGCTACATTTTAAACAGTTGATTAATACTACAATGCAATGGCAACAATTAATGACATTCTGATTGGCTCTGAAATAGGTTATTTTACCCGAAATAATCTTTTGTATCGGTGGTAGATTGTCGCCCAGAAGTTGTTCAATTTATAGGGTTGGAAAGACGTTTGTTTTGTTTTTTCCACTTGACGTATGTAAACTCTGAGCCTCAGAGCATGAACTAATACTTCTATACAGGGATAGATAACGCCGTATCAATTACATGCTAAACGACAGTCCCTATCCGTGTCCTGTTTTCAAATAAAATTCACAGAAATAAAACATGGCCGACCACTAAAAGTCAAATATTATGAGTTTTCTTGTCAAGCTGACACAATGCCTACACCAATATATTACCAAAACATGATGTATATAGGAGCGCCAATACAATATCGACTTAATTAAACCAGAAAAACCTTAATAAACAGCTTATGTACAGAGAAGAACATGTCAACATGAAGGCGGGTTTTCAGATTCTTAAATATGAACGGAAAAATTGAATAGTTTCATTCTGATGTCTTGCTAATTTACATATTTACTCTCTGCTTCATGGGCAATTAAATAAACACTGCTTCTTCTTCTTTGGCGTGGGAGTATTCACAGTATTGTCAGTTATTTTACGGATGAAGACGCAATTAAAGAAATCACAATGTATACGACAAAAGCACGGAAAATATGTCAAAACATTTTTGTTTCAATGAAGTGACTTTCAGAAGGCTGTGGTTTATATTACTTTTACTGCATGCATGAAAACTGCATGAAAACGAAAGTATGGAAATGTTTAGAAGGCTAAGGTGAACCGGATAGTTCAAATGAACGCGAAGTTATTTATCCCTGTATAGCAGTATTAGTTCATGATCAGAGTTAGTAGTGTTTACAGTCGCACTGTTCTGCAGCTAGGCTAATCGCGACGGATGAATGATTATGATTATGTTGAAGAATAGGTGAGGATGGACGGTGGGAAGGAGACGGTCGTGGTCTCTTATTGGGAACCTTCCCAGCATTTCCCTCTTGACACTCGACTGAGAGAATCGAAAGTCTTTATAACATTAATTACAGTTTTATATCGATTCTGTTGTCTTATTGAATTCATAACAATTTGTAATAATTAATTATTTTAAATCTATTGCAAATACGCTCCGCACTCAGTATTTATTTTCATTAGTTAGCGGCGACAGAAAATTAAAATTTAGATTGTTAATATATTTTATGTCTACTTTTAATGTTTTAAACGATCGCTTTAGCGAACGATTAACTTTTATAAAGAGCATTTAAATTTATCTATTTCTGTATTTGTCTTTACCTTTATATTTTATTTAGATTGCCCTTTTTTTTATCAAATAGTTTTTATTTGGTACTAGACAATAAATATCAACGTATTATTTTAGAAATAATTGTTAGTTTAAACACGATGCTTGTCATCAATGAATTGTTTATAACATTAGCGACAGAAAAATAAAATCGGGATTTTTTTTATATGCTTTTCTTGATTTCTAATAGTTTGTAGACTAACGTTTTTCACTCTACTAGTAACTTTGTAGGTATTTATTTTCTTGCATTCTGTTTTCGTCATCTCATGGAATTATCATTATTATTTGTAACGTGTTTTATAGAACTTCCTTCTACTTTAAATCGTTCCCGCGTTGAGGTTGACCAGACTGTGCTGCTTGCGAGTCGCGGCGGCAAATTCTCAAACTAACTAATCGGCTCAGCTGTTTCTTCTTGATCTGTCATACACGCACGCCGGTCGGATTTCTGCTGCGAATTTTTCTATTTCAATTGTTTATAGTTTATACCGAGTCCTGTAAAACTCTAATATGTGAACTCTACCAGCTCTAGTGACGTGTTTTTAGTAGTTGGTTTACTGTAGTATCGCTGAAGTTTGTTATTTTATTGTTTAGAATATTTTGTGTGAAAATGACGTAAGCATGACGTAATCTTACATCAGTGCCTCGAATCCTACTGTGTTGTCATTGGAAGTCTTATTTAATTCATTAAAACGTAAGTAAATAATGTAAATAGTTGTACCCAGAGAGTCTAGGTTTAAACGTAGTACCATGGGTTGTACCCAGTTGTACCCAGTTGTACCCACGGGTAAAATATTACTATTCTGCGAGGGGTGAACAACTAAAAAAAAAAAAATCATTAAAATTTAAAACTAAAATATCAAAACAAAATTAATAATTAAAAAAAAATCAGGTAAAATAAACAAAACATCTAAAAATTAAAAAACAAATTCAAATCATTTAAAATCAACAAAAATCAAGTACATATGTTACAAAAATCCAAAAACATACAAAATAAAACAATTAAGTTTTTTAAAATCACTTTATAAAAAAATTAAAATACCTATAAATTTACGTAAAATTTTTGAAAAATTAAAAAAATTAAAAAAAAACTAAAAATCAAAAATTAAAAGAAATCATGAAAAATTAAAAAATTAAATAAATTACTGACAAAAATCTAAAAATTATTAGCAAAAATTAAAAATCTAAAAATATAGTAAAAATTAAAATATGAAAAAAATCAGGTCGAGGGCTTGTTAACCCCTCGACCAACTGTACAATTAATAATAATTATCAATTCAAAGTTTTGAGATATTTCGTCATGTCTTTTTATTAAATTATTTATTTTGTCGGCAGTTTCGATTATAATAATAAAATCTACCTCAGGACAAAACTTGTTAAATTTTATCAAAAAGAAAAATAATGTGTGCCTAATTTATGGTTTATGCCTCTAGGATTTTTTTTTTCTTGGATACTTAAGTTTAAATTGTACATGTTTTTCTTTTTGATGAAAATTTGATAAGATTTGGTCTTGAGGAAGATTTTGATACTTAAATCAAAACTGTTGACAAAAATAAATAATTTTGTAAAAAAAACATGACGAAATATCTCAAAACTTTTGAATTGCTAGTCACGATTCTTTAAAAACATGTTTAATAATATTGATGTTTTTGTGTAAATTTGCATTCTACAACAGTTCTAAATTAGTCACTTAAACGCACACGACGTTTAGATTGAAATTACTGTCCAATCTCATTGTGTAAAAATAAAACTATTTCTAACAATTTCAAAATTTTCAAAATAGTTTTTATGCAAATTGAGTCACGAAATTATTGATAATAAATATTTACCAAGAAAATTTCCATTGGTCTACTACCTACTCAATTTAAAACAAAAAACATGTAAATAATTTTGAAAATTATATTCACGAAGTCGATTTCATTTCAACAGCCCACATTAATTCGGGTTTGCTTGTTCTACATTTTAACAAAATTTTAACCTACCATAATTTAATGATAAATTAATAATTAATAATGTGATGTACTACATATAATTATCACTGTATTTTGATATTTTACAATTCGATATTTAAAACTATGTTAATATTTATTTTGTGTATTAATTAAACATTTATTGTAAAATTCCATCCGATGCTCAAACGAAAAGCCAACGCACTAAGCACCCTATGGACCGCGCATAAGGTCAATTCTATTAGGTATTAAAATTAGTTATAAATTAATTATTAATTATTAGTTTTTAATGATTTTTTTTCTTTTTTAATCATTTTAAAAAGATAAAATTAAAAAAAAATCAAGGTCCAATGAAATTTTGTTGTACCTACCTAAGTTATCATGAATTGAAAATTTTCAATGGAAATATATCATTTCAAGTTTATTTGCATAGTAATTATTTCACAATTACGGTGGCAATGAACAATAATATGAAATATTATGAATATTGTGAATACTACACTTCTGAGACACTGAGTAATCAGTGCTGTTTCTTTTTCAGAATTAGTGAACCACTGTACCTATTGTAGGAAGTTATTCGTGGAAAACATTTGAAGGTAACCCTTACGGCAACTCCCCAGGTAAGATAGTGATTGAGCGAGCGTAGCGAGCGTCACCACGGTACTCTTATGGAACTTTCTCTGTGTGTTTTTCTTTTTTTTTTTTTTTTTTTTTTTGCCTGCACTGCCCAGGTCAAACCGCACAACCAATCGATCTGAAATTTTGTACACATACTAACGTATTCTATGCGATCCCTGGGATCTTTTCTGAACAATATCCTGTGATTGGTTCAAATTTTATAAAAATTATCTTTCGATTGGTTGGTTCGATCAATTTGAAATTTAGCAAAGTCATTGCAACCAACATTGTACCCAATCAAAAAAAAATTCAGTCAAATCCTCCAATTGGTTCAAATTTGAAACCATTTTTCCTGTGATTTTTGAAATTTAAACTGGAACCGATTGACCGACCAACTAAAAACTTCGCATGGTCATTGGTACCAACATTTAAGGTATTTTTGCCAATTTTCACTCTAATATGTCGTTATTTTCAAAAGTTTTTGTCATTTTAGGGACTTTTTGCGTGTTGGCTGTCAAATTCACGGCGACTTCGAATCTACAAGGCTAGGTTGTTAGAGCAGAAAGTTTTAAACGATATGAAACTAATATTGACCGTTCAACAGATTGATCTGATATTGTGTACACACTAATATCATATCATATGAGTGGTCCCAGGTATATTTTTTGAACGAGATCCTGTGATTTTTGAAAATTAACAAGGAACCGTTCAACCATAAAGGTTTAATCGATCAACTTAAAACTTAGCAAGGATTGGCAACTTAAAACTTAGC
The DNA here is from genome assembly GCA_934045905.1 of Leuctra nigra. NCBI lineage: Eukaryota > Metazoa > Arthropoda > Insecta > Plecoptera > Leuctridae > Leuctra > Leuctra nigra. Next base: position 8,247,028 of record OW203773.1, read on the forward strand.
AAGGATTGGCACCAATATTTTTCATTTGTATACTTAATTTAAAACGGCCTATAGCCACACCACCATTTGACCTATCAAATGGTCTTCGATTAATCTGATCAATCAAACTCATATTTTGCATGGTCGTTCAGACCAACATTGTCTCTTATTTTACAAATTTTCAGCCCTTCCAGTCAAGAACATAGATGCACTTATTGACAGTTTTAATAACTGTCAGAAATGACATTTCAAAACAGAAATTCCACTGCATTCTGTGTTGCTCTATGTAGCAAAGCAAAGTTTATAGATGGCTATTCTCAATATCAAGTAAGACAGATTCTTTTCTTAGTTGATCATATTGCAATACATAATGTAGTCAAAATGTAATGTTTGTATTTCATATACATAGGTATAGGTATACCTTATCTAAAATAATTTATTTTACGATATGGATTGTGTTTCACAGTTATGAAAACGACGTTTTGACTAGATAACATCATATTTTACACATTTCCAGCCCAATCGGTCAAGAATTTACAGACTTATTGCTGTTTTAAGTGTTTGAATATCTGTCCAAAGAGATTGATGGAAAAATATCAGTACAATAATATGTTATTTAATTGATCCAGAGTGTTTATGAAAAGTTGCAGGGAAAATTGGTAATAAATAATGTACAGTTAGTTATCTTTGATTGAATGGATCGTGCTACGATTGGCGATGTCGTGCGTGTCGGTGCTCGCTCATCAACGCGTTACACCGAGCGTTTTCCTAGTTGAAAGTCCTATGAAACTCTCTGCGTAGATTTGATTGTGTGTAGGGGGGGGGGGGGGGGGTTAGTCACGCTTCCCCCATCCCAGATGAACACGATTCCCCAATGTTTTTTGTGTGTGTTTAACGACCTGGGGGGTGATTCCTGTACGCATTTTCACTCTCTTATCTTAAAATTTAAGACAGTAGCAACCGTTGTTATGGACGTTAACATTGGAGTAAACAAATTTTAAGATGCGATAGCTAACTTAAGTGACTAAAAACGTACAGGAATGACACCCCTGGTTATTAGCGCAATTTTTTCAATTTATTTTATTATTTTCTTTTCTTTTGGAAGCTTTTGGTCCACGTTACTAAGAATTAGTGCCCCAAGTTACAGACTTCTGCCCTTTTCACAGTTTCGAGAAAATTAAACATTTGTCTGGCGGCGGCTAAGTTCACCTTCCTCCCCCCCCCCCCTAAAAAAAATAGAGTTTTTTGCTAATATCTTCCCTGCATGGGGATTGTCATTCCGTCATAGAAGCAACAAAAAGTTGTATGGACTACCGTCTGTTTGCATTTATAGGTTATGAACATATTATGCAGTCTTAAATGTAAATAACTATTTTCACTTTTGTTTGGATGCATTTTTTTAAATTCATTCTTGTTTGAGATAGGTACAGCTTGATTTTCTAATAATTATGTTACGAAACACAGAATAGACCAGATTGGACTTCCGGCCTTTTACCTCTGAGGCACAGATGTACTCAGAAGCCAGATTCACAAGAGGTTACAACTTTATTTATTTTTGTCTGGGGCTTAACGTCGCACTGTTCTGCAGCGAGGCTAATGGCGACGGATGAATGATTATGATGATGATTGGGAGATGATGGTGAAGAGCAGGTAAGGATGGAAGGTGGGAAGGAGGCGGTCGTGGCCTATTAGTAGGATACCTTCCCAGCATTTGCCTGTCGACGGTGGAAATACCACGAAAAAACCCCAGTCAGGAAGGACGGTCGTGGGAATCGATCCCGGGCCTCCGGAATACAAGTTCAGAGCGTTACGACTCAGCCAACCTGTTCCGTGTTTCAATTTTATAACCAGTCAGTTGCAGTTATAGGAAAGTTATTTATTACCAATTTATTACAGCCAATTTATTGTGACATCAGTACTTCAAATACTTCAAATACTTTAAATACTTCAAATGATTTTTTTTTATGTATAGTAATAAATACTAAAAAAATTATTATAAAAATAATTGTAATTATATTAAATTTTCATTCAAATGTTCAAATTTAAAATTAAATTGTAATTTTAGCAAATAAACGATTAAATCAAAATGGCTACCCAAAATGGGTTAACTTTCGTTCATAAGTTGTTCAGGTAGATCTATATAAACATTTATTCTCAGAAAGCGTTGCGGTGATTTCGGTGTTAATATTTTGTGGTAATTTTTGGATATCAATATTTATCATATTTTTAAACGATCTTCTTTACTCAATATTTTCCCCAAAAATTTAGATTGTAAAAATTTAAAATTTTCAATAAAAATAAATGTTAACAAAAATTAAATTTTAATATTATAAAAATTTAAAAATTTTAGAAGTTTAAAATTTGAAATGAGCACGTAAAAATTCAAATTAAGATTTTGAGATTTTACGTTTTATTATGTCATATTAATGCACCGCGTTATCAGGAATAATTCTGGGCAAAAATGAATATTCTAGTTGTATTAATAGTGTGATTATGTTTAAACATTTACCACCTGCGGTCAAGCTGTTTTTTTGTGTATAGTCAATAGTCAATTTTAGTCAATCATCAATAATTGGTATATATTGATAAAAAATAAAATACAAATATTGTATTCTTTATATTTTTAAGTGAAAAATTACACTGTAGTTTTGACCAAAAAAAATCTATAAAATCAAAATGTCTACCCAAAAATAGGTAAACTTTCGATTATAAGTTGGTTATTTGGACCCTGATAAAATATAATTTATTTAAAAGCGTCGCAGTTATTTTGGAGTTAAAATGTTTCAATTAAATTTGGAAATCAAAAATTATATTTTTTTTAACGACCTCCTTTAGTTAATATTTTGTTTCCAAATTATCACAAATTGTATTAAGTAAATTTTTAATATGTCATAATGCACCACGTGATATAAAATTTCTGAATATTTTGTGCCAATAGCTGAAATAGCTGCCGCTGTAGACCAGTTTTGATATATTTGAGGTTATTTGCAAAAAGTGAATTATCTGCCAAACATTAAACGCAATGGTGTAAATTACTTTAATTGATTATTGATATTTTTATTTGTTTACTTATTAATCTCGTAATAAATTATCCGAACATTTAAACATTATTTAAATAAAATGTAATATGTGATTTCCAAAAATAATTATGTGAAAACAAAATGGCGGCTCAAAAATGTCTATACTCTTTTTTGAGCGAGCGTAGCGAGCGTCACCACGGTACTCTTATGGCACTTTCTCTGTGTGTTTTTTTTTTGGTCACAGCCCAGGTCAAACCGCTCAAGCAATCGATCTAAAATTTTGTACACATACTAACGTACTCTATGCGGTCCCTGGGATCGTTTTTGAACAGGATCCCGTGATTGGTTCAAATTTTAAAAAAATTATCTTTTGATTGGTTGTTCTGATCAATTTGAAATTTTGACAAGTCATTTCAACCAACATTGTACCCAATCATAAAAAGTTTCAGACAAATCCTCCTATTGGTTAAAATTTGAAACCATTTTTCCTGTGATTTTTGAAATTTAAACTAGAACCGATTGACCGATCAACTTAAAACTTCGCAAGTTAATGGTACCCACATTTAAGGTATTTTTGCCTATTTTCAGTCTGATCTGTCGTTATTTTCAGAAGTATTTGTCATTTTAGGGACATTTTATTCGATAATCTAGAAATATTAGTAAAACGTATACTACATTTTCATCCCTGCCTTCTTTAAGCTTCTGCTCCAAGGCCTGTAGAGCAGCCAAGCAGTCCACAATTTACAATAAAACTAGCGCATATTAAATTGGATTCACTTGGAAGGCCACATACTCCAGTTGGTTTAAGTTTAAACAATATCTTCTGATTGGTCGACAATCAAAATGTTCCGATTTGGTTCACATTTAGCATGGTGATCATAAGACCAACATAATCTAACATTTCACACATTGTAAGCCCAATCAGTCATGTATTAATTGTCATTTTACGAGTTTAGTATGGGTTGTTACAAGAGATTTCTGGAGAAGGTATGTAGGTAAGACTTCACGACACAATGGATCTGTTATTCATCCAGAGTATTATGGAGATTGAAAAATTGCCAGAGATCAGATCAGATCTGATCTCTAACAGATCAGAGATCAGAGATGAAAAGTGGTGGGAAGACGTGGACATATGGAGAAGACTTGTAGAAAAAGTTGAGGAGGAAGGAGGAGAAGAAGTTGAAGATGGAGAAGAAGATGATGAAGATGAAGAGAATACAGAAGAAACGTCAGGCCCGGCCAGCCGGTTTCATTAATTAGGCCCTTGTATTTTACCTCCTTAACCCACTGTAATTTGGAAAAAAAGGATTAAAGATTATTATTATTATTATACTAACGTACTCTATGCGGTCCCTGGGATCGTTTTTGAACGGGATCCCGTGATTGGTTCAAATTTAAAAAAAATTATCTTTCGATTGGGTTGTTTTATCAATTTGAAATTGTAACAAGTCATTACCACTTACATTTTACCCAATCATACAAAGTTTCAGCTAAATCCTCCCATTGGTTAAAATTTAAATAAATCTTTCATATGATTTTTAAAATTTAAACTAGAACCGTACGACCGATCAACTTAAAACTTTGCATGGTCATTGGGACCAACATTATCTGTATTTTTGACAATTGTCAGACTTATCTGTGCTTAAATCCAAAAGTAATTGACAATTTACTGACATTTTGCGTGTTATCTGTCAAATTTCTCGAAAATGTTGATCACGGCTTCTTCGACTCTTGATAGTTCCAAGGTAGTTAGAGCAGAACCTTTCAAACGTATGAAACTGATATGACCGTTCAACAGATCGTCTAATCTAGTGGAGCGGTCGCTCCACGCCAGCCAAGTCGTACGGCGCGCACACTCTCACACAACATACCGTTCAAACCTAAAGGCTGGAGCAACCCACTTTTACTGTAAGCATCAAAGTGGCATTTTCGGTCTACTGGATCTTAAAAATGGAAAATCTCACATTGTTGCGATTATCTTAATTTCGAGCTATGGCCCACCCCACCACATATACCAAATTTGGGAACAATACGTTATGCCTTTTGCGACCTGGAGGACCCTGAAAACCGTGAAATTGTACGGCTTTCTTCAGATGATTATAATAATAATGATTCATCTTCCAATAAATTCCGCGGTCTCCGCCACAGCCTAAACGGCTGGGTTGATTGACCCGAAATTTTCACCACATATACATCTCGTCTGCCTGATGATACCTTGCCCTTATGAATTTTTTGTGCCGCCATTTTGAAACCGGAAGTGACGTCATATCTCAAAAACGGTTAAACCGATCGGAACGAAATTTGCGCCAATCGATTCAGACGGTCCTTTATATGAAATAACAACAGTGAAATTAAAGTTTTCTAATTACTGAAACCGGAAATGACGTCATAGTTTAGCGAAATTTGCCTAAATTCACTTCCCCTTTAAATAAAAACCAACTACATATTCAGAAGGCTTATAATGAAGTATTAGTATTTATATACATATTAATACAATGTGTAAGAACTTTCAGCCGCCATTTTGAAAACCGCAAGTGATGCCATATCTCGAAAACGGCTGGACCTATTGGAACGATGCTTTCGCAATTCTTCATGGCATATCACTTTAAGTTTAAATTTAGCTCCAAACAAAATTTTTCTGAGTAACTAATTCGGAAATGGCGTATTTTTTTAAAGGAATTAAGGAATTATCCATTGTTGCCCCAATAAGTTTTACAAGTTGTGTAAATAAACTAAAAAAATAAGTGATATCCCCATAAAAAACACTCCGTGTAAAAATGCCAGACAAGTCTCTTCAACTAAAAAAAAAATATGAAATCTAAAAATTCTGCACTGAAACGTAGTGATATCAAAAAATTAGCCAAGTTAAAACTTTATTTGAAAATTAAAATATACTTGGCGCATCGTTTTTTTAGGGCATTGTAGGTATACCATAAGTATATGTATTTATATCTAGCCTATTCTTCTAAGCTATTTATATACACGATGCGCCAAGTATTTTTTAATTTTCAAATAAAGTTTTGACTTGGCTAATTTTTTGATATCACTACGTTTCAGTGCAGAATTTTTAGATTTCATATTTTTTTTTTAGATGAAGAGACTTGGCTGGTATTTTTACACGGAGTGTTTTTTATGGGTATTGTGTAAGTACACACACTTTTATCATATAAGTGGTCCCAGGTATATTTTTTTAAATATATCCTATGATTTTTGAATTTTAACAAGGAACATTTTAATCATAAAGGTTCAATCGATCAACTTAAAACTTTGCATGGCTATTGGGACTAATACTTTAGGAATATTTGGAGATTTTTATACCTACAAGTCTGAGGAATTTCAAGAATTTTTGGCTTTTAATGATATTTTCGATAGACATATTTTCGGTTCGAGGTGTTGCGCCTGTCCGTGCTCGCTCATCAACGCATTATACAGAGCGTTTTCCTAGTTTATTCGTTCACCATTATGATAAAAGATGTATTTTTTTTCAACTAGTTTGTGTTCTAAATCTCAAATTGAATGGGGAATCAAAATTTTGGGCAATATCATGTGCTGAACCCCAATAACCAATCACGTAATTTCATGACGTCACCAATTCTAGAACAATCCTCTGACAAACCTGTTAGCATAATAAAACTTTTTTATAATTTTTTAAGAATTGGGAATAGTATAAAGTTGGTCATAAAGTTATGCCAGTATATTACTTCCGGCATAAACTTATACTTCTTTGTGAATCTGGCTTCTGGTGTATTCTGAGGTTTAGATCTAGTCTAGTGAATTCTTGTTGAGCGAGCGTAGCGAGCGTCACCACGGTACTCTTATGGCACTTTCTCTGTGTGTTTTTTTTTGTGGTCACACCCCAGGTTAAACCGCTCAAGCAATCAATCTGAAACTTTGTACACATACTAACGTACTCTATGCGGTCCCTGGGATCGTTTTTGAACGGGATCCTGTTATTGGTTCAAATTTAAAAAAAATTATCTTTCGATTGGTTTGTTTGATCAATTTGAAATTTTGAAAAGTCATTACCACTAACATTTTACCCAATCATACAAAGTTTCAGCCAAATCCTCCCATTGGTTAAAATTTAAAACCATCTTTACTGTGATTTTTGAAATTTAAACTAGAACCGTTTGACCGATCAACTTAAAACTTTGCATGGTCATTGGGACCAACATTATCTGTGTTTTTGACCATTTTCAGACAAATCTGTGTTTAAATCCAAAAGTTATTGACATTTTACGGACATTTTGCTTGTTGCTATGGATCACGGCAACATTGACGCCTCAGTTCCAATGTTCCAAGGTAGTTAGAACAGAAACTTTTAATCGCATAATTATGACACTAATAATCAACAGATCGATCTGATATTGTTTAAACACACTTATATCATATGAGTGGTCCCAGGTATAGATTTTGAACAAGATCATTTGATTTTTGAAAATTAACAAGGAACCATTCAATCATAAAGGTTCAGGTTCAATCGATCAACTTAAAACTTTACATGCTTATTGACAAAATGTCCGTTGGGAACGTAGGAGAACCAAAATAGAAAGAAAAAAACGAAGCCCTGATATATATTAAGCGGAATGTTTTCTTTATTTTACCTCTCCGCAAAATTTCTGTAGCTCTGACCATTGAGCTGTAATTAAATAATTACTAGGTTGATTAACCGAGAATGCTGCACTTTTTATGGTACAGATTCAGCGCTGAGTAATCTCTCCGCCTCCTCGATACACGAAGCCTTGTTTTGACTGCGCACTAAGCGATAATTAAAAATAAGACGTCGTTGGGTCGTGGACACTTGAAACTTTAAATGCCCTAATATAAATATTTCAATGGTTGCGTTGAATGTGTCATTCGTCAGTCATTCATAACTCGACTACTGAGGAATGTGAGAGAGAGAGATGCATCTGCAAAATCCGCCTACTTGGTTGCACGCCTACTCGCTCGCTGTACTGCACCGCTCAAGAAAAGGTTATCGTATAAGCGAAAATTCTCAGCGCTTTAGATGCAGTCTACTCAACAATTATTATTGTTTATTGAACTACCTTAGGCACATTGACACTTATGTATTACCTATTAACATGGTGTTATGGAAATGTAGTCTTTTTAAGATTCTGACCTTTGCCGCCCTTTAAATTCAAAAAATTCTCTGCATGGCAATTTGCTATGCTATAAAACTGTTATTAAATACATTGTTTATTCTTCTCTATTCCTTCAATTAAATGTTCTTAAGGTGGGTTCACACGGCCGTTCCAAACTTCCCAAGTTTGTCCAAGTTCCGAATCGCCGTTCCAAACTTTGATTATTCATAATTCACACGACAAAATCTCCGAACTCAGAGGTTTCAAAAAATGCGTTCGAATTTTCCCGCTAAATTTGAACGAACCAATCAAGAGGGCGGAAGAATATCGTTTGAATCGATAATCGAAACAGGTGATCTTGTTTGTTTACGTTGTTCCTACTGTCAAAAGCTCTCTTGCAATTTAAAAGGTTATGTTTATTTCTTTGTGTATAGTTAGTAGTTGTTTTACGGAATAGTTAGCTTAGCTTTTAGGCATAATATCAGTTTATTATTTTTTCATTTATAATTAAGTACCTACTAGGTATCTGAACATGAGACCACAGGATGACAGGAACAATAATATGGCAATTGCTGCAGCAACATTAGTTTTAAATATTACCAGACAGCAAGTACTACTCATGAAAAGAAAGAAAAAGAAGAGATTGTGGGTGAAGGAGTGGCTACAAAAGTACGGTCATCGAAGTGATTATGAGACAATATATGTGGAGTGGAGGGTTTCGGACCAAGAACGATTTCGGAGAGTTCTGCGGCTAAGTACGGAAGCGTTTGATTGTTTGCTACATCTTGTAAGGCCTTTTATTGAAAGGCAGGAAACGAACATGCGGCAACCGATTAGCGCTGGCAAGCGGCTTGCATGTACGCTGAGATTCCTTGCCACAGGTAAGACCAAGTTCAGTGTAATACCTATACAATTGTGGAAACGTAACACCTTGTTCACTGTTCGATACCCTACTGTGGCACTGATGTTCAAATATGAATACCTACCTACTCTTGTCATTACTCTTTAATTTTCAATTCACAGTTGGACTAATTGCATTTGGCAACGCTGATAGTTAATTATAGTCGAACTGAAAATTAAATTTAATGAGTCGTTCAAACAAAATTAATGCAAACATTTCATTGTCAGTGCAAATATTTGAAGTATATTTTATGTGATTGTCTTTTAGGAGAATCCTACTACTCACTCAGCGGAACTTTCTGCATCGGACACAGCACTGTCTCTGAATTAGTCCCGGAAGTGTGTCGAGCCATCTCATTTGTTCTCAGTGATTACACTAGGAAGCCCAACAGTGAAGATGAATGGAAGGTATTGAAATATTAGTTACTAAGTAGTATAATTGCTTCAGATGCCAACTGGGCTGAAAAGGCCTGAAATTCCGCTCGGCCAAAAGCCAAGTGAAATGAAAGCACATTGTAAAATAAAAGTCATAGAAAAGATGTACATGTATTAGTCCTGATATGTCCTGATAAAACTTACCCCCTATCGCGACTACCAGTCGTACACAGACGTAGTATAACTTGCATAAAATATAGATATTTAAAAATTAAATTAGTACTTTATTAGGTACCTAGGTAATAGATAGATTGTACTCAATTTTTTCAGGCAGTAGCCCAGCAGTACTGGGAGAGGTGGGACTACCCTAACTGCATCGGTGCATTGGATGGGAAACATATTCTCATCCAACCACCTCCAGGCTCCGGAGCCGACTTCCACAATTACAAGGGCACCTTCAGCCAAGTGCTGATGGCACTGGTGGATGCTGATCTTAGGTAAGTATTTTATTGAATGTCTTAATCTGTTCATTACCAGTACATTCATCTATTTATTTTCTATGTGTAGATCTAGTTTATTTCATTTATAAAAAAATTATGTCTATAATTAAAATTAAATATTAAATTACCTAGTGGTATTTTTCAACAAAAGTATGCAATTCTATTGAGAACTGATAAAAATGAGGAAGAGATGTGTTACCTATACATAAAGAACAATTGTTTTGGTGACTATTTAGGTAGTACCTATAGTATTAGTATTGTGAATTCTGGAAGAATAAAATTTTCATAAAATAATGACCTTTATGAAAAACTGCCGGTGGAATCAGGATGGTGTATGACAGGCCCTGGTTCGGTGTACGTGTTTTTCACTTTGTACATCCATAATTTTAGCACTTCACGCCATAATTTTAATAGCATGTGGGTGTGGGTGGTGAGTGTACTGGTCATGGATGATGAATTTACCTAGTACCTACATGTATTAGTACCTAATGTTAAAGATACTATAATATTAATATGAATAAAAATATAAAAATTTCAATTTGTTTCATATGAATTATTTAGTCCTTTCACCAATCCATTATGTTGATCAACTTAGTATAATAAATTTGCCATTGCAGAGAAGCTTTACACAAAATTGTATTCATGAATTTAAAAATTAATTTCTATAACTGGATGATGATTGTCTATTTATTGATATAGATTCATCTTTGCTGATGTGGGGACAAATGGTAGAATCAGTGATGGTGGAGTATGGGGGAGATGTGACCTGAAGAAAGCCCTTGATCAAAATACCATGCATGTTCCTGATCCAACTCCGCTCCCAGGCACCGACACAGTCATTCCATACCACATTGTGGGTGACGAAGCTTTTTCCCTAGGTATGGGCCTAATGCGACCATTTTCAGGCAAAGAGATCCGCGGAGAGTTCCCTCGCCGAATCTTCAATTACAGGTAAATTTCTGAAGAGACTGATCATCGTAGAATTTGCTTTACATACCAAATTGGTTTTCTAGTCAATTACAGCATTATATTTTTTCTGTGACACTTAATATTTTTAATTTGCCAAAATTGATTAACTTTCAAGCACAGACTTGTCTTAAACAAATTATGTAATGGGATCTCACAGAGCATATTTCTATTGACTAATTTCATAGACTGTCAAGAGCTCGAAGGACTTCTGAGAACTGTTTTGGAGTTTTCGTCCACCGGTTTTAGGTGTTCCGTTCCCCTCTCAGAACAGCAACCGAAACGACGAAAAGCATTGTGTTGGCGTGTGTGGCACTTCACAATTGGCTCATAACAAATCGAGTCCATCGAGCCATGTATGCACCACACCAATACCTCGACCACGACGACATCCTGACCGGTGAGGTTCACCGAGGACAGTGGCGTCACGGACCAAACCCGGCTGGGATCCATCTTCTGGCGCACCAAGGTGGAAACCGGATCAGGCAGGATGCGAAACAGATGCGTGAAGAGCTATGTCGTTTTGTGAATGGCACTGGGAGTCGCGAATGGCAGGAGAGAATGATTGTTTAGATAGACCCATCGATACATACCTAGACAGCCATCACATATTCTGTCTAATTTGCACTAATTTTCATGTTACTTCAATAATTGTTAATCCTAGTTAATTTGAAATGATGGAAATTTAGAACTTTGAAACAATTAAATGATCAGTGGGTAAGGAGTTTTATTATTATTGCAATAATATATAATAATAGGTACCTAGTTAATATAGTAATAATAGCTAGTTATAATTATTGATTAACTGGATTGTTAGGATCGGCCTTCATCAATAGTGTATTAATGTCCACTATTGTTACACGGCGAGTCCACGGACTCATAGCCCGAAGAGCACAGGCTACCTGCCCAGCAACGTGATCGCATTCGTCGACAGGTTCTGCAGCTTTCGGCTGTTCCGAGATAGATTTCAGAACAGCGATTGCTGCATCTGCCTGGGCAGATAGCCTGTCCTCTTCGGACTGTTTCTTGGACCGCTTTGGATGGCTCGGATTTTGGCTGTTCATGGAAGAACGACTACACAGGGTTTGAGATTCATGTTGAGCGTCTACGTCATCTTCATGATCGGAGTTAGTATCTTCCCGAGTGCAGATTCCAGTTGTCTCATCCAGGAAGAATATTGGGTGTTGAAAATCATGGGAGTTGTGGCTGGAATTCAGGGATCTGGATGCTGATGGGCCACCGGACTTGCGGAACACAGGGCTTTCGAAAGTGGACGTAGAAGGCTTTGGTTCAAAAGTGTCCTTAAGGAATTGGAGTCGTTGGTAGTGGACAAAACTTGGAACGTATACCGAGTCAGTTCCTGACCCACTTGCCATAGATTGTTTTACTTTTTTGCTGTTTACTTGATAATTGCTTCGTAGCGAAGCCCATCGCATTAGAATGCTATCCACTGTAATAAAGGGAAGGTCAAGGTAAGGACTACAGGATATGTGGATTATACTTGGTTTGTTCGTTTTATGCTGCCAAAGGCAAAACCTGCAGCTGGCAAGATAGTATTCTAGAATAGGTAGAATGTTGAGACAGCGTAAACGAACAAACCTAGAAAGTCATAGCTATGACAGACAGGATTCATGATATTAAATGCTACTTAATGAATTAATAGATAGGTATACCTACCTACGTATTATATTGATTTTGATCAGGTAGCCTAGCTAGAGATAATGCAAACTATCAAGGAGTAGGTTACCTACCTACCTAGCTGTGTCTCAGATTATTTTTCCTTGTAGGACCTAGGTACTACCTAGCCCTGTGAATATTACCTACCTATCTACACCTACCTGCTACCTAGGTAGGTAGGTACCTACCTAGAGCCTATGGTTAATATACTGCATGGTTTATAAAACAATATAATTGTAGGAGATATTGGTTAGGTAGGTAGGTACACTACATTTTAATCATAAGAGCCAGGATAAACCTTAGAACATTATGGTAGGTGCCTCTACACCTGGCCGTCCTAGTTGGAGAAAAAGGTTCTAGGTTAAAGACGCTTACCAGTGAATTCCGGGCCTAAAATATCCCTCAAGTCATCCAACAGTGCGCTCTTTTTATATTGTTTGTGATCTGGATGTCTAGGGTTCCATAGTAGAGAATTTTCTTGGAAATAATCTATCATAATAACTTCGGAATCATATGTCCACAACTGATTCTTCGGCGCAATTTTGGATTTGATTAAAAAATGACAACAGTCAGCTGTTGGCGCGCATGACGTCACGTGAATACTGCAATCTGATTGGCTGATAAATCACAGAAGTTCGGAACGGCGCTAGAATTTAGAGCCTAGCTCAAAAAGCCAAGTTTGGAACTCAAACTTCGCAGTTCGAATCTTTTCATAGTTCACACGAAGGTTTTTGGAACGGCGATTCGGAACTTGGACAAACTTCGCACGTTTGGAACGGCCGTGTGGACCCTCCTTTAAAGCTGACACTCAGAATTTCTGTGGGCAAGGTTTAGTTTTCGTTTACTTAAATTTTCTCTCCAAATTGAGTGTTTCAACCAAGTCCATTTCGCAAAACAGAACCAAACACATTTTTCAGTGAGAAATGAAATGAATTTGAATTATGGACGTACCCTTATATGCAGCATAATGTGTGCACTAGCATACCTAATTTTTAAACCAGCTAAGAGGTCTGAAACTCAAGAAATTAGCCGCACGTCATTTTTATTTCTACCGAAATTGAATGATTTGAGACTGATATTCAAAATATTTGCTGACCAGAATTATCTGTGGTTTCCTGGGGTGGGGCTGGGCATCAATACTATAGTTTCCTTCTCATGGCGCCGGCAGAATTGGCAGGGGGGGAGGGCCAAGATTAGAGCTACAGTCCGTGTTACACGGAATTGTCCGCTAAGATATTTTGAATATCTCTTGTCCAAGAGAGAGGGATGGTCTCGGAAGACCGCGCGATCGCTCACAGCGACTGAGGGATGGACAAAAAACCGGTTATTTGCAACATTAGGGGCAACGTCTGGCGGACAACTCCGTGTGACACGAACTGTAGTATCCATAATCGCGATTCGATCGGTAATCGAAGGCTATACAATGTCTATGGTAATGGTAAGAATCGGATGATCGGCCAGTTCAAACGCGCACATCCAATAATACTTATGGTAAAATTATACCAATCAATGTCATGCAATCACCCGTGTGAATGGACCTTAATATTTAGTGTATGTGTTTGTGTGTGTTTACACAGACTGTCATCGAGCGCCATGCAGTACCAGAAGGTGTCCGGGACGTCCGGTTTGAAAGGTCAGCAGTATGAATACAAGATGGCGGCGCTCATTTTCATGCGCGGCGTCAATCACACTGCTGGCTGCTTCATGGGGACCAACGTCGCCGGCGCAGGCGCGTTCGATGACGTGGTGTTTAAATACAAGATTAACGCCCAAGACGATTACAGGACTAGCTTCGTTCAGTTGAAGCACAATGAAAAAGGAAACTTGATTATTACTTGTGATCAACTTGAACAATTCACTGGTCCCTTTAGTATGTATAAATATTATAAAGCATGGTGTGAAGTAGCAATGAATGTAGAAAGTGAGGAACGGGTTACAACTGGGCTTTATGATGTTAACTTCTGTAATTGTAATTTCCTTCTTTACACGAACGGAAGGATTGACGAGTCGTTGACGACGCAATGTCAAATGTCGAGTAGCCACGAAACTTTATTTGCTACTAACAAAGGTTCTCCACATTCCAAGCAATTGCTTTTCAATGAATTTACAATAAACGAGATCAAAGTATCATGTGAGGAGCATCAGAGGAATGACACTAAACTAACAGGCAACATGAGAGAAGTAATGAGGAAACATCCAGTGGAAGATTTTCTGCGGAGTTTCCAATGGTTCACCGGACAAGATTCAGAGGAAAAGCTGAACTCTCTTATTGAAGAAGAGATCGAGAAAGCCTTGAAAACAAACGAGAAGGATACAAAGCAGATTGCCAAGGATTTTATAGAGCAAATTAAACTTTGGTGGGAAGAAAAGGAGATGTCAAATGTTCTCACTGAGAATGCGCTGTTGTGGAAAGAGATAGTAGATGAGCGTCTTGATTTGATGAATGATTCGAAGAGGGAGGAGGTAGCTGCGTTGAACATCAGCTTCACTGACCAGGAGATCGACTTTTTCAAAACTCGCCTTCAAGACTTCTTCAAACAATCACCGTCCAGCAGTCATGTGATGAATGTGACGTCAGCTAATATTAACTTGACCAGCTTGAAGATATCTCAGTTCTTGGAGCAACATCACTCTAAGCGCTTCATCTTTATGAACGGAGAATCCCTGTTGTCAAGGAAACCCGAGGTCCTGCGCGCGTGGCAGAGTGTGTGGTGTGACGTGCTGGCGATAGAGTGCAACACGGATGCCAAGTCACTAGCTGACGAGCTCAGCAAGGCCTCGCCAGGCAAGAAGCTGATTCTCATCTCACAGACTGCGTTGCCAGGTTACCAGCAACTCCAGGACAACTGCAGTTGGTACCAACTTGATACGGCTTCACAGAACCTGCTTCTGGAGAAGCAAGTCGACTTTCAGGGGGATGAGGTCAGTCTTCGGTTGGTGTTGGGGGAACACCGCACGCATGCGCTCACGGCAGATGTTGTAACTTAACTGCTGACTCCTGGATTCAAGATTACGATCGGACGGAAACTCGAGAACACAATTCCTTATTACATACCTCGAAGCCTGGAGAGACGCGATTACATCAAGGAAGACATATTCAAGATGAAACACGAGGGCAATTGTTTCATTCTCAGCAATGCAAATGAGAGATTAGTCACCCGCCTTGGGACGAAGCTGACCAAGCTGGTTGACGGACGTACAGAATGTGAAGACCATTTCTACTGGACAAACGACTCTTTCACTGCAGACGACTTCACAACATTATGCGTGAATAATCCAGAGAAGGACATACATTGGTTGTCAGGAGACGTGGACAGCGTGTTTTGGAAGCAATCGTCTAATGACATGTCTGTTATCAAGCAGAACCTCGACACAACGAAGAAGAGAACTTTGAAAGCTGAAGATGTTGACGAAAGGGTTGTTCTCTTGACAGCTGACCCCGGGATGGGCAAAAGCAGCCTCGTCACACATTTAGCTCAGGAAGTAAAGGCCAGTGATAAGGCACAGTGGGTTATTCACATCAATTTGAATGACGTATCTGGAGATTTTAGTAACATTGACGGGCAGTATTTTGACTCTCACGAAAATGTGATTAAATTCTTACTGTCCTCGGAAAAAGTGTTACATTGTAAGCTTGGGGAAGACATTCTTCGATCACGACTGACGGGCGATGGAAATGTCAGTATATTTCTCGATGGCTTTGACGAGATATGCCCCCAGTACAATGTGAAAGTCACCGCGTTGATCAGGAGTATCAAGCAACTAAAATTCACGAACATCTGGGTGACGTCTAGAAACTTAATGCAACATCATCTGGAGAGTAAACTATATACACTTAGTTACACAATCACATCATTTTCAAGTACAGATCAAGAAAACTTCCTCGTCAAGTACTGGAGCTTAAAAGAAAGTCTGTACAAAGAAATGTTAGATGCTAACATTCTAGAAAAGTGTGCCAAGGAAATACTGCATTTAGCTTCAACTTCGCTAAAGGATAAAGAAATGGAGATTTCTGGTGTACCTTTACAGTGCCTCATGCTAGCTGAGGCATTCGAAAGTAAATTGATCGCGTATGCAAAAACAAGAATTCTGACACTTCCACCGCGACTGGACTTACTATATCTTTACGAATCATTCGTATCCAAGAAGATGAGCATTCTATTCGAAGAAAAATGGAAAACTGTTGGCACAAATTCCGGGATCATGAACTTAATGTACACCATGAAACGTCAAATGCAAGCAATTCACGCAGAAGCGGCGATGTTGTTACTTCTTTCAGACGAAGAAACATTTTTGTTGACTAACAGAAAGGTCATTGGCATTACTACAAATGTCAAGCAGAGTTTCGCTGAAGGCAAGGGAACGGAGGGGTTGATCGACGGAATGCAAGAAGAAAGACCAAGATTCATCCACCGAACGTTTGCGGAGTACTTCTTAGCTCTGTGGCTTTCAGGCAACATGTCGTCTAGCACTGGATTCATCAAGCAATGCATCTCTGAACCCCGCTTTGCCACAGTCTGGCATTTCTTCGACCGACTCCTTGCGAGAGATTGCCCGCTGCACAACGCAGTGTTGAGCGCTGATGGAGATGAAGTAAACAAACTTCTGACGTCACCACCTATTGACATGAGGACACTCGACAATGGCGGACGTACAGCTTTGCATCTGGCGACGTGTGGACATAACAGTGTTTCTGACAATGACCATGTCAATGGCTCTCCCCGTGATGAGATCATTGCTCAGCTGCTGCGGAACAAGCCAGATAACATCAGCGTGAAAGACACACTTCTGGACTGGACTCCCATGAGATACGCGGACAAGACACAGTCGTAGACCAGTGTCGAGCAACTTTTAAAGAACGGAGCGAACGCGGAAGATTTGGTGGAGACAAAAATAATCGTAGACCTAATAAAAATCGAAATGATGGATTCAAATCAAGAGAATTGGAAATATCCACGAATTATTCACACCATTGTAAGATTTGGATGTTTTGAGACACTGATGTTCCTTGGAAATGAATGGAAATTAGAGATTGAAAGGATGCCGCTTCTTCTTCACTCCGCTGAGCAATGTGTTAGCATTGTCCAGTATCTCTTAAAGAGTGGATCAGACCCTAATGCTAAGGATAGGAGTGGTAGGACGGCGCTGCACATGTCTGCGTTACGTAGTCATATTGATGTTATGAAGTGTTTCAAAGAGGCTGGAGCAGACCTTAACGCCAAGGATGAGTTAGGTAGGACAGCTCTGCATATGTCTGCGTTACATCGTCATATTGATTATATTAAGTGTCTCATAGAGGCTGGAGCCGACCCCAATGCCAAGGACAATATGTCTATGACGGCTCTGCATGTGTCTGCGTCACAAGGTCATATTGTTGTTATTACATGTCTCATAGAGGCTGGAGCAGACCCCAATTCTAAGGATATGATGGGTAAGACACCTCTGCAATTGTCTGTGTCAGATGGTCATATTGATTCTTTGAAGTGTCTCATAGAGGCTGGAGCCGACCCCAATGCCAAGGATATGATAGGTAGAACGGCTCTGCACATGTCTGCGTCACAAGGTAGTATTGTTGCTATGAAGTGTCTCATAGAGGCTGGATTAGACCCCAATGCCAAGGATATGATGGGTAAGACACCTCTACAATTGTCTGCGTCAGAAGGTCATATTGTTGCTATGAAGTGTCTCATAGAGGCTGGAGCACACCACAATGCCAAGGATATGATAGGTAGAACAGCTCTGCATGAGTCTGCGTCACAAGGTCATATTGTTGCTATGAAGTGTCTCATAGAGGCTGGATTAGACCCCAATGCCAGGGATATAATGGGTAGGACACCTCTGCAATTGTCTGCGTCCGAAGGTCATATTGATGCTCTGAAGTGTCTCATAGAGGCTGAAGCAGACTTCAATGCTAAGAATACTAGAGGTAGGCCAGCTCTGCACATTTCTACGTCAGAAGGTCGTATTGAAGTTATGAAGTTTTTCAATGACCCTGGATTAGACTAGACCCTTATGTAAGGTAGCCTATGCTAACACGGCTGCACACATTCCTATCCTGAAAGGTCATGCCAACATTGTCAAGTGTCTCATTGAGGCTGGCTGATCCGCATTTGACTAATGTTGAAGGAGACACGTTGCTGTCTCTGGTGCAGGAGAAGGGACTTGAGGAACTGATCACGTGGTTATCTGAACGCGATCACGCGACTCCATGATTGGCCCATGTACATGTGATGACGTCATTCTTCTTCTTGTGACGAATCGTCTTAATCCGATCATCAGCTCTAATTTCCACAACACATTTCTAAACAACTGTCTCTAAACCAAGATACACCTGTCATTGATGCACCACATTCTGTCTCTGGCAATGCTCTGGTTTGGAGAGTAGATCTTTATGAGAAGAAATTGTTCTTTTAGCGCATGAGTTAAAACCGAAGGAAATTATCAGTAAAGCCAGAAAGTTCAGTTGTAATCAAGAACACAAATTATCAGTTTTCAAACAATGTTAAATCATCCGGATTCATATTGTAAATAATATTTTTTACTGTATACAGTTATATTTCTTCGCATTGTGCTTAATAATACCACTTTGCTAACACAACGACTAAAGAGTCTCAATTCTAAGAACTATAAGTGTACAGATTTAGTGTGGACAATATTTTGAGTTAGACCATAAGATTGTTATCGCTGCATAGCTCAGAGAATCATGAGCATGTTATGTTAGTAAGGTCGTTGAGTTATGTTTGAGTCATAATTCTGAATTCTGAAATATTTTGATTTCTTCGTATGAAAACACTTTGAGTGGTGCTAATCGTTTAGTGTTGAATAGTAATTGTTTAAAGGTGGATTCACACGGCCGTTCCAAACTTCCCAAGTTTGCCGAAGTTCCAAATCGCCGTTCCAAAAACCCCTGTGTGAACTATGAAAAGATTCGAACTGCGAAGATTGAGTTCCAAACTTTCATAGTTCACACGGGAGTTTTTGGAACGGCGATTCGGAACTTCGGCAAACTTGGGAAGTTTGAAACGGCCGTGTGAATCCACCTTAAAAGATAATTTGCATGGTTGAATCAATGATGATCAACATCATATGAATGACGTTCCACTTCAATACTACACATTATAACAATATGTATTGGAAAGAAAATAAAGTGTTCATACTTACCTACAATTGTATTTCTATTGTATTCAACGCATCCGCCAACCATCAAAATGTTTCGATTTTGTATAAAAACTACATTATATCATTATAATGTATTTATGTATATATCATTATATATCATTATTACTACTTAGTAATGTAATTATACATTATTATTATTATTATTTTTTGTTAATATCAATTATTGTTACCATATTCATTATTTTAATGTAGTTATTTACATTAGAGTTTTCGATTACTACTGCTGGTTCCAGTAAGAGTAACTGGTTTTATATTGATGATATTTCTCAGTTGAGATTGAGTTAGAACTTGAGTTAACACTCCAGCCTAGAGGTGAGCGTAATCATAGATTTTAATTATTTTTATAAGTAATATTATAACGTATACTAATATTAAATATACCATTACCAGTAGATGCCTTATAGTAGTTTATATAAGTTAATATAATATTATACCTTTTTATAAATATATTTATGAATATTCGATGGTGCCAAGTAGCCTACTTGTTCATTTAATATCTATCAATGATCGTTATTCAATGTGAGGTGTTTTTAACATTGGCAATAAACTGTGATCAAATGACTTCAATATTGTTTAACAGTTCTTCAGTCACTGCAACAACTTGTTCATTGTCCCATTTCCAGTGAATTACATACTTCATTGTTGATTGTTTCACGACTTTAAATAGGTACTGCATTAACAATTAAATATTCAATATTTAATTGGTATTTGTTTTCTTTTGCACATTTCTATTACGGTTCAAACCCAATCTTGGCTTGTGTTTAAGCCGCATAATAATCATATCTAAAATAACTAAGTAAATACTTTTATGAGATATTTTACATAAAAAGGGGAAGTTGCACCGAAGAAATGCCACAGCGGTCAGACGGTTTTCTAAAATCTGTGGCTAAAAAGTTGGACACGCCTGATCCAATGTGATGAGCCCATTAGAACGGTAATTGTACTATTTTAATTTATTTATTACGATTTTTTACTAATAGACTGAAGCAAACAAAAATTAAGATGCAGATAAAGAAAATTATTAACATTGTTAAAGAGGAAAATTACTTTCTTTTTAATGAAAATAAAAATCATGTAATCCACATCTGTCAAGTCAAATAATGAACGAATGAAATACAAAATTAGCTACAATATAAAAATTTAAACTATTTTCTCTTCAACGTCTCATTCACAAAGATCAAGAATATCTTCAACTTTCTGCCACATGTTGTTAGATAGAGAATCTTTACAAGTAAGTTGAAGCTGATTTGAAAATATATATTCATATTCTTCCAAATCTCTGGCTATCATCACCTAACCATAATCTAGTGGAGCGGTCGCTCCACCCAGCCAAGTCGTACTGTACACTCACACTCACTCAACATACCGTAAATGCCTAATAAACCGAGGAGCAGACCAACCACTTTTACTGTAAGCAACAACATGGCATTTTCGGCATACTGGATCATAAAATTGGAAAATCTCACATTGTTGTGAAACATCTTAATTTCGAGCTATGGCCCACCCCACCCCATATACCAAATTTGGGAACAATAGGTTATGCCATTTGCGAGCTAGAGGGCCGTGAAAACAGTGAAATTACATCACTTTCATCTTCTTCTTCTTCTTCTTAAGATGATGATTCAGATATCAGGAAACACCGCTATCACCGCCACAGCCTAAACGGCTGAACCGATCGATCTGAAATTTTTACCACATGTGCACTTTTGGCGTCTGAGGTGCCTTTTTATAAAACCAACCGGAAGTCGCCATTTTGAAACCGGAAATGACGTCATATCTCGAAACCGGCTGAACCGATCGGAACGAAACTAGCGTCAAACTATTCGGACGGTCATATATATGAAAATACAATAGTCTAAACAGAAATTTACTATTACTGAAACCGGAAATGACGTCATAAAAATGAAAAATCAGACTTTAATCACCTCTTACTACAATAACTACTTATTCACAAGGTTTATAATGATACAAAACATTTATATAAACAAATTCTACGTGGAGTGTTTTCAGCCGCCATTTTGATAACCGGAAGTGATGCCATATCTCGAAAGCGGCTGGACCGATTGGAACAAATCTTTCGCTTTTCTTCATGGAATATCACTTTAAGCATATTTTGGTACCAAACGCAACTTTTCTTAGTAACCAAATTGGAACTGGCTTATTTTTTTAAAGGAATTAGTCATTGTTGTTTCGATATGTGTTCGATATTGTTTAAATAAACTAAAAAAAAATTGTGATATCCCCATAAAAAACACTCCGTGTAAAAATACCAGCCAAGTCTTTTTAACTATAAAAAAAAATAGAAGAAATCTAAAAATTCAGCACTGAAAAGTAGTGATATCAAAAAATTGGCCAAGTCAAACTTAATTTGAACAACCAAAATATACTTGGCGCATCTTTTTTAAGGGCATTATAGGCATATTATATATATTTAGGTACATATGATTTTTGGCATATACTTCTATACTAGATTAATACCCGATGCGCCAAGTATATTTTGGTTTTTCAAATTAAGTTTGACTTGGCCAATTTTTTGATATCACTACTTTTCAGTGCTGAATTTTTAGATTTCTTCTATTTTTTTTAAAGTTAAAAAGACTTGGCTGGTATTTTTACACGGAGTGTTTTTTATGGGGTTATTAATTACTATAGCAACTTGAATAGCCTTTTTTACGCGGCTAAGTAATTGCTACATGAAGCAGACAAAAAATTGATCATGAAAATAATTGTTGCTCGCTCAATTTCTCTTACTCTTAGAACAAAACTTTACTATCCATTGGAGTATGTATTGATAGATTTCTAGCTTGATGTGCGTGTTATAGTCTTACCAGAAAATTGATCTTTAGTTTGAAATAATTATGACATTCAATAAATTAAGTACCTACTGCATATTGAAAAAAATCCTCTTCTGGGTAGTTATTCTATAACTTTAAAATTCCGGATTCGGCCCGAATACGATTCCGTGCATTGTTAATCCATATGGCCGTGAATCGTGTACGGGCCGAATCCGGGATTTTATAATTTATAGAATAACTGCCCTGAGGTAATCAGGTAAAAATCGTGTCACAATCTAAATAATTGAACTGCTACAGCTGAAAGAATAGGAATAGTATAATGATTAAAATTATGAACATTTATACTGGAAACATGTCTTTATTATTATTTCAAATCAATAATAATAATAGCACAGTAATGATGCAATAATTAATATTCATCAAAAGAAAAACAGTTTTTTTAATATGTTTTAACGATTACGTTAAGTTCTGTAGATACTAAATTCATTTTATATGGAATATGCAATGATAAACTTCCTTTCCCAATACACATTTCAAAACACTGCCTTCCTTTGTCAGAAAATCCGCCGCCTTTTGTTATTATTCTATAGGAAATTCACAGAGTATTTTGTATTCAGAAGGCAGTGATTTATTCACAACAATGTAATGTTTTAGTGTCTCATTTCACGCATGCACAATGACATAAGTGCAATTTTCAATATGGATGGTGCACGAAAAATGTTCGGTAATTCATTTTACATTATTTTATAATGCACAGTAAAAATGTGTGTGACATTCTTAATAATATAATTTAGATTTATTTACCCTAAATTATCAATTGGCTATTTTAAAGGCGCAGTAAGCTATATTACATGTATTTATATTTATGTTTTTATACGAAATAGTACCATTATGTTAGATTGTGGATACAAATTATGTTTCATAAACATAAAAGGTATTATGGACATATCTTTAAAGATATTTTTTGAAACATAAAATATTTTGCTAGTAGTTATAAAAATTTCATTTTATAAATTGCATACGTAAGCTCAGCATTTTTACAGTAATTGACTACCCATTATTTTGTACTAATTAAATAGACATAGACGTCAATCTTGTCTTTCTCATTTTCTTAATCTCATTATACACTAAAGACACTGTAAATGGCGTAAGCGATCCAAAGATACAATAATCTAAGTTTGTTGTCCTAAGTTTTCCAACACTACAAAATTGGGTTATCTAGATATAAAATTTTAATTAATTTACGGAATATTTGTTATTACTATCTGGATACATTGGTTATTATTTTGAGAGAAATATTGTGAAAAATAGATTTGATCGAGTTAAAACTATGTTTTAATTAACTTATTTAAAAGATATATGACTTTCCATCACCACTAGCAAAATAATTTATGTTACCAGATTTGTTACAGTTTTATTTCAATATACAAATAGTAATAATATTTTTAAAAGTCAGGCAATATTTTATTTTTAACTTTAAAAAATCGACGAAATAAGTTGAGCAAAACACTAACTCCATTGGAAGAAAAGAAACATTTAGTAGATTCACAGGATGAGTTTAGTTTACGAAAAGATAGGCCTATTGATACAAGATGATTCTTTTGAAAGCACAAAATGGCGAAGACAATTTATTGCCGTGGCGTTTTAGTTTTATACATGATATAGTTGAAAAGAAAAACATTTTTCATATCATAGGAAATCTTCAAATATTTAAAAATGTAAGATCAGTCAAAAACAATTATTTATATTAATAATTTAATCCGCCATTTAAAAAAAATTCACATGTTTATTTCAACTAGCGAATGTAAACAAATACCTTGTACAAATATTCTCATTTTGGGTATTTAAGAGGTAGGACAAACTTCTGAAGTCACTTTTTTTGAGACCGTGACCATCTCACTCAATATAGAACATTATTGAAGCAAAAAGTTGTAGAAAATTATGGCTCTTCGTGCAACTATTTCCACTCTTTTAAAAAGTTGATCAACTAAAAAATGGCAAAGAGTTTATTTCAAATTCAATTTTTTATTAACTTGATGTTATTATAACCGCTTTTAACTTTTGAAATATAAAAGTATAAAAAGAAAGCTCGGCTCCTTTTAAAGAGTACTTTATTAACTACAAATTATCGATTCTACTTATAGTCTAACTTAACGACGCGGCCACAAACTGAAAAATTGTGCACATCTTCACTGGTTGTCCTTCCCCTTAACCATGTGTACAAAAAGTCTATTAAACTTTTAGTTGTATCTGCGAATCTGTTGATGTAAATGCAGTAGTACTACCCTCAAATTGAACTTTAATAACTGTACATGTTGAAATTGCAATGGCGTCAAGTAAACTGGTAAACGTGAACAGAAGTCGAATTAAATCATCAACAACACTACTCGGTGTGCACTTAAGTGGATCACATGAAAGCTGACACAGGAAATATCTTTGGTGACGCTTATTTACAATGTATTTAATTACTTACAGTTCATGCGTCGAATAATACGTGCCGAAGTTCACATTTTTTTCACAGAATTTTGTAAAAACATACATTTTCTAAAAAAAATATATAACTATATTTGTCTCATTGTTGTAAAATTAACATGTTATTATATTTTTGGCAATGTTATTGTAGAAAATGTTGGACTAACGTAAAATAATTGTGGAATCACCACACTCTATAAGCCTTGGTTTTTGGATTTTCTTCGTCATATCAAAGGACAGAATTTTGAAGAAGGACGTTTTATTTTTTGAAGTGACATAAAGCCCTTTGTGTATCGATGAGATTTTTAGAAAAAAGAATTAAAGCTATAGGATATTTTTGAAATTGTTAAAATTCTTAAAAATTTGATGACAAAAATATTACCACTCATAAATTTAGGGAATCAGTTTGAATCAAAAATTACAAATAAGATCAAAATTTTGTCGCGTCATAAAATATCTATCGTCTTTTAGACAGCCACAATCTCAAAACAGGCAGAGATCTTCACTGATGCTCCTCCTTCTAAAAGATCTTTAAAGTAATACCTAAAAATGTACCTAATATAAAATATGTGAACCTCGGTTTAGTATTACCTGCATGAATCTACTTGATGATCTAAACGCTTGCTTTATACAGTGCAGCGTGCTTTGCTGGACAGTAAGTGTGGCCAGGGCGGTACCGGGACGTCCCCAGGCCGGCCCTGGGTGTTACTATAAGTAAGTATATTACAGCAGGGCGGTACCGGGACGTCCCCAGGCCGGCCCTAGGTGTTACTATAAGTAAGTATATTACAGTATTGTGACATCTGGTGGAGCTTTCTCAAGTAATATCTAGATTTTAGACGTATTGGAGACACTGCTGTGGTCCACAGATTAGGTATCATTGAACGCAGTAATATTGCGTGACTGCTCGTGAATTTGAGGTTATCGTCTGTTGATTTTCAATACCTACAACAAGAAGTGTTACTAGAGAATAATATTAGTTAACTGTATTCAAGTCAGGCTTGTTGAAGATTTTGAAACTGATTTTCTTAAATTTCAACTGCAAATTGAAAATATTTGCATACTGTGGGATTTTAACCCACTTCTTTGAATTGCAGGTTACAATGTCATCACAACAAATATTCTAATTTAAACAAAGTTTCATTAATTACTTCTACAGATGTAATGTTAATGAAATAAGAATAGTTTAAAATATTTTCAATTTCAATTGTGTGACAACTGTAACAATATATTATATTTTTCGCCTTTCATTTGTTTCATATTATGTGAAAACTTGTAAAGGAAACAATGCCAATATAACATAATATTGGACTAAACAATTGTAGGATAAATAACACAAATATCACAAAAAGGTAATTTCTTTGAACAATTTTTCAGTGACGCATGAAGACTTATTTCATAATCAATGAAAACACGCTCTATAATCTTAAAAAAGATCAGAGACGTAGAAAATGTCCTAAACAAAATATCATCAAAAACTACCCACTGAATTTATTTAATCAATACCACAGCAGTGCCTCCGATACGCCTCTACGCTGCCCTGCTCTATTATGCATGTATTTAATGTAATATCAAAGTCTAGCGAGTCAATGTTAGTGTAACAGATAGTAGCAACAAGAGTCAACTAACAGTGGAGTGAAACATAACGAAGCTTCTAACACTACATGTACCAAGATGTCCGCCGTCAAGGTGGGTGTGACGTCATTGGGTTGTTGTAGCGCGACCTTAAAGGTGCTGTCTTTCCATTAAGAGAGAATATGAGAAAACTTCAAAAGAAGTGAAATTTTTCAGTTTTATGTCATTAACGTCATTTATTGTACTTGGGCCAAAGAATCTAACATTAAAATGACGTTTAAAATTCCGATTGAATGGCCCTCGTAACTTTTCAAACTAAAATATATACGTGTCAAATACTTTTTTTAAATTGTATTAACAAAGCTCATAAAGATTTTTTTACACTTTTCTGATTAACTTTAAAAATAAATCCTATTTATTTCATATATGAAACATGAATCATTACAATATTAATAGTTTAAAACATCATTTACACCTTGTTGTTGAATAATAAACCGAACCAGATTATTTGCGAAAGTTGAACAATTTGGGAATATCAATTTTATCAAGTAAATTATTTTACAAAATTGTATCAATTGCAATTCCATTTAAATTTTGAAAAATATTAAAGATTTTAAAAAACGAATGCAAATCAAACTTTTCGAGAAAAACAGCCCTTAGTCCGCCATTTTGTTTTTAACCGCCACGTGACACCCATCTTAACGACGCACGGAAGATTCGAACCCAGAGAAGAAGGGAAGCCTCTAGTGTACAAGCCGATTACTATCATCATTAATTAACCATATCATTAATTATTATCCTATTATTGAATTATTATTGTTTTAGCAAATAGCGCGTTAGAGATTGCTGATTTGGAGGGCGGTTTCTTCACATCTTAAGTCACTTTACAATTCAATTCTTTAGTTTCTTAGCTCAATTTTCTAATTTTTTACCAAATGCATGACACATTTTTTCATAGACTGATTTGGTCAAAAACTGAAGCCAACGTAATCAGTTTTACAAATAAAAAAATACAAAAAATGTCGTCGGGGCCCCTATTATGAAGCTTTTAAATTCCCAATTCCGGTGGAATTTGATTGGCCGTGACCGGATTCCATCAGAATGGAATTGGGACAACGTTATAGAATAAGTATCCTGGTCAAAGAGCACATCAGGAATATAAATGTTTTGCGGAACCTGTCGAAAACACATATTAATCGTAAATAAGCGAATTGTAAAATTATCGACTGGAATCGATTAAATAAGGTATTTTATTTAAATTTTGAAAGATTGTTGTGTATAGACAAAGTAGTCAATAATTTACATTTTAAATGGGAATTCAATTTGCTTATTTTCACGCTGATTTGAAGTAATCAAATAATTGTATAAACTTATTAAACAGGGAAAACACAATGATTCTAAGAACCAAAACGACTGATAAAAAATCAAAATAGGTCAAAATCATTGCACAATAGCTTCCAATGCAATGTGAATTTGACGACGATAACGTTGCAGCCACATTTATATATGTTGAACTACGTAATTATTTTACCCAGATATGTATTTTTAGTTTCTCTACAATATTATACGTTTTAATATGCTGGGGTTATTTAAGAGGGCTGGGTAGTGAGTTTGACCTTGCAGAGTTTTTTAAAGTATTTTTATCAATATCTTTTACCAATGTAATTGTTAACAAAATAGGGCTATGGACGTGAATTCAGAACAGTTCAATGAAAATAATTCCATAGCTTGTAATTGTTTATTAGATATACTTTGTCCTACAGTTGTTTATAACCCGAAAATTTAGTAATTTTCGGGTTCTAAACACCTGTTGGACACAATAAAACTAATAGCTTATTCCAAACTATGAAATTATTTTCATTGAACTGTTCTGAATTCACGTCCATAGCCCTATTTTGTTAACAATTACACTGGAAAAAGATATTGATAAAAATACTTTAAAAAACTCGTCAAGGCCACGCTCACTACCAAGCCCTCTTAATTGGTATAGATTTCTAAAATATTTTTTTATGAAATTTGACTGTTATCGTTTTCAGTTTTGCTTTCTGTCTCGAATTGAATTCAATATTTGGCTTCAATTTTTGTCCCGCACACCTAAGTGAAAACAATTGCACCGTGGACTCGACCGTGCTGCCATCTATGAGCGGATGTGTCAGACACTTGACCCTCCAAGCAACGCTTCTACTACCGACTAAGCCACCGAGCCGACCGTGCTGCCACCAGTCGGCTGCTGCTAGAACTAGCGGATCGCATTGAAACTTCCGACGTTGGACTAGAGTCGCAGAGAATCTGAAATCAGAAGTCACTCGGCATTAATCATCACATTCCAATTGCCAAAATTCTGTTGATATTTACGCATAAGGTCATACATTATATCTGAAAAAAAATTACTTGCACTCTCAATATTAATAATTGTACATACATTTTTGGAACGAAAAAGTTAAATATATAATTCCCTCCCTATTCATATTAACCAATCGCAGTTCACCGCGAGTCGTTTCTGGACTTGTGATTGGTGAATAGAAAAGATGAAAACGCATAACGTAAAATGTAAATGGCCCCTTAATCTGCATCAGAGCTTTTGCTCGGGAGCTAGCATGGACAAAAGAATAAGTACCCAGCAAACAAGGTACATGCCTGGCACCTCCCTGGCACATCCCAGTTTGACCATTTGGGATATGGCATTTGGGAGCTCCCTGTTACATGGCGGGGACCTCCCAAATGTTCAAACTACTTAGAAAATGAGTTTGAACATTTGGGATGTCCTCGCCATGTAACAGGGAGCTCCCAAATGTTCAAACTCATTTTGTAAGTTAGTTTGAACATTTGGGAGGTCCCCGCCATGTAACAGGGATGTGCCAGGCATGTGCCAGGGACGTGCCAGGCATATGCCAGTTTCATCCCAGGGAGCTGCCTGGCTCATCCCTGTTACATGACGGGGACCTCCCAAATGTTCAAACTAACTTACAAAATGAGTTTGAACATTTGGGAGGTCCCCGCCATGTAACAGGAATGTGCCAGGCAGCTCCCTGGGATGAAACTGGCACATGCCTGGCACGTCCCTGGCACATGCCTGGCACATCCCTGTTACATGGCGGGGACCTCCCAAATGTTCAAACTCATTTTGTAAGTTAGTTTGAATATTTGTGAGGTACTGCCATACTATAGGTACTTGTTAAAATAACAAGTAGCTCTTATAGATAATTCTAAAATTAGTTTGCTATAAGAACTAAGCATAACCTAAACTTAATTAGGTAATACCTATTCACCTCGAACTTCAAGGTTTTATTTTTTTGCCTGGGGCTTAACGTCGCACTGTTCTGCAGCGAGGCTAATGGCGACGGAAAAAAGGTTTTATATATTTGCAAGGAAGGAAAATAGATAGATGTAGATAGCACTCCATTGCACCATGGAGTCTTTTTCTGATTTCGTCGTGACCGGCGTAATTCATTCAGCGTAAATCTTATAATAGAAGTGAAATGAATTCGAACGTGAGGAGAGAAGAGAGGCGCTCCAGCTAGGGCCTATTCTCGAGTTGATACCGCATGTGAAAATGAGACTAGATGCGATACCAAGGGAAATCTTTTGTTTTATCAAAGATAAAGTAATGTGCTCATTTCCGCATGGTGAACATTTTCAACAAACTCGAGATTAGGCACCCATTTTAACATAACATTCTTAAATTTTTATATATTATAATAACATAACTATAGTGAACTAGTAATGTTATTCCTTCGTCGTAATAGCCCAGTGTTTGTATTACTATAAGTATAGTGATAACACTAGAAGTGCCAATCCCAGGCTAACATTGATTTATTTAAAAAGAATACATTTTAATTTGCCTATTAGTTTAACTTCATATTAATTTTGTGGATCAATTATTTACGTGAGCATAACAGCCGCAACCTATCTCCTTTCAAATGCTCGTTTCAACTACCTATGTTTCAACGCACCAAACCTTCAGCTGCCATCGTGGTCCCTTGGATAGCGCGTCTGCCTGCCACCTGGAGGTCCTGCCATCGAAATCACGTCTAATCCATTTGCGTTTTATATCAGATTCTATTCGCAATTGTAATAATCTCTGTGAATATCTTGTCGTAATGTAATTATGATGAAAACCCGTGTAGATATCGCTATTATAATTTACTTTTTACAGTTTAAATTCAAAATAACCGTTAATTTTAGGCAGCTGAACTCGCTGGAATGTGCCAGAGATGTACCTGGGAGGTGCCAGGCAGCTGCTGGGATGTGCCAGGCAGCTCCCAGAGATGTGCCAGGCAGCTGCTGGGATGTGCCAGGCAGCTCCCAGAGATGTGCCAGGCACCTGCTGGGATGTGCCAGGCAGCTCCCAGAGATGTGCCAGGCACCTGCTGGGATGTGCCAGGCAGCTCCCATGGACATGTGCCAGGCAGCTCCCAGACATGTGCCAGGCAGCTACCTTGGGAGGTGCCTGGCAGCCCGTTGTCCAATCATAGTTACATGCCTGGCACCTCCCTGGCATGTAACTGGCAAATCTCATGGGAGCTGCCTGGCATGTAACAGTGTTTGCTGGGTAATAAACTTCGATAATGGGCCCTCTGTCTGTCAGTTTTGTGTGAGCTATCGTAACTCTCAAGACTAGTACCACAGGCTGTCACAGCGCTGCGGTACTTAAGGTACCTGCATGGATTGTCTGGTCTTTATTTTAGTAGATACCCTGGCTATATTCAACGGAATATAATAAAATACCTCAGGGTAAAAAATACAACGCCGTAACAAAACAAGTAATTGTTGTGATTTAATTGCCCTGATGCATTTTACTTCTACCTGTTGAAGATAGCCGTGGTATCTCCTAGTACAAAGACCAGACTATCCATGCAGCTCAGTACCGCGGCGCTGTGACAGCCTGTGGTACTAGTCTTGACAGTGACGATGGCTCAGACAAAGTAATAGGCATATAATCCATCTAGCGAAGCTTACTTCTAATTCTACGCATGAACAGGACAACTCGTTTAGTCTCGCTCATGCTGGCGACATCGCCTACCTCACGCTATATCCCCCGTCTCCGACGTGCTCCTCGCCGCCTTGACCTCGTTCAGCCCGCCGGCGAGATGCACGGACTCCGAGGAGGGCGGACACGAGACGGTCATGTTGGCGTTGCTCACGCTCGGCGGCGACGTGCTGCCGCCATTGTTGTTGTTGTTGTTGTTATTGTTGTTGTTCGCCGAGGTGC
The DNA here is from genome assembly GCA_934045905.1 of Leuctra nigra. Lineage (NCBI taxonomy): Eukaryota > Metazoa > Arthropoda > Insecta > Plecoptera > Leuctridae > Leuctra > Leuctra nigra. Next base: position 8,278,762 of record OW203773.1, read on the forward strand.
AGCTGCGCCGGCGCGGGGGCGGGGCGTCGAACGAGGGCAGCTCGTTCTCGAGGTCGGAGTCGGCCTGCGGGGGCGAACATACCGTGGTGTTAAGGTGATTGATACAAGCCGTTTTAGAAAATTGAGAGAGAAAAATTGTTTCTTAAGTGGGTGTAACTTCGATGTTCACATGATCAGTCTTTTATATCACACTTTTACAGCACTTTTTCATTTTTGCTTCGTGTCATTGTTAATTAGGCGCCGGTTATTCAACAAATCCGCGAAAGACGATGAAATTTCCGATACGATTGGAAACCATACCCGTGAACCAATTGATATCAAATTTTAATCATGATTAGATAAAACACGAACTTATAGGTTACCACTTAGTTCATTCTTTAAATTTAATTGCATACGGCACTCAGAGAGCCAAGAATGTATTAATTTTTACGAAATATCAACTAATTATTACTAATTATAACAAAACAAAAATTTAAAATGAAGCAAGTGATAACTCTAAGTTGGTATTTTATATAATAATGATTAAAATTTCAAATAATTTTGTCAATCCCAAAAACGTGCCTGCAACACGCGTCAAAATGAATAATATCCGGTTGAAAGGGGCCCTTTTCTAGAACTATTGAATTCCTTATTCTGTTGGAATTCGATTCCATACCGTGTTAAACCGTACGGCCGTGACCTGATTCCATCAGAATGGAACTGGGAAAACGCCCAGGACTCGAGCCAGGCTCATTTGCCGGGCGAGAGCTCTACCAACTGAGCAACACGGCCGACCGTACGGCGACGGACGATATTAGACACAACACCTAATGAGGGGGTTAGAAATCTTCGAGGAGACTATAATGTGGCATTCATCTATTTTACAAACAATAAGTATGTATCGGAAAGAGAACAAAACAATAAGAGAACACAACTCCACCCTGAATGAATGTCGGATAATATATTCGCTAAATGTTTTATTAAGATTGACTAAACACTAGACCTGTAAAGATTACGTAGATGTAGGAACGTTGTCTAGGTAGAGCAGCAGCGTAACGAGGACATTGTGGGGCACACGCCGAGAGCGCCACCTAGCGACGTACCTGTCTCGTGCCGGGGAACGGTGAGAGCCTATCGGACGTGTCCGAGCCACAGCTGCTGCTCTCTGACAGCACGGCGGGGAACTTCCTGCTGGCGACTGCACACCTAAGAGCGCCACCTAGCGACGTACCTGTCTCGTGCCGGGGAACGGTGAGAGCCTATCGGACGTGTCCGAGCCACAGCTGCTGCTCTCTGACAGCACGGCGGGGAACTTCCTGCTGGCGACTGCACACCTAAGAGCGCCACCTAGCGACGTACCTGTCTTGTGCCGGGGAACGGTGAGAGCCTATCGGACGTGTCCGAGCCACAGCTGCTGCTCTCTGACAGCTCGGCGGGGAACTTCCTGCTGGCGCGAGGCGACGGCGGCGCGCGCCGACTGCACACCTGAGACTGGATGTGCTCGCAGACGCGGCGAAACCTCCTGATGTTACCTGGACAGACAATCACGTGGTCAGGACTCTTGAATGTCGTGATTTTCACGCTAACACCACTCTTGAACGGTCCGAAATCGGACGAAAATATTTCTTTTGACCATCAGAAAAGACATTGTCACCACAGCAACTAGCCCGACCATAGCCTTGCCTCTCTGTACCAATCGGGATACGTATTCTTCTGCCAATTTACAATCATGTTGAAGAGCATTCCCAAAGTAGGTAAATTGTTACTGAACATATTTTGTTTGGGTTATGTTCCCCTTTCCTTAATTAACAGTGCTCGTATTTTACTACTACAGTTTGTAGCTTTTCTTAAGATGAGTCGACATAATGAATGGCCATACCTGTATTAAAAACCTCCACGAAAATTTCGTTCGGTTGATGTGAAGGCATGTTATAAGTAATAATAAGCTACGCTAAACAGAAACGTAACCCAATTGGCTGTCTGCCTGTCCTTCTACCCTGCCTGTCGGTCTGTTCCTGTCCTTAGTTGTGTGTACCTTCTTCCTTAATACTATACTAAAAAGTTAGTGTTGTGGTTCCCTGTTATGATTTCTTGCCCTGAGGCATTTACTACCTGTAGAAGATAGCCAGGGTATCGCCTAGAATAAATACCAGACTATCCATACAGCTCAGTAGCGCAGTGCTGTGACAGCTTGTGGTACTATAGTCTTGAGAGTGACGATAGCTCACACAAATGTGACAGACAGAGCTCGTTTCTGTCCTAATACTAATTCTATGTTGAAGATGATGAAGAGCCTACCTGCTAGTAACGTGAAGGTGATTGCGTAGAGATACTCCTGCTTCGGATTCTCCGGCGTCTGTTTCGTGATGGCCGCGATATCCACCTGGAATCTCACTTGCCGCTGGAACATCGCTGGAGCCGTGGAGCCTCGCTTATACTCGACTCTGAAGCTCATGGGCGAGGACACACTGTGGCTCAGCTCCGATATCTAGACCAAGCACATGGTTATGTTAACAGCGAGGTTAATGGTGACAGATGCTAGATTGTGATATTGATTGTGCTGAATAGTTGAGAAGATGTGAGTGCAAGAGGGGAAGACCGGAAGATAGAAGAGGAACGGTCAACATCTGGAATGGTTTAATTATGACGCTTTTTTTACACCCCTGACCCATATTATTGGATTTTGGGTTGGCTCATATAAAAAAATGTGGGAAGTGGGCGGCCGTGAAACCTTCTATCATGACTGAGAGAAACCTTGAAAAGACTTTGTGAGGAAAGAGAGACGAGGCTGGGACGGTGCCAGGGGTGTGAGTGGGTGAAAACGCGTCCACCCCACGCATAATTGTTGCCTACCCACGCTCTGCCCAAACAAAAATAAATAAATACAAATATTCTATTGTATTTAATATCCTATGTGTATATAATTTAATGAAACAAACAAATGTGCTTAAAATATTTTGCAGCACTTCAACTTTTCAACCTGTACATGTGTTGCAACACATTTTTACCCAAAAGTAGTCACTTCAGCATCATAAATATTAGGTTCTATCGAATTAAAAAAAAAAATCCCCAAAACTCGGTAGAATATGTCGCAAGAGATCGAACAATGTTGACAACTATTTTTAAATGAAAATGAAACGTCAACAACTTATTGAGCGATCAGCAAATGGGAAAATAGGTGAGTGTGTACGATGATTTAGCAAGGCAGGAGGTCAATTATGGACTACACACCGACAGGAAGGCGTGAATGAGGTCGGCCTTGACGGTGGCCAGCGGCTTGCCCTTGACGAGGATCGTGAATGTCTCGTCCTTCTCCGTCGTCATCAGACTTCCGAACCAGGACTTCTTCGTCAGCTCGGGTGAGGACTCCGGCGTCAAGTGGACTTCCTCGGAGGAGGCTGAAGGACAGACAAGACCATTGTTACAGGAGGGTGAAGACTCCGCAGAGCCAGGACTTCTTCGTCAGCTCAACAAATTCCATTTGTGGAATATTTGTATTCTTTTGGCGATTTCTAATAAAATGAAAATGAGAAAAAAATATACATTATTGTGAACTTATTACAACGCATTAGTACAAAAGACAATTGTTGTGAGATCCATGACAACGTTCCACGAAGTTATTATCGAGGAATAGACAGGTAAATTTAACTTCTTCGAAAATTACATGAATTTTACAGAAGATATTAAAGATGGGATCAGCATTTTCGAAGACTGAAAAAAGAATTGAAGACTCTTTGATCCAGTACATCCTATGTCCGGTTTGCCATGAACAGTGTCAAGCACCGGTCTACAAGTGCGTCAACGGTCACAGCCTGTGTTCCGATTGCAAGAAGAAGGTCAAGCAATGTCCGGTGTGTAACGAAGCAGCCCCTGCAGTCCACAGCCTCGTCCTTGACACCATCCCCGAGCACCTGTTGACTGTGCCCTGCAATTTCCAGACCAATGGCTGTGGAGTTAAACGGAAAAGAGAGGAAGATCTGGAAGGTCACCATCGCAGCTGTAAATTCAAGTTTATTTGCAAATGTCTGATGACAACCGAATGCAATTTTGTTGGAAGTCGTCATGATGTATACGAACACGTACAAAAGAAGCATCCAAAGAATATAGACAATAATATTTGTAACAATGATATTGAAAACATATCCATGGTGAAATGTCAAGACGAGTACTTCTGGATATGCATCTGTATAAGTTTCTCTTTGAAGATTATGGTCTACGCTAGATACATCGGGCCTGATGAGAACGCAAGCAAGTTCAAGCTTCACTGGAAGATGATGTCGGCCGATGAATCGTCCACCGTGCTGAGTTGCAAGAAACCCCCGTTCATGTTGGAGGAGGATGCAGGCGCCAGTGTCAACACGATTGCGCTGGATGCTTCTCTCTTCGGGTGTACCTCCGGCGGAAATTTCAGTGTATCGTGCAACGTTGAATACCTAAACTGATTAAACACTGCACAGATTTAAACAATTGAACGATTAAAATCTGGCATGTACATGTTGTATGCAAGTAACAACTGGGTCAAATTCGTGAAAATTGAATATTGTATTCATGTAATGTTTTCTTATTCTTCATAAATAAATGCTTTTCTTGTGACATTGATACCGACGCACAACGAATTATTATCATTATACCGATACACATCACAAAAGTTGAACTCTTACCACAATATATTTTTTAATCAGCAACTGCTTAAAGTAAAAATATTTTTTACCATCTCTGCAAGCATAATTTATGAGTAATCTAACAGCACTTTTTATTTGTATGAAAAGGTCAAACCGATTAAACTATCGACTTGAAATTTTGCACACACACAAATGTCATACTTAGGTAGACCTGTATTGTTTTTTATGACTACACGTTCACAAATTTGTTTACAAATAGGTAATGCATTGTTATGAGAATTGTGTGCATTATCTTAATGAGGAAACTGTATACCTATGTTAAATCAAAATATTCTCTCTAAAAATATCAATTCAACATTTATTTATTAATTAACGTGTTGACCCGAATCTTTTGATATCATCTTTTTTCAGTGATGTATGTTGAGAAAATATGTCTACTGATTTTACACGGAGTATTTTTATAGGAATCATGTTGAAAGCTTTGCTCCAATTGGTCAAGCAGTTTTCGAGATATGGCATCACTTCCGGTCAACAAAATGGTGGCTGAAATCACTGTCACCTGGAATGTATTAATATAAATATAATGTATCATTAAGCCTTCTGAATATGTAGTTATTGAAGTAAGAGGTAATTAAATTCAGATTTTTCATTTATATGACGTCATTTCCGGTTTCGGTAATAGTAAATGTATATATCGACTAATGTTATTTCATATAGATGACCGTCTGAATCGATTGGCGCATATCGGTCCAGCCGTTTTCGAGGTATGACGTCACTTCCGGTTATAAAATGGCGGCACAACAATTCATAGGGGCAAGGTATCATCAGGCAGACGAGCTGCACGGTCCTCCAGCTCGCAAACGGCATAACTTATTATTGCCAAACTTGGAATATAAGCTCGTAGGGTGGGGCATAGCTCTAAATTAAAATATTTCGCAATAATGTGAGATTTTCAATTTTTAAGATCCAGTAGGCCGAAAATGCCACTTTGATGCTTACAATAAAAATGGGTTGCTCCAGCCTTAAGGATTGAACGGTATGTTGTGTGAGAGTGTGCGCGCCGTACGACTTGGCTGGCGTGGAGCGACCACTCAACTAGATGTCTACTTACTCTGCATTTTTCTCCTATGGAAGCGCGGTGAACCTAGGAAGCTATTCTTGATGGTGGTCAGCCTTGACCTCCAGTGGTGACCCGTGGTGGTGCTCGGGTGGGGGGATCCAGGGGGCGTGGCCTCGCTCACAGCTGTCACGGCAAATCATTGATTACCCCTCGCATATAGGCAACATGCAGCAAACATCACACAACGTGCTTTAGAGCCACAAAATACAAACAAGTCATTGGTAAATCTTATGCAAAGAACGTTCAGATTTATCGACGCAAGTGTCCAGGGGGCCAATTCTTGAGATTCACGTTTTGAAACCGTGTCACGGTTTAATTGTTTAACCCTGCGTTACCAACGTGGGGTGTGTCACACCCCAGGGTTTTAATTTGTCCCGGTATTTATCGCTGAGCTGCATTATCGACTCTGCTTCCTCAGTACCTTCAAGTTGTACTATCTAGAGGCCACTAACATCACCAGATCAAACTAGTAACATTTAGTTTTGTAAATATGGCATCACAAAATTTGTTTTTGTGCAAAATTTTATTAAAAAATTTGTTTATTTATGTAAATATATACATGATATATATATTAATACACATATATAAGTATGAAATACGTACACCTTGTTGATATCCAATTGACAATTACATATGAGGACAAAAAAATTAAAATCTGAAGTCTACTTTTTACAGCAAAAAAGCCGGTTTTTTGTTCTTATACCACTAAAAATATTAAATAATCTTTTATTTTTTTCTATTTTTCACTAAATACATAGTAATACTAGTAACCTTCACTTCTGTAAAAACAAAATACAGGATTTGATTCCAACATGTTACAAAATCAATTTTACTTTTGGGGTTTCTTACATGCCGCCTCCGTAATGGTGGGAAAAAATGGGACCTCATGAATGCAGGGTAAAAACGTAAAAAAGTTGAAGGCTAAGCAATAGTTGTCAACTGTTTCCAGTTTTATACAATGTAAACGTAAAACAATTTCAAAATGTGAATTTGGAGCATGAGGCTGTTTTTAAGACCCAGTTGTACAATGTCCCGATATAGTTAGCAGCAGGATTTATCGGTCCAAACCTAGTCAACTGCCAATGAACCACAGCCAACTAGACAGTTTAAAATCACTTTAGGCTAAAACTTTAACTTACTTATCGGGATATTGTACAACCGGGCCTAAGATGTGAACATTATTCTCTCATTTGTAATTCTAGAAGTGATGCTAGACCTTGAACATTTTCGTTGATATATTTCGACGAATATTTCTGTGTGTAAATATTACATTCTCTTGATGCCACAAAGTTTACTTAACGGACTTTCAGTAGGTACTTTTCGTTTTGTCCACGAACAATAGTTGTTAGCAATGTATCGAATTTCTATAACTCCATTCCTAGTAACTCTAACTTCTACTTTAATTTAGAAATATTTGTATATGAAATCTGATTCGTTGGTATGTACAATATTAAAAAAACTTTCTTATGAATGAATGAAATAAAATTGAAAACTATCGGGAATTTTAAATCTTTCTCTTAGCTCAGACAGAAATTTTTCCGATTATTTTTGCCTCCTTTCGGCAACAAGATTCGAGCCCAAGACGTTCACATGAATCAACTTGCCACCGAACTTGGACCTATGGTCGGTGACAGGCAATTAAGAACCCGCTCTAGCACAATGCTGAACTGGGTTCATCTCTGCCTGTTGTAATGTATTTGAGAAAATATCACACATTCACAATGATAAGTATCTAGCGATCCATGACGTCACTTCTACACTTTTACAAGAGTCGGTTGTACTTGAAGTAAACGTTGGAGATGAGATTTCCTTTTTTTGTCTGGTGCTTAACGTCGCACTGTTCTGCATCGAGGCTAATGGCGACGGATGAATGATTATGATGACGATTGGGAGATGATGGTGAAGAGTAGGTAAAGATGGATGGTGGGAAGGAGGCGGTCGTGACTTAATAGTAGGGTACTTTCCCAGCATTTGCCTGTCGACTGAGGGAATACCACGAAAAAAACCCAGTCTGCAGAAACAACGACCGCGGGAATCGAACCCGGGCCTCCGGAATACAAGTTCCGAGCGTTAACCACTCACTGAGATTTCCTAAATATCGGCTTCTACCATTCAATTTACGAAAATTAAATAAAAAAGTAAAGCTACATTTTATGTCGACTTAGGGCCGGTATAACCAAAGTTAATCTGAGCCGGATTAACTAAATATTGTACTAAATTGGCGGCACAGACAATCAGATACTTCAAAATGAGTGAAACAATTGAATTTAATCCAAAAGTTAGTTAATCCAGCACAATTTAACTTTGGTTATTCCGGGCCTTAAACAATTAAGAACCAATATACCAACTTTTTTTTTTTTTTTTTTTTAATTTTATAATAAAATTATGATATTTATGTCCAATTTTGTGTAAAATCTAAAATTTATCTATTTTTCCGATTTTCCCCGAGTTTGTACACAAAAGTTGTATTTATAAGTTAGTGTTTTTGCTAAGATCGATTACAAAATTAACTATTATAATTATTTTTCAAATATTTCGTACCTTAAATGGTTTCAAAGTTACAACTATGAAGTCTTCAATGTCCAATGCTATCCTTGTAGTACAGCCGAATCAAATAGAACTTTCTGTGTTTGTAACGAGCCCAACCTTGAATCTAACCGCCCACGTAAAAAATCACGGGCGTTTAAAGTTCGTTCACTGTTAGAATATTTCTGGCGTTTTCGTCGTTCAAGTCGGTCATTGGTCGTTCACATGAACACTGCCCTGTCAATGGCAAGACTTTCTTCTTTGTAATATTAAAATTTTGTAAATTATGTCAAATACACTATTTTTAATAGTAGAAAATATTAGAAAAATCCCATAAAATTTATTTATTTTTATCTACAGCCGTCTTAAACATATTTTTTGAATATTGATATTTACATGTGTAGGTTAACAAATGCTCCCTTGATTACAGTAGTACACGGCCGCCATTACGGATGATTATTCTTACAGAGAACGAACTTTAGACCATGCATTTTCATTCAATTACCTCAAGGCCATTTACGCCATGAAATAATAACACGATCTACTCACTAGTTTTGACCGGCTGAGGCGGCGGATGTGCGTCATGGTTCACATCGCCCCCGCCCACCGCGCTGCTGCCGTGATTCTGTGAACTGCCGTGATTGACGGAGCCACCGTGATGCACCGTCCTGTGCTGATACGCGGCTCTGTGTGGCACGGGACTGAGCATGCCCGCTAGCGCCGCGGTCGTGTTGTGGTTGAACGGAGAGTTGAGCAGCACGTTGCTCGACGGAGCCAGCGAGCCAGGCGTGCGACGGCCGTGATGTCGCACAGATCCGCCGCTAGATGGGGTCACAGAGTTGTGTATATTACTATAATAAAACAAAATACAAAGGAAATATTAAAATCATATCAGTACAATAATTAGTACAATAATGAATAATTATGCGCACACTATCGATTTTGATACAACGGTCATCTTTTGCTGACTATCTGTGTTCTACGCATTTTGTTGTCCGTGGTCAATCATGGCTCAGTTACAATACAATATTGCGTTAGTTACAATTAGCCTTATGTGATGCAAATATTTTCAAAATTTCGGACAAACGATGCTAAAAAATTAAAAAATAGTCAATTTAGAAATAAATGTGTGCCCGAATTTCCACTGCAACTTGGAGTCTCTACTTATAGAGACTTATATGACTTATATGATCTACTTATAGATTCGTAACAAACGCATTTGAGTCAAGATCGGACTTCTACTTGAGAGTCCAGTTTGACGTACTAGCACTATAGCTATGTCTTTCCTACTTTAAGGTTTAACACACTTCAATTTACAGGTGACATCTAGAATATGTAGCTTGTTACTCTATGGTTTCTACACTTTAACATAGAGTGTGACATCTATCGATGCTTGTTACTCTAAGGTTTTCACTCATTCATCATAGAGTGTGACATCTAACATAGCTTGTTACTCTGTGGTTACTATACACTTCATGTCAGAGTGTGATATCTATCATGGTTTGTTACTATATGGTTTCTACACACTTCATCAAAGAGTGTGACATCTAGAAAAAAGTATTGTAACTCTATGGTTTCTATACACTTTATCATAGAGTGTGACATCTAGAATAGCTTGTTACTCTATGGTTTCTACACTTTAGCATAGAGTGTGACATCTAGCATAGCTAGTTAGTACTCTGTGGTTTCCACTCACTTGAACGGCTGCCTGCGCGGCGTGAGCGGAGAACCCTCACTGATCTGCGCAAGATGATACGTCGGCTGTCCGTTCAGCTTGCACGTGTCAACGCGCTTGCGCGGCGGGTCGGACGACTCTGTGCGCACGCGCACGATAGATTCGGTCTCGTCCTCGTAGGCGGGGCGTCTGCGCTTGCGCTCGAGCAGCAGGAAGTAGATGACTTTCTCAGTGTTGTGGCTGGAACCAGACAGGCTTTGTAATGACATGGAAACGAACGTTTACAACACTTTTACTTGTATTTCAAAGGTAAGTTGGTCTAACGATTGATTTTCCAAAAATCTTATGCAATTGGACAATGCCCAATCCTCAAGTTACTATTATAGAATCGTGTTTGGAATAAGCATCCATTGAAGATTTTTCGTCTTTCCTTCAGTAATTGGAAGATTTAGTGGTTTTTAGTGGTTAGTGGTTTTTTCGTGGTTTTCCCTCAGTCGACAGGCAAATGCTGGGAAGGTACCCTACTAATAGGCCACGACCGCCTCCTTCCCACCTTCCGTCCTTACCTAATCTTCACCATCATCTCCCAATCATCATCGTAATCATTCATCCGTCGCCATTAGCCTCGCTGCAGAACAGTGCGACGTTAAGCCCCAGACAAAAAAAAGACACTTCCCTACTGGTTTGGCTCCTCCTTTCGATCCTGCGATGTATATTCAAATCAAAGTTTAACTATAGTAGGGCAGTTTTTTGTATAACAGTTTCGAGAAGGGCAGTTTCAAGTGGGGCAGCTAGCGCATTCCCGTATGTCTTGCGTAATTCAACCGTTTATATTGATGCCATGCAAATCTAACACTAGTCCTGCATCAAGGACAGTAATTACCTAAGGAGTAAGGACTCAGTAAGGATATGATACGAATATAATGGAAGAATTTGACATCAGCTACCTTCCCTAACCTTATTTGGAGCTAGTAGCAAATAATGTAAAATTTTAATAAGTGTTCCGGTTAAGCTTCCGGTTCCACCTTAAAAATTAATATGATTTCCGGTTCCGGTTCCTATAAAAATAGCGATTTTTTTCGGTTCCGGTTCCAGTCCCTGGTGTCTCGTGAACTCTACTTGGTCCCGTGAACTCAACTTGGGCTCGTGAACTCTACTTGGGCTCGTGAACTCTACTTGGTCCCGTGAACTCTACTTGGGTTCGTGAACTCTACTTGGTCCCGTGAACTCTACTTGGGTTCGTGAACTCTACTTGGGTCTTGAGAACTCTACTTGGGCTCGTGAACTCACTGTGGACTGAGCAGCTCCACGATGAGCTTCTCTCTCTCCTTGAAACAGCCCAGCGAGGAGATCGCCTGGAGGACGTCTGGATCCATCGCATCCAGAGTCGGGATGATGTGCGTCTGGACGACCTCCATCATCGGCAGCTCCAGCTCCAGTTCTCCTTTGCCTCCAGCAGTCACCCAGGGATGCCGGTTGATGTCGCTCAACTGGAAGTAGGAGCAAGTCAGTTTTAGTTGATAAGATACAAAATAATGTTCTTCGGTAAATTTCCCTAAGCTGGAGAAAAGAAATTATTGGATGTTTTACCTATATTATTCCACTGATATTAAAGCACAGAAGTACCTAATTGAATAAAAACTACCATAAAATTACTTAAATTTCTCATACATCGATTGTTAGATACGAAATGGATGAGTGGTAATACAATTATCTACGTCTTAATTATTGATGAATATAAGTACACACAATTTTTGTTACCTTTTAAGTAATATACAACAAAAAATTACGAGGAAATCAAATAATTGCACAAATTGCAATGGTACAGGGAAGAGTTTGGTTTCCTCGGACGGCAGATACCGCCGGACATTTCGAGTTTTAAGTATTTGCCACAATGTGGACAAATGCACAAATTGCAATGGTACAGGGGAGAGTTTGCATGTTTTTAGATTATTTTCACGATTCATAATATATTATTGAAAATGTAATAATGGGTTATTATCGTGTATGAAACAACTTTATTTGTGCCGACGTTTCGAGGTCCGTGGTGATCTCTTTTTCAAAGCAAAAAGTACAATAGCTTGAATGTCAAAAAATAAAAAAACAGAGAAATACACAGCATGGATGATTCAAAAAATTTAAATAGCAATCTAGATCACTCATAATCACTCTCTAAAAAATCATGTCAATAGACCAAGGTCTCATACTATGTTAATCTACTAATTTAAAATTTCTTGAAAATGTAAGTTAAACTATAAATAAATAAGAGAAGGTAATGTTGTTTCTTGACTGTCGACTACTTCCTGGGACGTAGAACCCTACTTGATGATGGAGGAGGAGGCTGAGGAGGAGGAGGCGGAGGAGGCGACTTCCTGCGTCTTCCATCTCTTCTCGGAGGAGGATTTCTTGATTGGTCGATCATCTCTTGGGTTGGTCTTGTGGTTTCACTTGACGAGTAGCTATAAGAGGTCTCCATGCTGATGGTACGCGCTGGCTCTCATCTCGAACGTTCATGTTGTGAGGGCGCTTCTCCATTTCTATGGCTTCCCTCACAATTCTAGGCTGATGTCTTCTTTCCGAAGATATGACTTTGGTACCAACAAAATCAATGTGGTGGTCATATGTCAAGATGTGTTGTAACAGAGCTGAGCCGTGTTCCCCACGTTTAATCTTGTTGATGTGCTCATCACGACGAGTGGAAATATATCTGTTAGTTCTACCGATATACGTCTGACTGCATTCACCACACGGAATTTCATAAACACCATGGTCTTCTAATGGTAATTTGTCTTTGACAGTGCTCAGAAAGCGTTGAATCTTTGTGTCAGACTTGAAAGCAGTTTTGATGTTTTCTTTCCGGAGTAGCTTACCAATACGGTCTGTCACGCCTCTTACGTAAGGTAGTAAGGCAAAGCCTTTATCTACTTCTTCTTCGGTATTCTGTTCAACAGTATTTTCTTCCTCGCTAGTAACTTGGTCTGATTTCTTCTTGAGTGGTCGCTTGATAGCTTTTTCAATGATAGAGTTTGAGAAACCATTCTTTCGTAGGGCTACTCTTAAGGTATCAAATTCTGTGTCTAGATGTTTAGCATCGGATAGAACTTTTGCCCGATGTGCTAGAGTATATGGAATCGATGAGATCTGATGTGGTGCATGATGGGATGTTGCATGAAGATACCTATTGGTATGAGTCTTCTTTCTATACACTTGATGTCCAAGAGTGTTGTCTTGCTTTCTTGTTACCAACACATCCAAAAATGGCAAACTTTTTTCGTTTTCTATTTCTATGGTGAATTATATGTTCGGATGGATATTGTTTAAATGGTTCAGAAATTCGACTAAATCTTCATCACTATGGGGCCAAATTACGAAAACGTCATCGACGTACCTTAGCCAGATTTTGGGTTTCAATGTCGAAGATTCTAAAGCCTGTGTTTCAAACTCTGCCATAAAGAAATTAACAATAGCTGGAGACAACGGACTTCCCATAGGAGCGCCTTCTACTTGCTTATAAAATTCCTTATCGTAGATAAAATATGTATAGAGTTCATACAATGTTCAATCATTGTGAGCATGTAGCTGGAGATTAAATTCTTTACTTCCATCATGGCCATAGTTTCTGGAATTGGGATTTTAGTGAAAAGAGACGTCACGTCGAAACTAATTAGCCTGTCATTGTCTTCAAGCTTGATATCCTTTATTCGGCAGGTACCGCCGGACATTTCGAGTTTTAAGTATTTGCCACAATGTGGACACAACAGAATATCCATTTTGTACCCTCGTAGGTATTTGAAATAAAAAATCGAAAAATCAAAAGTTATGGTGTGTCAAATCCTTAAATTTCGACATGTACGGCTGTAACTGCCATATTCATGTTCCAAACTCTCCCCTACGCGTTTGCAAACATGATGTGAACAGGGCTTTATGTCCCAAAGCTTGCTACTCACTGTCAGTCTCTTGTCCGGGTTGACTTCTATCATGCCGCGCAGCAGGGTCTGGCAGTCCGGCGGGACGAAGTGAGGGATGTGGAACACGCCTCGCTTGACCTTCTCCAGCAGCTGGCGCAGGTTGTCGTCGTCGAAGGGCAGCGCGCCGACCAGAAGGGCGTACAGGATGACGCCGCAGCTCCACACGTCGGCGCGGCGTCCGTCGTACTTCTCACCCTGCATGACACATGGGATGTTAAGCATCGTTCATGTAAGAACCAGTGGCGTAACTTCAGATTTCAGGCCCCACGCCGCTGGGTATTTTTAGGGACACTCCAAATTTTAAATGTATATATAATTATATGATGCATATTTTGTGTTAGTGTTATCTTTTTTCAAACATTGATAATTTAGTTGCGTGCCCTGGAATTTCATAGAGGTATGGGTAGGCAACTTTAGGTCCGATTTGGGTCTGGGTGAGGGCCTCACAACAATACGCAGGCCCGGAAAAAATTGAGTTTCACTATAGAATTTATTGCATTTTAACCCAATTTTAACGCGATTTCTATCCTGAGGTTACAAGAAACATGCAAATAAAATAAGATAAATATTTATGTGATTCATAAATTCATTATTTGCATTGCTGTTCATTGTTGTTATTGATTACGTAAAACTAGACAGTATAAAAAATAGTTTTCTTGAACATTCCGGTTTTCAGGAGCTGAGCTGAGCATTTTGTAGTCCGGTAATTTTGAAACAATGATAGATTGATCTGATTATTAATCTTATTTTGAAACTTTAAATCTGACCCCAAGATAATAATATGAAGCCTCATCTGTTAATTATGTATTCACCATTTCTAGTGGTAAAAGGATATTAGAAAATATTGCATGTTTAAAATAGCAGTATACGTATTAATCTTAGACTATAGTTCACTTTTACTGTGACGAATGTCTACACTCGAATTGTTGCCTCAAACTGAACAAATAAAAATTGCAAGAAAACATTAATACCTATATATGAGATCTATAAAACTGCAGATATCAGGAGACAACTTTATATCTGTGAAGGTTGTTTAAAAACATAGAGTTGAGCTCATTATCGTAGCTCACGTTTGAAGGCAAGTAAAAGTATCAAAATGGGATTTGGTCAAGTATTGGAGAAGTGTCGTGCGCAACCAGAAATTATGTTGAAGAGAATTTGAGGCCGAGAGAAGCGAGAGGCCAGATGGTTATGGTCAATATAGAAAAGAGAGATGGAGAGGGTGAAAATATAAAGGAGAAATGAAGACTTATGGACAAGGAGGGAGTTATTTGAAGATCAAGATTACATTGTTTGCGCTTTAGACAATGGCATTTACTTCTTTTACGGTGGTGCAAGCGCTCGGTCGTTTAAGCAAATTAAGAGAGAGAAATTGTTTTATAGCGGGTGTAACTTTGATAGGATGTTCACATGATCAGTCTGATTGTATAGTAGCACTTATTCATTTTTGCTTCGTACCTTGTTAATTAGGCGCCGGTTATTCTACAAAACCCCGCAAAACAGTGAAATTTCCGATACGATTGGAGACCAAGCCCATTAACCAAATGTTCTCAAATTGTAATCATGATTAGATGAAAGACGAGCTCAGTGTTATCACGTGCACATTTTCAAAATTATATTCTAACGGCACCCAGAGAGACAAGAAAGTAGACCATTTTCACCGAAAAGGAACTAATTATAACTACCGACATACTGAGGGCTATCACTTGGTACATTTTTTAATTTTTGCTTGGTTAAAATTTCAAATCATTTCGTCAACCCATTTTGTCTCGAATCGTATCCTACAAAATAGCTCGCGCTTGCATGAACGAATAGTGATTATATTTATCAACTGGCATATTCAACAACAATATATAAAACTACAATAAAAACTTGTAAAATCCTTAACGGGGAAAGGCTATAAATGTAATGAAACCATCACCCTACGCTGTGACGGGGTGGAAGTTACTGACCAAGAAGATGTCGCGAATAGACTTAATGACTACTTTATATCTGCTGGGGAAAGGATAGATGATGGTATGTCTGTTGGCGACATCACTGACTGCATTCCAACATTAGAAACTGCTTGGCCCACGGCAGCACCAACTTTCTTGCCGCCTTTGGTTGCAGCGGAGGACATAACAAATGTTCTCAAAGAGTTTGCACCGAAGATGTCGTCTGGTTGGGATGAAGTACCAATGAAGATCCTCAAGAAGTGTGGTCCTTGGATTGCCGAACCACTGGCTCATGTGGCTAGTAATTCATTTCTTACTGGTGTTTTCCCGGAAAAAATGAAGCTGGCTGTTATCACACCAGTCTACAAGAAAGGGAGTAAAGCTGAATGTTCGAGCTATAGGCCAATATCCCTACTCTCATCGTTTGCTAAGATCTTTGAGAAGATTATGTACCAAAGGCTTATCAAGCATCTGGATACCTGTAAGATGATTTCAGAAAACCAACATGGCTTCAGAAAAGGTTTCAGCACGACTACTGCTACATTCCAAATGTTGTTGAAAGTTACGAGTGCCCTTGAAAGTAAAAATTCAGTTGGTGTGATTATGTGTGACCTCACTAAGGCATTTGACGCAATGGACCACGATCTGCTACTGAAGAAGTTGGAGTGGTATGGTCTGACTGGAGCTACTGGGATGTGGATGTTATCGTACCTCTCCAATAGGGAACAGTACGTCCGCCTTAGCCACCACGGCAGATCCCGCTGGGAAACTATGAGATGTGGAGTGCCTCAAGGATCTACACTGGGGCCGTTACTCTTCTCGTTGTTGGTTAACGACTTAGCCCCTAGTATCACATCTGGTATGGGGAACCGGAAAGTAACCCAATTTGCCGATGACTCGAGTGCTGCAGTCGTAGCAAGAACCATCAACGAGCTGGACGCCGAATTGTCGGTCACTCTCCGTGACTTCGATAGCTGGTTCTCAATGAATCGTCTAAGGCTTAACAACGACAAAACCGAGGTTATGTGCTTTACTTCATCCAGCAAGTCAGTGGACCTACCATCATTCCCTAATCTCAAGACGAGTGCGAAGTTTCTGGGCATCACGGTTGACCACAGACTGACTTGGAAGCCCCATGTTGATAACCTTGTGAGCAGATTGTCCCGCATGAACATTGTGTATCGCATCCTGTCTCGGCAAGTGGACCTACCGACGATTCGGACCGTATACTTTGGCCAAGTCCAATCAATCATCCAGTACGGCATCATGTTTTGGGGTGGCACCTCGCTAAGTGCCAAAGTTTTTATATCGCAGAAACGAATAGTGCGGTCCGTTCTAGCATTGCATACCAGGGAGTCTTGCAGACGCGTGTTTATTGACTTAAAGATTCTTCCGGTGCCATGTTTGTATGTCCTGTCTGTATGTGTTTTTACCCATGACAACCTGCACTATTTTACCCGTTAAACGCATGACCACCACACAAGAGGATCTCACTTTTTAGCTCACGACTACCACCGTCTTGAGCGGACAAACAATTGGATCGTTCAGTCGGGTAGGAAACTGTATAACCACCTGCCAATTGAGCTGAAACGACTCGACAAAGAACATTTTAAACTGTCTCTAAAAGCATATCTTTTAAAAAAATGTTTATATAGTGTTGATGAATTTTTAGAGAATGTTCTGCAACTTTAATATAGAATCTTATTTGTGTTGACATGGCATGATCTCTCAGAGAATGCTGTACTAAATTAGTTATGTGACATGGTTTATACAATGTATAATTGTTTCTTAACCGAATAAAAATACAATACAATACAATACAATATGCTACAAACTGAGGAATATGCGGGCCATGGGCGCCCGCAGGGGGGGGGGCAAGGGGGGGCGCTTGCCCCCCCCTGGATGTCAGGAAAACATAAAAATTGTATGGGGTTTAATTATAGTATCATTTTGTAACCAAAAGACTTAAAAAAAATTGATTTCACAGTGTAAAAAATCCAAAAAATGCCCTGCGGGGCAGTTTTGAACATGTCCCCCACCACCTCAAAGTGCAATAATTAAAAAATATTGAATATTTCAACAAAATACACCTCAAAACGTCTCAAAATTGATTTCAAAGTGTCCAAAAACCAAAAAACGCCCTGCGGGGCAGGGTAGGGGGCGCGCCCCCCACACCCCCCTTAAACCCGTAAAATATTGTTTTCCTTGACCTGCCCCCACCTGGCAGAAATCCTGCGGGCGCCCATGATGCGGGCATCTGTACTTCCACTTCGCCGCGTGGTTTGAGCATCGAAACCATTTCAGTATTATTCCAGTGAAACCTAAGTAAACAATAGTCTATGTGTTCCTTTTCATTGCCATCAAACACGATCCGAATCACACGATCCGAATCACATTAAATCAACCTACCGGGTGTGGGCGGTGACCAATGTGCGCAACATTAGGAACATGGACTGATTCACAAAGCAGTGATAATGACATCTTTATGGCGGTGACTTAGAAATGTTGACATCATTTGCATATCATTGATGCGCAATTCACGTGTTTTAAATCAGTGGTTGGGGGATGAAGACGGTTCTGGGGTGAGGTTTAGAACTAAAGAGTGAAATAATTGAGCGAGCTACTCTTTTTTGGCTCTTGTGGCACGAATCTCTAATTTTTCTGTTTTTTTTCTGTTGATGCGGCTATAAAAAATAAATTATTTTTCAATCGAGCTGAAATTTTGCACAAATTAACGGACCATTTCTGGACGTTGCAGACTTTTTTCTTTTTTAAATCAGCTTATTGGTTCAAATTTTAAACAAATTATATTTCGATGGGTTTGAACGATTAATTTGAAATTATGACAAGTCATTACGACCAACATTGTCCCCAATCGTATAAAGTTTCAGCCAAATCTACCAATTGGTTTAAATTTAAAAACATCTTTCCTGCCCCGCAGGGCGTTTTTTAGGATTTAAACCATTTAACATTGATTCTGGGGCTCAAAAATGCACAAACTGAAGCAAACTCGACTGGATGACGACATGGAATAATGTTGGTTCGGATGTGTCACGTGACTCACTCGAATGACTTCCGGACACGCGTAGTGCGGCGACCCGCAGCTGGTCTCCAGCATGGAGCCGTTGGGCTGAAGCGACGCCATCCCGAAGTCCGCGATCTTGATGTTGTTCTTCTCGTCCAGCAACAGGTTCTCAGGCTTGAGGTCGCGATGACTGAAACACAGTGCAATGTTACACAGCTGGTCTCCAACATGGAGCCGTTGGGCTGGAGCGACGCCATCCCGAAGTCCGCGATCTTGATGTTGTTCTTCTCGTCCAGCAACAGGTTCTCCGGCTTGAGGTCGCGATGACTGAAACACAGTGCAATGTCACACAGCTGGTCTCCAGCATGGAGCCGTTGGGCTGGAGCGACGCCATCCCGAAGTCCGCGATCTTGATGTTGTTCTTCTCGTCCAGCAACAGGTTCTCAGGATTGAGGTCGCGATGACTGAAACACAGTGCAATGTTACACAGCTGGTCTCCAGCATGGAGGCGTTGGGCTGGAGCGACGCCATCCCGAAGTCCGCGATCTTGATGTTGTTCTTCTCGTCCAGCAACAGGTTCTCCGGCTTGAGGTCGCGATGACTGAAACACAGTGCAATGTTACACAGCTGGTCTCCAGCATGAAGCCGTTGGGCTGGAGCGACGCCATCCCGAAGTCCGCGATCTTGATGTTGTTCTTCTCGTCCAGCAACAGGTTCTCAGGCTTGAGGTCGCGATGACTGAAACACAGTGCAATGTTACACAGCTGGTCTCCAACATGGAGCCGTTGGGCTGGAGCGACGCTATCCCGAAGTCCGCGATCTTGATGTTGTTCTTCTCGTCCAGCAACAGGTTCTCCGGCTTGAGGTCGCGATGACTGAAACACAGTGCAATGTTACACAGCTGGTCTCCAGCATGGAGGCGTTGGGCTGGAGCGACGCCATCCCGAAGTCCGCGATCTTGATGTTGTTCTTCTCGTCCAGCAACAGGTTCTCCGGCTTGAGGTCGCGATGACTGAAACACAGTGCAATGTTACACAGCTGGTCTCCAGCATGAAGCCGTTGGGCTGGAGCGACGCCATCCCGAAGTCCGCGATCTTGATGTTGTTCTTCTCGTCCAGCAACAGGTTCTCAGGCTTGAGGTCGCGATGACTGAAACACAGTGCAATGTTACACAGCTGGTCTCCAACATGGAGCCGTTGGGCTGGAGCGACGCTATCCCGAAGTCCGCGATCTTGATGTTGTTCTTCTCGTCCAGCAACAGGTTCTCCGGCTTGAGGTCGCGATGACTGAAACACAGTGCAATGTTACACAGCTGGTCTCCAGCATGGAGCCGTTGGGCTGGAGCGACGCCATCCCGAAGTCCGCGATCTTGATGTTGTTCTTCTCGTCCAGCAACAGGTTCTCCGGCTTGAGGTCGCGATGACTGAAACACAGTGCAATGTTACACAGCTGGTCTCCAGCATGGAGCCGTTGGGCTGGAGCGACGCCATCCCGAAGTCCGCGATCTTGATGTTGTTCTTCTCGTCCAGCAACAGGTTCTCAGGATTGAGGTCGCGATGACTGAAACATTCATTGATACTCTAAGTAAGGTGATACAAGCGCTCGGCCGTTGCAGCTATAATTGAGAGAAAGAAATGTTCATAAGTGAGTGTAAATTTGATAGGATGTTCACATGATCAGTCTGATTGTATATTACTAGCATTTTTTTATTTTTACTTGGTGCCTTGTTAATTATAGGCGCCGGTTATTCAACAAAACCGCGCAAAACGATGAATTTTCCGATAAGATTGGAGACCAAGCCCGTGAACCAATTAATCTAAAAAAAAAATTGATCACAAATTTTAATCATGAGTAGATAAAAGGCACACATAGGGTTATAACTTAGCACATTTTATAAATTAAATTTCATACGGCACCCAGCAAAACAAGAAAATATAACAAAATTCACCTAAAATCAACTAATTATTATTAATTAACAAAGCAAAAAATAAAAAAATACCAAGTGATAACCCTAAGTTTGTCTTTCATCAAATCATGAATAAATTTTCAAATCATTTCGTCAACTTATTTAGTCTCCAATCGTATCCAAAAAAGTGCCTGCAAATACATTCTGTTTATTTATGTCAGGCAAGCGTGACCACACTATAACTCTTATCACACTTTCTATGTTGTTTCTTTTTTGTTCGTTTTCTTTCTATGCAATGTCCCCATATAACACCGTGCAACCAATCGATCTGAAATTGTACACATACATCCAGGTAATTTTTTGAACGAGATCCTAGGATTATTTTAAAATTAAAAATTAAACTGTTTTACCGATTAACTTAAAATTGTGTATTTATTATATTTGGACCAACATTTAAGGTATTTGTGATAATTTTCAGACATATTTATCAATACATTCAAAAGATCTTAACAATTTTCGAACATTTTATGATTGTTTTTAAAATATGTCGAAATAATTGAAAGTAAATCAAAGACAAATTAATCACTTACATCGACCAATGTCTATTACATAGCACGCAGAGTGATATTAATTACGAATATTGTTTGTATCAAGTATTAAGTAGCCCCTCAGGCAAGCCAGTCTGTATACATTTCGTTCGTTCGAAGCACAAATCCATACATTGTGGGTAATTACATCTATACTTCAGATGAATGTGAAATACTGTTATATATGAACCCATCCGGTTCGCATATTCATCTCTTTCAGTGTGAAATTCGTCCGCGCAATTCCAGAGGCCTCCGGGGACTGGCCGTTCCAAAGGTCGAATGAACACAGCGCGAATTGAATTTCAAGCATGAAAGAATTATGAGATGCCCAACACAATTTGCAAGTTACATTTTAGAGTGTATAAGATGATGTGATGTAATATTATCTTATATGCAACACATATCTAGATTTGGAGAATAGTTGATTCAATTTGATGTTTTAAAAACACTTGATGTAAAAGAATTCCTGATGGTATATTTCCAAAAGGTCGTAACTCAGAAAATTAGATTCTTGAGAAACAGGTTAAGCGTTTATGTTGAAGCACTTGCTCAAGAGATATTATGGTTCTTGTTGGATTACGTAGATATGAAACTTCCAAAAGCTCGTAAAATTGTAAAGTGAAAAGCGAGGAAAGTTTAACGTTCGATACTGAATATCATACAAATTTTAAATGATCATAGTCGTTCTAAGCACAAGTAGACAATAATTATTTCAAAATAGATTGCATAGGTAAAAATAGGTAGTAATATAATTAAAAACAGCTAAAAATTCTGATTAATTTCACATGCACTTATCTCCCCAAATGGCCCATAAATTTAGATGATCTTTTGATGAATAACGAATGCATCTTACAAAGAGCTTAGAGAAAAATGTATTGCCCTTTTGTATATTGCGAAAATCTCTTAAACCGGTTCTGTTCATTAGAAGTCCTTATGTAAGTGGCGAATTTCACAAACATTTATTATACGAATGGAATTTCTTCTTCATATTACAATTATTTTAACGACAAAGCTGCCATCTATATCTGAATTTTGAAATGCTTGAAATTAGCTTTTTGTTCCTAAGCTCCTCAAATGATAACTCGAAGAAAATGTATCGAACCTCCCTGAGGAACTAAAAGTCTTCCTTTTAAAACTGCATGAAAATGATATTTCGATGAAACTTCCTAATTATACAGATAAAAATACGCTGATTCCAAATATACCATAAAACAATGGGCTATCTATCCACATTAATTTCCGAGATATATCACTTTTAAAATTGCAGTTTTTACCACAGTGTTATATGGTAGTTTCTGTCTGGAATGGAAATTTGGGTGTTTAACTAGGTCTGAGGGGCGTGCTTCTAATGACAATTCTTTGGGAAAAAATGTTTTTCAGTGTAAAAAATCTACGCTTTGCGAATAAAATATAATAGTAATACCTTTCTATATTCCATTTCGAGATATGTTCAATTTTCTTGAAGTCGTGTTCATGTTTTGTGACTCACCAGATGGAATGGCTGTGACAGAAGTCGAGCGCCGAGATGATCTGTCTAAAGAACCTTCGCGCTTCCTTGGGCGTGAGTCGTCCCTTCTTGACCAGATAGTCGAAGAGCTCTCCTCCAGACACATGCTCCAGCACCAAGTATCTGCACACACCAGACAAGTCAGACAAGAACCTGCGCGCTTCCTTGGTCCCTTCTTGACCAGATAGTCGAACAGCTCTCCTCCAGACACATGCTCCAGCACCAAGTATCTGCACACACCAGACAAGTCAGACAAGAACCAGCGCGCTTCCTTCGTCCCTTCTTGACCAGATAGTCGAAGAGCTCTCCTCCAGACACATGCTCCAGCACCAAGTATCTGCAACACCAGACAAGTCAGACAAGAACCTGCTCCTTGGTCCCTTCTTGACCAGATAGTCGAACAGCTCGCCTCCATGACACATGCTCCAGCACCAAGTATCTGCACACATCACATATATTCAATTATGGGCTTTTTAAGCGAGCGGAGAGAGCGTCTTCAGTTGAAACTTATGGCACACATCTCTGTGTTTTTTTTATTTGTTTATCTGTGTTTTTCGCATTAACTTTTAAACGAAGTAACGGATCTGGCCAATATTTTTACACAATATTTATTACTATCCAGTGCAGAAGGCTAATGATATACAGCAAAATCGGTCTACATAATTTCATCGGAATTTTTGTAGTTTGCACCACCGTTTGACCTATCAAATGGTCTTCGATAAATCTGATCAAACTCATACTTTGCCTGGTAAAAAGACCAACATTGTCTCTTATTTTACTTTTTTCAGCCCAATCATGCACTTATTGACAGTTTTAATAACTGTCAGAAATGAAGTATGGAAATGAATGTTTTCCACTGCACAATTGAATCTGATTTGCTTTATGTACCAACGAAGATTGATTTTCTTTAATGTCAATCGAGACTACTATTGTTATGTTGATTGAGTGGATCATATTTCAATTCAATATGGATGTATGTTTCTGTGCGTTTGGTACGGAATTCCCGTTGGACATATTTGACAACCATATTACATCGCATGCAGTACGAAGGCTCGCTTATCAACGCGTTATCCTGAGCGTTTTCCTAGTATAGCAGTAGGTATAAAGCTCTTAGCACTAAGTATTTAGCTTTTGTGGACTTAGAGAGCAGGATATCCCCCGTCATTTGGGGCTCTCATCGCAGCTTGACCATTTAAAGTAACCACTACCATGAAATACTTGATAGAAAACTCTAACTCCGTGATGACTGATACGTGTGGTAATAAAAGAGATCCAGATCCCTGCAAACCAGTATCTTGATAGAAGGGGAACAGAGCTTTCAACTGTAAAGCTACACTTTTATTTGACACTTAGTTTTAATACGCTTGTAAGTCGTAGCAAATCCACTTAGATCCGGTTATTCAACGACTTGTAAAACTTGTTGTTAAATTTCAATGGTCACTCAAGGAATATAATTGGTTGTTGCCACAGCAATATAGTCCTTAATCAACTGTTTTAAATTAACAAGAAACAAGCCGTTAAAAAACTCAGTCAGTTGGGTTTCGTGACTTTTAAATGGAGCTGTTGTATGATCAACATAAAAGTTATAAAAACAAAACAGTTCCCACGAAATGGAGCTTTATTGTGTGTCGATATCTAGGTATAGGCTGTTCAATTTACGCTTACAACGCCGTTAGGGTGTAAATAAGCAGCACCATCCAGACCTTCCATCTGAATTCACACTTTGCCAACTTAAACTCTCCAAATAAAATCAGCTAACTTGAATGTGCCACCTAGTTCTAGCTGATTTTCATTTTGTTGTGTTGGTGCTAGCGTAGTACATCATTTTCGTTGCCATCTTCACCACCATAATCATTGTACAGAAGATTTGAACAAACTGTACTTCCCTTATCTCTTGTACAGATAAAATTCCGCTTGAAACCATATAAAGCTCAATGTAGGTTACATGACTTTTAAAGTAGACTTCTGAGAATTGAAGCTGTTAAAAGCAAACAATTTCAATGTAGTTGCGTACTTCTTTTTCCTTTCAACTACAGATCGCAGTTGGTTTCCGAGAATGTAATAATATCATAAAAGGCAGCGCATGCGTGTGGAATGATACGTGAGGCTGAGGAGCAAAACGCTACTACCTATGTATTGCACTTTTGTACATTACCAGATAATGGGAAATAGGTGAAAATTGAGAGAATATTTTGTTTATATACAGAATAGCCTCAAAGAACAATGTGAAATTTTACACATTGTTACACATTTTTCTCAAATAATATATTTTCCATAATTAATTTTTTAGTTTTCGACATTTCACTTCTTTGCAAAAACAAGCTGTATCACACGCCGTGTTCCCTGTGTTACGGGATGCATAGAACCGGGTCTGGCTAACATTATCTATACGGCCCGACTCGGCGTGTGACGTCAAATTGTGTTTCTTGGACAGCTTCAATCTACCAAAATGTGTAAATTCGTTCCTTGAAAACTATTCATCACACAACAAAAATAATACCACATCTGTCTTCAACAACATCTAAACTTTCATAAAATATTTATTATTCTAAAATCTAAACTTCACTTCACTTCCCTACTGCGTACAACCAGTTCTGAGTTTCATTACGAAAATGATATGTAGGTATGTTATTCGCTAAAATTGCAATGTTATAAAATACCGGGTGGCGCAAAAAAATAACCCCGTTTGAGAGGTCACTACATCGAAACTATAAGAGAGGTAGAGTTCTAAAATTTTCACCAATTTTAGAAAACGTACCACAATTTAATATGTGCAAGTTTCAAACGTTTTTGGTGAATGTGTAGTTAATTGAAGCTAAAATTGAAAAAACGGAATAAGCCAGATAATTGGCCTGTTTGAAGAAATTTATAAAAATAAATAAATATGAAGGATAAATGGAAGCAAATGAGGGAAATATCCAATAGTTGCTTTTTGATCCGAAGAATGGCAAGAGTGATTGAATAAACTGAGTTAAAATCAAGCTATCGCATTGGCTCAAGGGAAAAGAAACTGCGTTTTAGTTATAGTTTTGATGCAAAGTATAATATTTTATAGATTTGAATACGTTTTTATTTCAAAAACAATAATTTTTTAATAAAGATGTATCTAATAGCTTCAAAGTAGGTTATGCCACATTAATCTAAAACTTTATTTTTTGCAATAGTTTCGCTGTGATCCTAATCTCCATATAACCCAATCCTAATACAAAACTAACCACCCAGGTTCAGCCGATTGCTTTCATCAAGCACATTTCATCACTTTTCGCGATGCGAATTATGCAATGTTTTATTAAAATGTTCGTCATATTAATATTTATATTGCTGAGTTGCTAAAACTGGGTTGTAAACTGCAGGAAATGCTTGAGTTTTATGCAGCATCGATTGGCGAGATCGTTGTTTCCGTGCATGGAGGAATTGGAGCGTAGGATTGGGTTTTGACGCCAAACCCACTAGAGCGTTTATCAAGTCTTTAAAAGCATTCCGAGGCTTTGTTAATGACTTGGGAAAGACGTTGACTTGTTCGCGATATTGTCAATAAACTTCATAAGAAGCCTCGACGTCCACTGTAAAACGTCGAGCTGTTTTCCCATCCGAAGACTCTCGTGAGAGTGGTGGGCAAGCTACGATTTAGGTACAACGGAATTCTAAAATGTTTGGCTGGGATTTATGCAAAAGTTATACTATGGGTAATTCTGATGTTTTTGAATTATTGAAATGTAACGTTACTTTACTTTAACTCGGAAAAATATGAGTAGGCTTGAGGTAGATCCAGGTCATGGTCCTTCAAAATTTTCGAAATTTAAACTTATTTTAAGAGTCTATGATATTTGAGGAAATCCATGTTTTATAAAGCACAAAAAGGCGGCCCCTAGTTTTTTCTAAACGGCTTTGCCGATTGTCTTCAAATTTTTACATATTATAGATAAATAATAAATCTGTGCCACTAGTGGGCCAAAAGTGTTATTTTTTGTTTAGTATTTTCAGGGCAGAGGTGCCAAAATACCCATATATTGCCAATATTGTAATCTCATCAACACGAGTTAAACCATTTTTTATTATTTTTGGAACCACTAGAGGCACAGATTTACTCTTTATCTCTATGTTCAAAAAATTTGGAGACAATCGATCAAGTCAAAAAGAAAAAAAGTAGGGGCTACCTTTTGATGGTTTTATGTGGTTTTCAATGTTCGAATTAAAAATAATTTACTTGACAGCAGCATAATATGCAAAATGCAACACACGATAAAATGTCACAAATGTCACCTACAACGCAGAGCTTATGCATTTTCATGCATTTTTAGGATTTTTCTTACATCCGAATCGGACATTTCTGCGAGTACCGTCGACTTTTAATGAAACTGTACGAATACGACTTACACAATAGCGATGTCCTATCTATATAACAAATGCGGAGTCGCTTTTCTTCAATGTTTTGGTACACTGTACGTGTATGATTTCGAATTAAGAAAACGGTTAAATGTCACAATATGTAAAATTGCTAAAAGGAAAGCTCCCGATTTTATAATCCGCAATCACGTGGTTAGAAATTTAATAACCTTAGACCCATCGTAAACCAAATGGCTGCCCATTATTTATATTTATTCTAATTTACACTTTACCAATACTCATATGAATAAAATTTAGAAAGAGCAATGTTTCAACAAAATATTAAAGAGACTGCGTTCCAAACATTTTCAATAAATTATTTATTTTTAAACACAGAATTTATTTCATGAGTTGACATCTTCAAAACTAAAGGGGCATAACTGCAAATGGGTTTATTGATACCCTTCATCTTCATCTGATTCCCAATACTCTTCATAAACCGGACTGGAGTCCGAATCCGTACTTGAATCCGATTCGTAAACAAAATTCCATTCGTAGCCGTAATAATAGTTGTCATCTTCTCCTTCTTCCTCCCAATCCAGTTCCTCTTCCTCCGCATCCCCATCCTGCTCGTACTTGCATCTCTTCTGTTGCTCCTCCACATCGCCCTCTCTCTCTTCCTCTTCTCTCCACGCGCGCTTCCTTGATCCAGACACGGCCCTCCGTCTCTCTCCACCACCCGTCTCGACCAATGGCGACCTCCTGCACGGCAGACGGGACACTTCTTCACCCGCCGTCGACAGGACAAGCAGATGAGGTGGCCGTTCTTGCACACATGCACGACGGAGCTGCCGAAGAGTTCACGGCAAATGGGACATTCGGGATCTTGAACCTGCGGTGCGCCCAAGTCATCTTGGTTCTGGAGAGTTGTACTTGACGGGGCGGAAGCGTTGGTATTACTTGAATTTGGGAGCATGTTTGGTCCACCTGAACCTCTTACACAAGTAATAACGTTGCCAATAAAAGATCGAGATCGAAGAATTATCTAAGCTGTCAGCTTGGTTTCCGTCATGGATACCAACATCAATAATTCCGTTTTTTACAATAGACTTTACAGAATATGCAAAAATACCGAAGTTTTATAAATTTTATCGATAATGTATATTTAACAATCATTTATAAATGATTAAATACTACCACTAGCTGCTACTATAACTACTGCTAGTACTAGAAAACTTCTTCTTTTGTGTACTATTTAAGAGCTTTAATAATTAAATGATTCACATCTTTATTGAGAAGTATAACATTTTATTCCTTCAAAATGTAGGTACAAGTTCAAAAACTTCAGTGGAATTGATAAAAAAAGATACCAAGTAGTTTTCTACCGGTCTTCTCCACGGTCGAATACGAATCCAGCAAATCTTGATCATCTTCGTGTGCGTCACCGTTTTGATAATGACCTTGAATTCATGACTTGCCAGGCATTAAGAAGGCATTGACGACGTGAAGGTCGTGGTCGACGTCGAGAATGTGGAGGATCAAATGAATCAACTTGAGGATTCGGAGGAGCTGGAGTTCGGAGGTGGAGGGTGTGGCCGGTGATGACGAATATGTGGACGACGCAGGCGGCGTGGAGGAATAGGAGTAAATTGTAGTTCTAGAGGAATTATGAAGCAATTGCATTGAGGAATTGGAATGCGTTGAGGACTTGCAAGACGTTAAGGGCTTGCAAGACGTTGAGGACTTAAAGAACGACATGTTCGAGGTGCAGGATGTGGAGGATTTGGAAGCCGTTAAGGACTTTCAAGACTTTGAGGACTTACAAGACTTTGAGGACTTACAAGACTTGAAGGACTTGGAATACATTGAGGACTTGGAAGATGTTGATGACTTAGAAGTGATATCTAATAAGTGATGTTGTGGATGATCTTGGTTAG
Source organism: Leuctra nigra (assembly GCA_934045905.1). Classification (NCBI taxonomy): domain Eukaryota; kingdom Metazoa; phylum Arthropoda; class Insecta; order Plecoptera; family Leuctridae; genus Leuctra; species Leuctra nigra. The sequence goes on from OW203773.1 coordinate 8,307,874, forward strand.
GAGGACCATTAACATCATCATTGATGACCTTACGCTGAGTCACTGCCATCCATCTCCTAAGACAGTCTGCCTTATAAGTCTCTAGTCTGTCCATACCGCTGTTGAACGGAAACTTGACTCGTTTCGCCCAACGCGCACCGCCGAGACGACAGGTTGGACACGAGTTCACTCTCCGACGACATGACGAGCAGAGAAGATGTCTGTTCAGGCACGAAAACACCTTCGAGGGACGGAGAAACTCAAAGCACACAGGACATTCCGGCACCTCCGTCGCTGATTCTACAGCAGGGGTCACAAGCTGCGTTCCTTGTGTTCGCAACAGGTGTGCAGGGTTGGATTCCGGCACCTCCGTCGCAGATCCTTCAGCTGTGGTCGCAAGCTGCGTTCCTTGTGTTCGCAACAAGTGTGCAGGGTTGGATTCCGGCACCTCCGTCGCAGATCCTTCAGCTGTAGTCGCAAGCTGCGTTCCTTGTGTTCGCAACAGGTGTGCAGGGTTGGATTCCGGCACCTCCGTCGCAGATCCTTCAGCTGTAGTCGCAAGCTGCGTTCCTTGTGTTCGCAACAGGTGTGCAGGGTTGGATTCCGGCACCTCCGTCACAGATCCTTCAGCTGTGGTCGCAAGCTGCGTTCCTTGTGTTCGCAACAGGTGTGCAGGGTTGGATTCCGGCACCTCCGTCACAGATCCTTCAGCTGTGGTCGCAAGCTGCGTTCCTTGTGTTCGCAACAGGTGTGCAGGGTTGGATTCCGGCACCTCCGTCACAGATCCTTCAGCTGTGGTCGCAAGCTGCGTTCCTTGTGTTCGCAACAGGTGTGCAGGGTTGGATTCCGGCACCTCCGTCACAGATCCTTCAGCTGTGGTCGCAAGCTGAGTTCCTTGTATTCGCAACAGGAATGCAGGATTGGATGTGGTGAATTTAATACACCGAATTGCGTTACCCATGGTACATTTCTAATATAATGCCTCATACCTCATGACCATCTTGAAGTTGTCATGGATACAGATGTTAATAATATCATCTTGTGGATAATTAAATGAACTATATGTGCAACAATACCGGTTCATTTTTCATTTTTTACCGGTTTTACCGGTTCATTTTTTACTAAATTTGTAATAATGGAGATAATATTCCATAAATATCGCTTTTACTTTTGAAACATTCAATTCATGATGTATTATTATAATTAATTGTTGCATGTTTACCAAACGATACGATAAGTAAAATTTATGAAATATAACTAGACCAATGTTTTATAATATGTAGTTAAAAAAAATTCATTTACACCTTAAGGTGATACTAGCGCTCGGCCGTTTTAGAAAATTGAGAGAGAAAAATTGTTTCATAAGTGAGTGTAACTTTAACAGGATGTTCACATTGTATACTGTTCACTTTGTCTGATTGTATATTAGTAGCCCTTTTTAATTTTTGCTTATTGCATCGTTAATTAGGCGCCGGTTATTCAACAAAACCGCGCAAAACGATGAAATTTGCGATACGATTGGAGACCAAACCAGTTAACCAATTAATTTCAAATTTTAATCATGATTAGATGAAAGACAAACTTAGGGCTATCACTTGGCACATTTTTGAAATTTAATTTAATACGGCGCCCAGGGAGACCAGAAAATACTAATGTTTCACCAAAAATCCACTAATTATTACTAATTAACGAAACAAAAAATTAAAAATGTACCAAGGGATAACCCTAAGTTTGTCTTTTATCTAATCAAGATTAAAATTTCAAATAATTTGGTCAACCCATTTCGTCTCCAATCGTATCGCAAAAAGTGTCTACAAAAAGCAGCAAAATCGCTCGCGCTTGCAGCACCTTAAATGTATTTATTACAAATAATGAGAATATTACTTGTCCAGAAACTTGACAACAAAATGGCTATTACTTTTTTCTGTTCGGATCCTCTTCCTCAATTCTTCCTCTTCCTCTTCCTCTGCCTTCTGATGCTGAACCACCACGCCCTCGTCTCCAAGCCATCGGCATGTCGAATGTGGGGATTTGAATGGTCAACTCCGCTATTCTGGATCCGAAGGGTAATGATGGGTTTTGCATTCGGGAAGGTCCTGGTACTGCTGATCCCAAGGGTAATGATGGGTTTTGCATTCGGGAAGGTCCTCGTACAGCTGATCCCAAGGGTAATGATGTGTTTTGCATTCGTGAAGGTCCTGGTACTGCTGATCCCAAGGGTAATGATGGGTTTTGCATTCGGGAAGGTCCTGGTACTGCTGATCCCAAGGGTAATGATGGGTTTTGCATTCGTGAAGGTCCTAGTACTGCTGATCCCAAGGGTAATGATGTGTTTTGCATTCGGGAAGGTCCTGGTACTGCTGATCCCAAGGGTAATGATGGGTTTTGCATTCGGGAAGGTCCTGGTACTGCTGATCTCAAGGGTAATGATGGGTTTTGCATTCGGGAAGGTCCTGGTACTGCTGATCCCACGGGTAATGATGGGTTTTGCATTCGTGAAGGTCCTGGTACTGCTGATCCCAAGGGTAATGATGGGTTTTGCATTCGAGAAGGTCCTCGTACTACTGATCCCAAGGGTAATAATAGGATTTGCATTCGGGAAGGTCCTGGTACTGCTGATCCCAAGGGTAATGATGGGTTTTGCATTCGGGAAGGTCCTGGTACTGCTGATCCCAAGGGTAATGATGGGTTTTGCATTCGGGAAGGTCCTGGAATTCCTGGCCCAGGCAATGATGTGGTGAATACAGATATTCCCGATCCAAATAGGAATGATGAGGTAAAGACAGGTAGTCCAGATGCTAAGGATAATAATGTGGGTAACAAATCATCCTCCCACGGCTGTTCCTCCTCTTCTTCTTCTTCTTTTCTCCTCTGTTTGGCTCTCCTCTGTACTTCTCTATCCGCCTCTCTCTTGCGCTTCAGTCCCCGCCTCACTCCGTCTCTGTCCTTGACACATTGCGCCCACTGCTCACCTCCGACCCGACATATCGGACACTTGTCCAGCTTGACCATGCACTCGGAGCAGATGTGATGTCCGTTCACACAGGAATACACTGCCAGATTGCAGAGGAGTTCGAAGCAGACGGGACATTCGGCCGACTCCTGCGCGGGTGCGCCTTGCTTCCGACGTCTGAGGAAGAGCCCAATGGCGACGGATGTTGGAGTTGGAGGGTCGACGTTCTCACTTGAGCCTTTCAGACATGTGATCTTCCCGCCCATGTTCCATGACAGATCGAGAAGTACGTAGAGCTAGATGTGAGCTCCATGGAAACCAAAGTCGATTGTTGCTTTTTCATAGATTCGTCTTCACATAAATAACAATATTGATATCTGTTTAATTTTCATCCAACAAAAATGTAAGATCTTTCGACATTGTCTGCCGTAACGAATATGACATTGTTGACATTTGTTACGCTGTTTCAATGATTCTATTGTTTCGGAATGTTGTAAATTGTTCTGTAAAAGACTGCATTATGGCGCGCACTCTGCTTGTTACGTCACAGAACATGAATGAAACAAGGACCAAGCAGCACTGGGCACTGATTCTAAAACTACGTTGCGGTCACATAGCAATTATTTCAATGTTAATCTTATGGAAGAAATTGCTAGGCGACCGCAATGGAGTTGTAGAATCAGGGCCCTGGGCCAATGCTGGGCTCCGGCGGTTCTGTGACCTCAAGTCAAGCAGATTGCGTTGGCAACTGAGATTGTCATAATTCAAAACACGAGAGTAATTAATCTAATTTTAATTCATTCAGTGGGAGGTGCGTGGTTGTGGGGGGGGGGGGGGGGGGGCGACCTCCGCCCCAACCCGATATCAGGGCTTTATATAAAAATAATAAGCACACACTCCAAAATATAGACAGACCATGTCGAAAACGTACCAAAATGCTTGGGATTTAGTTGAAATTCGAAATCTTTAATATTAATTATATTGCTTATTAGTTCAATAAATTTACCTATTACTAAACCTCTCAGACCAATTTTTCGACATTTTTTAATTGATCATTCCCAAAAATAGCTGCACTGCGATTAAAAATTTCACCAGAACGAATAACTTTGTTCCAACATTTTCTGAACCCCACTGTGATTTTTTAAAACGGTTAATAACATTCCCCCTCCCCCCCGTAATTTAATACTGGATATGCCCTTGATCTAACTGAACCATAAATATTCTTGTCACCCTGTTCTAAGATGCACCATTAAATTTAGTAGATAAACCATACAATGAATCCTCGAAGACAAATATTGGAGACGGTTGCATATTCTTAAAAATAATAATATAAACAGTTTTTGAATTATCTCTGGTATTGTCAGTAGTAAAAAGGTAAAAAAATTAATACACGCATTTTTGTAATTTTTGTGTCTTAATTTTTATACTTTTTATCTTTGACAATATAGAGAGGAAAGTTCAAAAACTGTTTATATTGTATATTATCTTCTCAGTGCTTTATAATGCATATTCTTGATACCTACACTAGTAGATCATTATTCCTTTTATTTCTCCAGGCTAACGTATATGATGTCACATTGTTATAAAACTATCATTTCACTGAAAATACGTCGTATCTTACGGATCATTATTGTAATTGGATTCACGTTACATTCTCTGTCTTCGAAGTAAACAGGAGCAACACAATACCTAATTAAAGTCTCTATGAGCATAGTTTGAAATACAATAGGTATAAATAAAAATCAAACTTGGATCATTGCAATTTTCTATAAAATTCTGTATTCTATATTGTTTTGCTATACAATTCCGTACTATTGCACACTTTTGGTATCATAGTCAATCTTTGCCAATTGAAATTTGATCGAAGAAAACAATCACAATTATTTTTAAGAATTATGTCTCACAAAATGGCTGGTGTCACCGATGCAAACAATTTTATATTTCTGTATATTTTCGACCATTTTTTTGTGTGTTAATTTTACGTAAATTTCCTGATTGTTTTTTCATTCAAAAGAATGAGTTTCTGTTCCCAAGCTCCTCTCTGCATTATTGAAGCGTTTTTCTATTTCAATTAGCATTTTAGACATCATTGTTCCCATTATTTTGAAATCATCAATTGCCATCCTTCATAATTGAGCGAGCGTAGCGAGCGTCACCACGGTACTCTTATCGCACTTTCTCTGTGTGTTTTTTTTTGTCCGCACAGCCCAGGTTAAACCGCACATTCAATCGATCTGAAACTTTGCATATATGCTAACGATATCTATGCGGTCCCTGAGATCGTTTTTGAACGGGCTCCTGTGATTAGTTCAAGTTTTAAAAAAAATATCTTTCGATTGGTTGCTCCGATCAATTTGAAATTGAGCAAAGTCATTGCAACCAACATTGTACCCAATCATACAAAGTTTCAGTCAAATCCTCACATTGGTTAAAATTTAAAAAAATCTTTCATCTGATTTTTGAAATTTAAACTAGAACCGTAAGACCGATCAACTTAAAACTTTGCATGGTCATTGGGACCAACATTATCTGTATTTTTGACAATTTTCAGACTTATTCGTGCTTAAATCCAAAAGTTATTGACATTTTACGGACATTTTTGCGTGTTGGCTGTCAAATTACTCAAAAATTTTGATCACGGCTTCTTCGACTCTTTATAGTTCCAAGGTAGTTAGAGCAACTTTCAAACGTATAAAACTGATATGACCGTTAACAGATCGTCTAATCTAGTGGAGCGGTCGCTCCACGCCAGCCAAGTCGTACGGCGCGCGCACACACTCATTTAAAAAGGCTGGAGCAAACCCACTTTTACTGTAAGCATCAAAGTGGCATTTTCGGCCTACTGGATCTTAAAATTGGAAAATCTCACATTGTTGCGATATATCTTAATTTCGAGCTATGGCCCACCCTACAACATATACCAAATTTGGGAACAATAGGTTACGCCCTTTGCGCGCTAGAGGGCCGTGAAAACAGTGTTTTAGGGCGGTTTTCATAATAATAATAATAATAATAATAATCTCAGTAGTAGTAGTAGTCTCCTGGAATTCAAATCCGGTAAACAGGCCACAGCCTAAACGGCTGAACCGATTGATCCCACATTTTTACCACGTGTGCACTTTTGGCGTCTGATTTAACCTTCACCCCATGAATTTTTTGTGCCGCCATTTTGAAACCGAAAGTGACGTCATATCTCGTCAACGGCTGGACCGATTGGAACGAAAATTGCGCCAAACGATTTAGACGGTCATCTATATGCATGATAAGGAGCAAAAGACTAAACATTAATTTAAGGAAACCGGAAATGACGTCATGACATTTGAAATACATCGATTGGCTTTTTGGCAACAAAGGTTGATCCGATTATTTTGATATTTATGTAACGTATGTACTTTTGACGTCTCATGTGACTTGTTATAAAACCAACAGGAAGCCGCCATTTTGAAACCGGAAGTGACATCATATCTCAATAACGGCTAAATAGATTTCAACGAAACCAGCGCAAAACAATTTAGACGGTCAACTTTATGTATTATCATCAATAATATTTGCAGTTTCCCATACCTAAACCGGAAATGACGTCACTCATTTTAATAAACTCACAAATTTTTATTTTGATGCAATAAATATACTATTTGAGACAGCTTATAATATTGTAATCATGTTTAAAATATACTTCAAGGGGTCAGAGATTTCAGCCGCCATTTTTAAACCGGAAGTAACGTCATATCTCAAAAACTGGTAGACAAATCGGTATGAAACTAGCGCCAAACGATTCGGAAGGCCATCTCTATGGAATATGAACAGTACAAATAGAATTTTCCTATTTATGAGACCGGAAATGACGTCATTCAAATGTATAAATTATTATAATTCCCTCCTATACAATAAATACATATTCAAAAAGCTTAAAATGATACACATCATTTATAGAAATAAATTCTATGTGGCATTGCAGAAAGTTCAGCGGCCATTTTGAAAACGAAGTGTTGCCATATCTCAGAACTGGGTTGACTGATTGGAATAAAACCTTTGCTTTTCTTCGTGAAAGATCATTTAAAGCAATTATTTAGGACCATACGCTGCTATTCATTAGTGGTAACCAAATTGTAAAGGGTGATGATTTTTTTAAATAATTTAGTAATTGTTCATTTCATATGTGTCACAAGTTGTTAGAATAAACTAAAAAAAGGAGTGATATCCCCATAAAAAAACACTTCGTGTAAAAATACCAGCCAAGTCTCTTCTACTAAAAAAAATATATAAAATCTAAAAATTCTGCACTGAAAAGTAATGATATTAAAAAATTTGCCAAGTCAAAACTTTATTTGAAAATCAAAAAATACTTGGCGCATCGATTTTTTAGGGCATTTTAGGTATACTATATGTTTGTATATTTTATGTATATTTTATATCTGGCCTATACTTCTAAGCTATTAATATACACGATGCGCCAAGTATTTTTTGATTTTCAAATAAAGTTTTGACTTGGCAAATTTTTTGATATCATTACTTTTCAGTGCAGAATTTTTAGATTTTATATATTTTTTTTAGTAGAAGAGACTTGGCTGGTATTTTTACACGAAGTGTTTTTTTATGGTTGTGTAATTACACACACTATAATCATATGAGTGGTCCCAGGTCTATATTTTTTAAATAGATCCTATGATTTTTGAATATTAACAAGGAACATTTTAGTCATAAAGGTTCAATCGATCAACTTAAACCTTTCCATGGCTATTGGGACTAATACTTCCGGAATATTTGGAGATTTTTTATACCTACAAGTATGACGAATTTCAAGAATTATTGGCTTTAAATGATATTTTCGATAGACATAATTTCGGTTCGAGGTGTTGCGCGTGTCCGTGCTCGCTCATCAACGCGTTACACAGAGCGTTTTCCTAGTTATTTTTATAGCCAAAACCAATTTTTTATTTTCATTCTTCCTATTTTAGCCTATAAAATATTTGTAATTAATAGTTTAACGTCAATAATTTCAATTGTATAGTACGCTGGATCCAAGTGGTCAACCTTTTTTAAAAATGTCAGCCATCAATAATTAGATAATAATGATTCCGTGTTTGGGAATTGATTTCCAGACATTCTTCCAATACGATGCCGACAAGACAAGGGATGATGTTATTGATTCAAGTGTGGGTGGAAATGTATGAATCACAGCAGAATCAACCGACTGTATTTACACAGCCACACGGCCACATGTATAATTCATATCAGTATGTATTCAGTGCAAAGATTCAGACTTGCTAATTCGTTTCGTTTCTTATTTGTAATGGTGTTTGACTTGGTTCTGCTGCAGAGGCTAAAGATACTAGACCTACACTTCCCCCGCCCCACCACAAGGGAAGCGCGTCAACTTCTAGATTTTGTCGTTCTCGAAATGACCAATGAGAATCGGTCTAAGATCGTATTGACGAACCGCAGCGCTCCTGAAACACTGTGGTGGTGGGAACTGAGAGAACTATTCGTTACATACGAGATTATCAGCTTAATATGTAAATATTTATGTAAACTGAGCCATCGACTGTTCATTTACTTCCATTGCCTCTTGGAAGATGGCGCTGACGGAAGCCATACCGATGGACTTGTTTGTGCTTCAAGAATTAGCATTGGCAGCATAGGAAGTTGACGCTATTTCCTTGTGTTGGGGTGGGGGGAGTGTACGTCTAGCCTCTTTAAGCTGGCGAAGGATGAATGATTATGATGATGATTGGAAGATGCAGATGAAGAATAGGTAAGGATGGACGGTGAGAAGGAGGCGGTCGTGGCATATTATTAAGTACACAAATGGGGAGGGGGGTAAGGGGTGTGAGACGTAACACTTCGTTGAACCTTACAATTCTTAAATTGTACTATTTAAAAATGAAATTGTGACTTTCACGTTCATAAATTGGTACGTAGGAATAGGTATAGAATTTTAATTTCTTGTGTTTAAGTAAAGTGAATCATGTCATATCTAACATAAAAAAACACTCCGTGTAAAAATACCAGCCAAGTCTCTTCAACTATAAAAAAAAGAAGAAATCTAAAAATTCAGCACTGAAAAGGAGTGATATCAAACAATGGGCCAAGTCAAAACTCAATTTTCATAACCAAAATATACTTAACGCATCGTACATATAGATCGTTTAGAAGTATGTGTAATATACATAAAATCTATCTACCCTATACCTAATGCCGTAAAAAACGATGCGCCAAGTATATTTTGGTTTTGAAAATTAAGTTTTGACTTGGTCCATTTTTTGATATCACTCCTTTTCAGTGCTGAATTTTTAGATTTCTTCTCTTTTTTTATAGTTGAAGAGACATGGCTGGTATTTTTACACGGAGTGTTTTTTATGGGGATATCAATCATTTTTTTAGTTTATTAACACAACTTGTAAGACATATCGTAGCAACAATGAGAATTACTAATTCCTTTTAAAAAAATACGCCATTTACGAATTGGTTACTAAGAAAAGTTTTGTTTGGTTCTAAATTTAAGCTTAAAGGGATATTCCATGAAAAATTTCGAAAGCATCGTTCCAATCGGTATAGCCGTTTTCAAGATATGGCATCACTTCCGGTTTTCAATATGGCGGCTGAAAGAACTGCCACCTACAATTTATTTCTATAAATGTTATGAATCATTATAAGCCTTCTGAATAGATATTTATCGGTTTTTATATAAAGGGGAAGTGAATTTAAGCAGATTTCGCAAAACTATTACGTCATTTCCGGTTTCAGTAAATAGAAAACTCTAGTTTTACTATTGATATTTCATATAGAGGACAGTCTGAATCGATTAACGCAAATTTCGTTCCGATCGGTTTAGCCGTTTTTGATATATAATGTCACTTCCGGTTTAAAAATGGCGGCACAAAAATTCATAAGGGCAAGGTATCATCAGGCAGACGAGCTGTATATGTGGTGAAAATTTCGGGTCAATCGACCCAGCCGTTTAGGCTGTGGCGGAGACCGCTGAATTTATTGGAAGATGAAAAATAATAATCATTATAATCATCTGAAGAAAGCCGTACAATTTCACGGTTTTCACGGTCCTCCAGCTCGCAAACGGCATAACGTATTGTTCCCAAATTTGGTATATGTGGTGGGGTGGGCAATAGCTCGAAATTAAGATATTTCGCAACAATGAGAGATTTCCCAATTTTGAGATCCAGTAGGCCGAAAATGCCACTTTGATGCTTACAGTAAAAGTGGGTTGCTCCAGCCTTTAGGTTTGAACGGTATGTTGTGTGAGAGTGTGCGCGCCGTACGACATGGCTGGCGTGGAGCGACCGCTCCACTAGATTTGATTACATACTTACGTATTCAAAAACCCAAATGTGTATTGCCATACAGTAAAGCCCAGAAAATTAAATCGATGCACCGTTTTTTTAATGAGGGTGGATGTCATATGTAATGTAAAAGGGGGGTTATTGATTTTGAGACAAGGTGTGACATTGGGGGAGGGGTTGAGGAGGCCCTAAAAACTATGACATAATTAATTGATGTCCCTAAAGTCGCATTGATCTGCAGCCTGGAAACTAGCCTGGATTATCGAAACTTTGCCTCCGGAGTTAAATCACTGAGCCACCACTTGTCCCAAAAGTCCAGTTTTTAAGTCAACGCTCATTGTCTTCGTTTAGTAGGTACAGAGAACACCGTGGAGTGAGGTACTCGAACTTTATTTACGGTTTCATTGAGGAAAATTCCGATACAAAACGATTTTATTTTCGAGTCATATATATTTATTTTTTCCTGGGGTTTAACGTCGCACTGTTCTGTTCTGCAGCGAGGCTAATGGCGACGTATGAATGATTATGATGATGATTGGGAGATGATGGTGAAGAGTAGGTAAGGATGGAAGGTGGGAAGGAGGCGGTCGTGGCCTATTAGTAGGGTACCATCCCAGCATTGGCTGTCGACTGAGGGAATACCACGAAAAAAAACTCCAGTCAGGAAGGACGGCCGCGGGAATCGAACCCAATACAAGTTCAGAGCGTTACCACTCAGCCATACCTGCTCCGTTTGGAGGCATAATAGTGAAGTGCAAAAGCGCTTATTTTTTGTTATATTGATTGACCAACTGTTCATCTTTTGTGCCTACTCAATCTTGTGCGTGAAATTATATCTGTTCTGAATAGTTCCGGATTTAATTTAAACTTTCCAAATGATCACGCTTTATTCCACTAACTCTTTCTAGCATATTCTTCAAACATTCATCCAGAAATTAAAATCTCTTATCCAGCTCACAATCGCCTTGGCTTACACACCTACGGACAGACAATTTCGTGTTTAACTAATGAGACGTCCGATCGACCCACGAAGCCTCGGCAGTTTGTGTGCGTGGGAGTTTCAACCGAGAGTCAAGAGCAACAGATTCCACAATCAGGCTGCATTTCATACTTCGCGAGTTCGTTCAGCATCAACGTGTCAGAAGTTAGAACTCTTCGTTCAGTTTTAACCAGGAACCGGAACCGGAACAGGAACCGAAAAGAACCGTTATTTTTATAGGAACCGGAACAGGAATCGGAATCGGGACCCATATTATTTCTTTATGTGGAACCGGAATCCTAATTAATATTAAACATTATTTGGGTTCCATAACGGTTCCATAACGGTTCTTTAAATAATTAATTGCATTTAATTCTAACTTCATTGCCTTTCAAATCTGAAATTATTTACTGTCATTTACAGTTCTTCAAAAAAACTCACCGAGTCAAATTAATGTTACAGATATTTCAAAGTATCCTAACTTCCTAAAAGTAAATTTAAAAAAATAATTTCTGAATTTGATGGAACCGATTGGAACCCTTAACCCTTACAGAACCAAGATGGAACCGGAACCGGAACACATATTCATTTGGGTTCCAGTCACTGGGTTTTATCGGGCTTGCTTCAGAGATTACTTTTAAATAGTTAATGTTTTCTGTGTTAGCAGACATGGGCAGTATCTAGATACTTGTATCTTAAGATACGTATCTTAGATACATTTGTATCTTGTATCTAGTATTTTAAATACATGAGCCAAATGTATCTGTATCTTGTATTTTAAATACCCATTTCTAAAGTATTTTGTATCTTTTTTGAAGATTTAAAATACAAGATACATTTTTATGAGCCTAGAATTTCAAAGATAGCTTGATCTCTTGCTTGATTTCAAACAAGCATCAAATAATACACGTTGCCGTATTGAATCGATCAAGAAAATGTTAAGTATGTTGCCTTTCAAATAGAACAAATTAAAATTTAATTTAGAAAGAAAGTCTCTACATTTTTTACTGTTGGATGATATGTATGAGAATAAAAAAAAGGATCTTTAAATGTATCTTTTTTGAAGTATCTAAAGATACTATCTTGTATCTTGTATTTTAAATACATCTCTAAAATGTATCTTGTATCTTGTATTTTAGATACCCAAATTAAAAGTATCAGTATCTTGTATTCCAAATACATTGAAACAGAGTATTTTGCCCAAAAGTTATTGACGTTTTACGGACATTTTGCGTGTTGGCTGTCAAATTTCTCGAAAATGTTGATCACGGCTACTTCGACTCTTTATAGTTCCAAGGTAGTTAGAGTAGAAACTTTCAAACGTATGAAACTGATATGACCATTCAACAGATCGATCTAATATTGTGTAAGTACACACACTTTTATCATATGAGTGGTCCCAGGTCTATTTTTTTACGAGATCCTGTGATTTTTGAATATTAACGAGGAACAGTTCAATCAGAAAGGTTCAAAAGGTTCAAGCTTTGCATGGTTATTGAGACTAATGTTTTAGGACAATTTTGAGATTTTTATACTTGAGTCTGACGAAATTCAAGAATTATTGGCTTTTAATGATATTTTTGATAGACATAATTTCGGTTCGAGGTGTTGCGCCTGATCGTGCTCGCTCATCAACGCGTTACACAGAGCGTTTCCTAGTTTATCCCTACAAAGCTAATGTCAATATATTATTACTAAAACGCCCTGTGTAACGCGTTGATGAGCGAGCTTTCGTATGTCATGCGAATTGATATGCGTTTGCAAGTATCAGCTGCTCTTCAGAGAATGCGTCAAAATAGCAGTGATAAAATATTTTAAATTTCCTTCAAGAAGTTTGACAAATATATCCAAACACGCATAAAATGTCCGTAAAATGTCACTAACTTGACAGATTATGAAAATTTACTCCTAGTTGGTCCCGATGACGCTGCAAAATTTTAATTTATTCGGTCAAACGGTCCCAGATTTAATTTTCAAAAAATTACATAAACAATATGTTCAAAATCTATAGCTATACACGAGATCGCTCGTATGACATTAGTGCGTGTACCTAATTTCAGATCGATTGGTTTAAAGTTTGCCCTGGACATTTTCTAATATTACAGAAAATATAATTATTTCCCCAATAGTAAATTCCTTCCCCAAACAAAAAGTCCAGTGGTGAAGCGATAAAAATCGCGTTAATCTCCTTTCTTTGATACAAGTTTGCATTTTTGAAAGTCATCTCCTCAGGCAGGTATTATAAATCCAATCTCAGAGATCCTTTTAAAGCGAGCTGTCTTTATCAATCTTTCCAAATCTTTCCAAATCTTTTGAATCTTTCTGAATCTTTATTAATAAATTGTAAGATTCTCAACTTGTCGATACAAACGCACAAAATATTAAACTTTTACGAGCAAAACATTTTCTTCCTGAAAGTATCCCGGCGGAAGTTTCCGGAACTCCTGGTATTTTCGATGTTTAAATATTATAGCGAGTCTCCCCAGCAGAATAAACAAGAGACACTTAATCCTTCCCGTCATTCCTCATTCCTCCAACATCCTTCCAGCTGTGTAACATCGATTTCTTCATAGACGGAGTTCCTCAGGGTAGCTAAAGCGTCCCCCAAGGATTAATTTGTACTCAGGTGGTGATTGCTGAAGTATATCAAATCAAATCTGTCTTATTTTCTCAACTAAGTTTTGATGGGTAAGTCTCTCTAAATAAAATATCCTTGAATAAAAAAATAGGACCAAATAATCGATAGAAATATTTCTTGTAGGTACACTTTTGTAAGCTGACAATATCATTCTCGCATTGAAATAGCAACTAGTTCGGCGTTCGATTTTTTTTCGTTTTATTCAGAATTTAAATACCTAAGGATTCCTTGATAAATATACATCCAGATTAATACTTTTTTTATCTTCATCCTAGAAATCCATACTTTCAATGTTTCACTTTATAAATTCATTCTACAACTAGAAAGAGTTCCCTTTGTGCATTACTTTTTATTTATTAAAACAAAATCTATTATGAGTATTAAGTAAGTATAGGTACCTCATGAAATTCTTGAGATTCAAATTTTTTAAACAGTTTTACGTTTGCATTGCATTGTATTGTGTGCATTGCGTAGCATTGCCATGCCATCAATAAAGTTGAATGCTATGGTCTAGTGTCAACCTTATGAAGTTTTGAACAATAAAAACGTCAATGGATTCAAAATAGAAAGCTCAAGAGGTGGCCTAGTGAGAGACCCAGCAACGAGCAACGAGGCTTTATTGGCTGTACGTGAAGTTTCCCTATGGGTTCCCTTGACAAGTGGATGTTGATAGGTTTTAAAGTATTAGTTAAAGTTATGTGACTCACAGATACTTCTTGTTCTCGTAGACGTCTGAGAGGCCGAGCACGTGGGGATGGTCGATCAGCTTCATGATGGCGATCTCTCGTTCCACCTGCGAGCATCGATACGTGTTAGTCGATACAATCGATATAATAATATCGACCGAGTATTATAACAACAACTCTCTACTGAAGGTGGCTCAACGGTTAAGTCACATCTTCCAAATGAGCTTATTTTTGGCAGAGGTATCAATAATCACTATTTACACGATACTGTGAAATATGAACAACTTCTCGTGTCTAGATTTTGAGATATTGTAGTTATAAATTCCTATTTTTAATATGTATAGTCTTATCTAGGCCATTAAGATCATGACGATTTCCATGCTATTTTTGAGTTTTGAATTTTACCTACTGAGGTTTAACGTTTTTTGAAAAAACTGATTTCTAGATAGAGTTGGACATTCTATTAGGAAAAAAAATTAGAACAATACCAATGTGTGCTCTTTTAAAAGTTATCAACCAAAAACTAAATGATTTCCCTATACCTTCTGTGTTACAGTTTTTTTTTTTCATTCTCGGAAGGCAATACATTGAAACCTCGCAATACGACAGGGGTTGCAAGTTAATTAATGACATTTTATGATTCTTTTATACTAAATTTAGAAAAATGTTTTATGAACTTGTAATTTCAAGAAAAAAATATTTTTGTATATGTATAGGTCGATGGTACTACCTTAATGTTTCACTCAATTGAGTTCAATAATTCATTAATGGAAGGAAAAATATGACCGGTTAATGCCACGTAATTTTGCTTCATTTTCGCGTCTACACGGTAACATTCGTTGAACCAAACGATTGAACTCAATTAATTGAATGAAACGTTGAACCGTGTAAACAAGGCATTAATAAAAGAGAAGAATATAATATTCCGGATATAAAATTATTTAAAACACACGAACTCTTGGTCCTCTATTGTCACAAAGAAAAATAAGTAAATACAACACAATATTTCGAAGATGTTTCTGTCTTCTTCATCAGGACACACTGACGTGAAATCCACCTCGACCGCCAAACCCCAGATAAAACAGCTGATGTAAACAAACCAACCGCCAGCTCAATCACAACACAGATAGCAGCTAACCGGCTAATAAACACACCGTGACACCAGTGGCGTGCCGAACCTCCAAAACATTTGGCGCATTTCGGTTCACAGGGACCCACCCACCCCTTCCAGGCGTTAGGCTTGAACCTGTCAAGCGATTGTGCTAGAAAATGAGTATTGCCCCGGGAAGTAAGTGCGCAGCGAAATTTTTGAATTTCAGGCCAGAGGTTGTGTACAAAATAAAGGGAAACAGACATGCCAAAATTAATTTTAGTTGAAAAAAGTCATAAAAATATAGCCGCGCAGCGAAATTTTTGAATTTTAGACCTTTAAGAGAGGTACCTAATTGTAGTGTTTATAAAATACTCGTTAGTAGGAAACAGACCAGAAAAATTAATTTTATTTAGAAAAAGTCACGAAAATAATGCCGCGCAGCGAAATTTTTGAATTTTGGCCCTCTTAGGAGAGGTTAAAAATTATTTTAATATGTATAAAATAACGGGAAAAAGACAAGAAAACATTTATTTAAGTTAGAAAATGTCATGAAAACAATGCCGCGCAGAGAAATTTTTGAATTTAGACCTTTAAGAGAGTTAGAAGTGTTAAAAATAACGAGAAACAGACCAGAAAAATTTATTTTATTTGGAAAAAGACATGAAAATAATGCCGCGCAGCGAAAGTTTTGAATTTTGGCCCTTTTAGGAGAGGTTAAAAATTATTTTAATATGTATAAAATAACGGGGAAAAGACAAGAAAACATTTATTTCAGTTAGAAAATGTCATGAAAACAATGCCGCGCAGAGAAATTTTTGAATTTAGACCTTAAAGAGAGTTAGAAGTGTTAAAAATAACGAGAAACAGACCAGAAAAAAATAATTTTATTTGGCAAATGCCATGAAAATAATGCCGCGCAGCGAAATTTTTTAATTCCAGACCCCTTTGAAGAGGTTACAAATTATTTTGGTGCATATTAAATAAAAATCAATGTTCATTATCTTTAAATATATAAAAAGAAATGAAAAAATGTAGTCAAAAATTATTTTTTGTGAGAAAATGTCTACCATAATAATGCCGCTCAGCGATATTTTTTAAAAGTATAATTTGATTTTGATGTATGAATTGACGGACGTGTGAGAAATTTGCAATATAGATAAATAAGCACATGCATTTTTTAATTTCGCCCAGCAAATAGCATTTTGGTCATCAATTTAGGTGACAACGTGTTATACGTATTACAATAACTGTATCTATTTACTTTCACATGACTAAACCTCAACAGTTGGAGCAGGGAGCTGCATCATCCATCACCTGAACATTCCTAGATTGCTGGACACTCCAGTGTTTAGGGGATATAAACCTTTGTAATAAGTGCTTCTAGGCCGTATTCTTTCTGATCCAAACATCTTCATTAACATTAATTGAATGCATTTCATGTTGGTTCCTTTGCGATCCTCCAAACTACCTTCATCACGACCACCCCGGTCAGGTACCCACCCACCCACCCCCAAAAATTCCGGCGCATTTGCGCCAAATTTACATAGGTCGGCACGCCACTGCGTGACACAGCGTAACATCTTCGAAATATATTGTAGTATTTTATTCTTTTAATTTGTGACGATACCTGTGTAAGTCCAAGAGTTCGTGTGTTTTAAATCTCTACTTGTTTATATGAGTAAAATGTTCAGTTACTCTGTACGAGAAGCGTGAATAGCATATACATAAGAAGGCTTCATTGTGCCGTAGGTATTTATGGGTTTAAAACTTAAAAGTTGGCGGCGATGCCACTTTTGACAATGGAAGAATTTAAAATGTGCCAATGGAGCCTTTTCACGTGGATTCAACTATATTATATCGTGAGTGGTGCAGATAATAGTTCAAAAATCTATAGCTAGTGGAATTTGATAAAAGAAAATATATCTCTGCCACTTTCTAGTAACATTCAAGAAATATAAGTCACTGTTCATTGACTTCCTATACCTGCATTGCCTACCTACTGCTAAATATAGTTTCAAAACATGTTAGGTATTGTATATCCGTTGTGAATCTCCGTAGCATTAAAGGAGGAATAAAATGCACATAAAAACTCCATATATTGGGGAAAATATGCAAGTTTCACGACTTTTTAGTTATCAAAGTTCATTTTTTTAGTCAGAAACTCTCTTGGGTTGAAGTTCCCTTTATGTGAGGACCTTTGTCCTAGTTAAAAGTTTTAAGAAAAAATAAATATTTGATGAAATAAAGTGTGTTCAAGTACATTTTAAAACAATTAATGTATGTATCGTTACATCAACCAAGCACGGTATTGAGGTAGGAACTTTAAATGCACTCGTTATATTTTTTAGAGAAGCATTTCACTGTTTATGTAACAACGTCAAATTTAATGCTTTTTTTATAACCAATCTAGTGGAGCGGTCGCTCCACGCCAGCCAAGTCGTACGGCGCGCGCACACTCTCATATAAAGGCTGGAGCAAACCCACTTTTACTGTAAGCATCAAAGTGGCATTTTCGGCCTACTGGATCTTAAAATTGGAAAATCTCACATTGTTGCGATATATCTTAATTTCGAGCTATGGCCCACCCTACAACATATACCAAATTTGGGAACAATAGGTTACGCCCTTTGCGCGCTAGAGGGCCGTGAAAACAGTGTTTTAGGGCGGTTTTCATAATAATAATAATCTCAGTAGTAGTAGTAGTAGTCTCCTGGAATTCAAATCCGGTAACATGGCCACAGCCAAAACGGCTGAACCGATTGATCTCACATTTTTACCACGTGTGCACTTTTGGCGTCTGATTTAACCTTCACCCCATTAATTTTTTGTGCCGCCATTTTGAAACCAAAAGTGACGTCATATCTCGACAACGGCTATACCGATCGGAACGAAATTTGCGCCAAACGATTCAGACGGTAAACTATATGGATTATCAATAGCAACAGACTAAAATTTATGTTAACGAAACCGGAAATGACGTCATGAAATTTGAAATACATCGATTGGCATTTCGGCAACAAATTTGATCCGATTATTTTGTTATTTATGTAACGTATGTACTTTTGATATCTCATTTGACTTATTATAAAACCAACCGGAAGCCGCCATTTTGAAACCGGAAGTGACATCATATGTCAATAACGGCTAAATAGATTTGAACGAAACCAGCGCTAAACAATTTAGACGGTCAACTTTATGTATTATCATCAATAATAATTGCAGTTTCCCATACCAAAACCG
This sequence comes from Leuctra nigra, assembly GCA_934045905.1. Taxonomy (NCBI): domain Eukaryota; kingdom Metazoa; phylum Arthropoda; class Insecta; order Plecoptera; family Leuctridae; genus Leuctra; species Leuctra nigra. The sequence goes on from OW203773.1 coordinate 8,326,740, forward strand.
GAAATGACGTCACACATTTTAAAAATCTCACAAATTTACATTTTGATACAATAAATATACTATTTGAGACAGCTTATAATAAAATGTAATCATGTTTAAATTATAATTCAAGGGGTCAGTGATTTCAGCAGCCATTTTGAAACAGGAAGTAACGTCATATCTTGAAAATTGGTTGACTGATCGGTATGAAACTACCGCCAAACGATTCGGAAGGTCATCTCTATGAAATAGGAACAGTCACACTAGAAATTTCCTATTTATAAGACCGGAAATTACATCATTCAAATTTAAAAATTATTATAATCCCCTCCTATATAATGAATACATATTCAGAAAACCTAAAATGATACACATCATTTATAGATATACATTCTTTGTGGCAGTGCAGTAAGTTCAGCAGCCATTTTGAAAACCGAAGTGTTGCCATATCTCGGAACTGGGTTGACTGATAGGAATGAAACCTTTGCTATTCTTCATGAAAGATCATTTAAAGCAAATATATAGTACCATACGCAGATTTTCATTAGTAAACCAAATTGTCAATGGCGACTATTTTTAATGGATTTAGTAATTGTTCAATTGACGTCACAAGTTCTAAGAATAAACTAAACAAAGGAGTGATATCCCCATAAAAAACACTCCGTGTAAAAATACCAGCCAAGTCTCTACAACTGAAAAAAATTATGAAATCTAAAAAATTCTGCACTGAAAAGTAGTGATATCAAAAAATGGTCCAAGTCAAAACTTTATTTGAAAATCAAAAAATACTTGGCGCATCGTTTTTTTAGGGCATAATAGGTATACTACATGTATTATGTATATTTGATGTATATTTTCTATCTGGTCTATACTTCTAAACTATGTATACACGATGCGCCAAGTATTTTTTGATTTTCAAATAAAGTTTTGACTTGGACCATTTTTTGATATCACTACTTTTCAGTGCAGAATTTTTTAGATTTCATAATTTTTTTCAGTAGTAGAGACTTGGCTGGTATTTTTACACGGAGTGTTTTTTATGGGGTAGCTTTTATTACAAAGGTCGTTACTGTGTTACAACTTTAAAGCTGGAGGAACAGTCGATTTGAAAATAGGTGAATGTATTGAATACACAACTAGGTATATATTTAAAGTGAATACAAAAATAATAGTACCTATAATGTTTTGTATTCCGTTGTATTTCCATTGGATGAAGACAGAATTACTTGAATTACTGATGAAATAAACTCCCGGGATTCTTCCTTTTCAGTACAGAAAGTGTGCAAAAGAAAAAGAAATCTAGAGCTTTGATCTGAGACGACGAAAATTGTGGGTCAGCTCGTTCTGCTGTAACGTAATACGTTTTCATTTGCAATGTAAATTTTAAAAATATTGAAAAAAAATCCTAATTTTCTGGTTGTTTTAAAGTAATGATTAACTGCGGATCTGATTTTAGAAGAAAAAAAAAATAATTTTAAAAACTTTATTTAGAAAGAACCCTCCCCTACTCTGCCTGAGCATTGTAGTACAATTTCGTCCATGGTACAACGAACGCCACTCATTTATATTCCGGAGTTCGTATAAAATCGCAAGAGACATCTAAAGTGCTTCTGTCGTATCCAGGGACGGCGCCAGGAATTTTTGCTTGGGTGGGCAGAGGGCGGCGGGCAATAATTTTGGGTGGGCAAGCACATTTTCTGCTATATATCGGTATCAACACATGTGCTTACCTTAATGAAGGGTAATTCTGCGATTCTGGTGCACAGCGTCGAATCTCTTTACAACTTCTTCCAAATCAATGCTTTTGGATATTTGTTTTTCAACGTGAAGAATAGCTAAGTCCGAGAGCCTGCCATCACTCATTCTATTTCTCATATAGTTTTTAAGCCGCCGCATGCAGGAGAAGGTTCGTTCACAGGAAGCACTTGATGCGGGGATAGTAGTAATTCCAATCACGATCAGTTTATAGGTCTCACTGAAAGCATCGCGGTATTTCTCGAGCAGTTTAACAAGGTCTAAAAGAGATTTTATTTCGATATTATTATCGGCCTCATATTCTTTACAATTTTAGGGATGAGCTTTACTTCGGCTGACATTGAGTCCATATCACACGCGTAGTGATTCGCCAACTTTGTCATTTTTTCAATGTTCAGAAAGTCCTTATTGCGTGGATGGAGGGCAGTGACACCATTCAATATTCCACCGTTGTCGGCAAATCGAGTCTTCATTTCTTGTAATATTCTGTCCAAGACAGGAATGAACAGTGTAGTTCTATATTCAGATTCGCTGTCTGGACGATGGTGTTCGCTGTGAGCCATGTCGTCAGTTAATATAAACTTTTGCAGGTGAGCAGGCAATCGTCGAACTCGGCCCCTTCGCGACGTGATTGACGTAGTCGCCGCCGAATCAGTGTCGATGTTGTTTTTATTTGCTATTGGTGCCTCATTCCACATAGTATGGAAGCTGGTTTCTGGAGTGTCCCTCATATCCTGAACTACACTCTGCACTGCCTCAATTACGTCTAGGCCCGTAGATAAGTCGCAATTGACATTTTGCAGTTGGTCGGACGCTCCTTTCAGGATTCCCAAAACGCTATGGAATAAGCAAATGTTTATCAGGAATTCCATGTCCAATTGCAAGAGCAGTCCTGTAGCTTGAGACGAACGATCATCATGACTTGTAGAAATAATTGTAAGCGTTACCAAAACCGCCGAAAACAGACTTTTGATAGCCACACAAGCTGCTACCTGGCACGTCCATCTTGTATCACACAATTTCTTTAGTTCGGTTATTTTACCACCTGATCGAATTTCTTTTTGGACTTCCAAAAATTTTGAGTGTGTTGCAGAACCGGAAAGAAACACATATAAATCTTCCAAGAGCTTAAAGAAGTTAGATGCACTCTTTACCGATTTACAAACGTCCACGATAACTAAATTTAGTTTGTGATTAAAACAATGCACATAAATAGCCTGTGGAACGCCATCTGGACCCTCTCTAAACAGCTGTTGCACTCCGTTGACACGGCCACTCATAACGCTTGCTCCGTCGTACGTTTGTGCTACGCAGTTCTTCACGTCAATTGAGCTTCTTATCAATGCATTCTTAATGTATGCGAGAAGTGAACGAGCATTGAGTGAACTTGCACTCTGATAGCCAAGAAAACGCTCGTAAACCGCACCTCGGAGGTAGTAACGAATCACAATTGATAATTGTTCTGTCTTTGAAATGTCCTTACTTTCATCTGCCATGATTGCAAAGTATTGTGCTTCACGCACTTCGCTGCCAATTCTTTCAATTACCATACTTGACAACAAATGAAATATTTCATTCTGAATCGAGTGGTGAGTGTATTTTGCGTTTTGAGGTCTATCTTCAATTTTTTTCCTAACCACCGCGCTGTGTTTCGCCAAAAGTGACAAAGTCTCTAGAAAGTCACCCCTGTTGTCACTCGATGTACTTTCATCATTGCCTCTTTGTGCTTTACCTTGCACGGCAGTGTGTAGGAGGCAGTCAATCACCACTTTCATGTACTCCACATTTTCCTTCACAAACTCGGCATAGCCATCGCTAATTTGGGCAGCCACTGATTTTCCACCTTCCGATGTTGCTTGTTTGAAGTTTATTAGGCTTGTTTGGCATAATAAATGGTTTTGGCTACGTTCATGTTTTTTAAATCCTGAGTTATTTTCTAAAGCTCTTTTCCAATTCACAAATCCTTCCGATTTAAATGCAAGCATTGAAGTGTCCAATGAAAAGTGACGGCACGGAAAACAATACGATGCATTTGAACTTACACTATATTCCAACCAGGGAAATCTCGTGTACCACACCGATTTAAAACTTCGCCAATCTTTACCGAACTTCGTAGTAGGGAAATGTGGGAGTTTCGGTTGAGTGGGGCCAGCCAGCTTGGATTGCGACAGATCACATGGTCCAAGAAGAGCTTGCGAATCTTGAGACGTAGAAATTATAGGTGCTTCTTGCACTGAAACTAATTGTTGCCCAGAAGATGCACGTCGTTTCTCAATCCACGTTCCATAGTCTTCATTATCACTTCCACCTGACCCGTCATTGTCACTGTCAAACTCTTGATCACTCTCGATAAATACTATTTCGTCGTTACCGATCGAATCACTGCCAGCGTAACTAGCACCACACGGATTGTTATCACTTTCATTATCAACGTCAATTGTATTAGCACCAGCTTTACGTTTGAAGTAACTTGGAATGCCAACGCTATGAGCTGAAAGAACTCTCTTCTTGGACATTTTTATCACAACTGACTGGGCTTCACCAATACTGCTCACAAGCATGCTGACAGAGCATAGTCTTGCAGTTGCTGACATCATTGCGTACATAAATACCCTCTCTAGCCAGTTTATGCACGTCTGAATGAAAATGAAACCTCAGCCAGAAACACAAACAAGAAACCTAAGAACACTAGATTCTATCTGAGTAAGCAAAGCACGGAGCATGAGCTGTTTCATGCAACGCAATTGTAAAATGTACCATACTATTTAATAATTTACTCTTATTATTAAAAATTAAAATATTTATTTATAATTATACCCTAATAATTTTTGGGTGGGCAGAGGGTGGGCAGGAGACTTTTTTGGGTGGGCGCGCGCCCACCCGCGCCCACCCCTGGCGCCGTCCCTGGTCGTATCAGCCACAATCAATATGTATTCGGAATCGTACAATCGATATGTATTCGGAATCGTACAATCAATATCAGTGACTTAATATTAAGTGAATTATTTGAAAATATCTACATCGACCAAGTATTACAAACCAAGAGGAGAACATGTCATGAATACATAAATGATTTCAGTTAAGTATACAATTATAACGAGTAGTATTTTTCCCAAGATATCGAGGCACGTTTGTGTGAATTCTTATCCTTGATTTTACTGGTTCTCATGTTGTACAAGACAAAAATCTCATCCAATTCATTGAAACTCCAACACTCCTAATAAATTGAGACTTTTCTGTTGATTTTCTCCTCTTCTCTTGTAATGCAGACTGTATGATGACTTGTATTTAAAATCCCACATTACCACAATGCTTCTAAAGTGAGTCTCAACTAATCGTGATACCCAGGTATATTCGCAAATATCTGCGTCTCGACCCATCCCGACCCTTCCCGAGCACGGGCTTCTATTCAAGCGCTCGATTGCCAAGAATGAGCTGTCAATCCGTCCATTCATGCGCTTCATTAGACAATATGGATTCTTAAGATGTTTAGGGAATTGCGATTTTGATACTTTTGACGGCAAAAATGAATGTCAAATTGAACATAGATGAAAATCATTTTTTATTTTTCAAAATCGGTTCATATTTGGCCGAAACTGATCGCACGCATAAAATATGAGATACAAATTATTTCGGCCAAATATGAACCGATTTTGAAAAATAAAAAATGATTTTCATCTATGTTCAATTTGATATTCTTTTTAGCCGTCAAAAGTATCAAAATCGCAATTCCCTAAACATCTTAAAAATCCTGATCGTCTAATGAAGCGCATGAATGGACGGGTTAACAGCTCATTCTTGGCAATCGAGCGCTTGAATAGAAGCCCGTGCTCGGGAAGGGTCGGGATGGGTCGAGACGCAGATATTTGCGAATATACCTGGGTATCACGATTAGTTGATTCGTACTTTATTAATTACCTACGGTTCAATTGTTAAGAATAGTAATTATAAACAATATCAGTATTTTCTAAATTGAATCTATATTTTTTGCATCAAACAATTATGAACATCATGAACAATCTGAACATTCATGATAAAATGAATAGAATCCACATAAAAAGGCTACATTTCATCATTACTCCTTTACAACCAGTAATACCTTGTCCAAAGTATCTTTAAAAATAAAAGCTCAACCAATCTAGTCTTCTTCAATCTAAATTCAAATTTTGACAATTCAGAACAATAACTCACAATTTTCCCATTTTACAGTAACTTTTATGAGTAATTCTGTCTCTTCTCTTAGTACACCCGCGGAATCATAAATCGCTCATAAAATCTGAAGTCATTTTTCAAAACTTCAGTACCCAGACGACATCACGTAAAAGCAGATGGTAAGCACAAGGGCGTTCACAGGGAGGGGCAAGGGGGGGGGTGCTTGCCCCCCCCCCCCCCTCCTGGATGTCAGGAAAAAATTAACATTTTCGGGGGGTTTTATTTTGTAACCAAAAATCAAAAGAAAATTGATTTCAAAGTGTCAACAAACCAAAAAATGCCCTGCGGGGCAGTTGAACATATATCTTACCAACCCAAAGTGCAATATTTAAAAAATATTAAATATATCAACAAAATACATCTCATAACATCTGAAAATTGATTTCAAAATGTTCAAAAACCACCTGGCAGAAATCCTGCGGACGCCCTTGGGTGAGCATGTGGGGTTTTAGGGTTTCATTTAAGAACCAACCACCTCCTAATAATTACACCGATCAACAAATATTAACGGTAATTCGAGCACTAACTTCACCATTACATAAACTATGACACGACACTCTAACCACTAAGTTGTTGTAAATTGCACACGACAAAGTGTTTCTGTTTTTATCGCCTCAAATCAATAATCAATATCAGCACTTACCTTCATTAGCACCGACTCGCTCAACTTCTCTCGGTTAATTATCTTGATGGCCACTTTCTTCCCCATTACACAATGTACACCCAGTTTAACCAACCCTGGAACAAAATCACACATTTTATAACATCGGCAAGGTACAGGGTTCGGGCTAGAGGTGAGCGCGTGACGTGAGTGTGCAAAGTTACTGGTCACGCGTGAATAGTGACACGCGTGACCAGTAACTTTGCAATTTCAGCTTCCCAAATTGGTTTCTATTTCGTGTAAAACAAAAAAATGCCCTGCGGGGCATGATTATTATTAATTAAAAAAACAAAACATTGTCAACAACAGATTTCTGTGCATTTTGGCCAGGGCTTATAGTGTTCAGGAAAGTTGCGATTGTTATTTCAAATTATAGACCCTTGATAAGCAAATTTAAATATTTTATGCATACTATACCTAAGTAGTTATTACTGGGTATACCTATAAGAAAAGAGAGTAAAGGTGGTCCGTGGCCAAGTTACATTTCTCATGCTACATTTGACTCAACAGTTATTTGTAAAAAAAGAGCTGCGTTGTGTATCAAAAATATGAGGACTACCTAGAGGGACCTCACCCAAACAAAGCATGAGACTTTGTAGTTATCAACGTGAGTGACTGTGCGTGAGTTGTAATTCGTGAGTGTGCGTGAGCGTGCAAGAGTCCATAAGATTTGCTGCGTGAGTGTGCGTGATCGTGAGCGAAATGCTGAACCCGCGTGCGTGAGCGTGCGTGAGCGTGCGTGAGTGGAATACGTGCCCGCGTGACGTGACCGCGCGTGAGTCAAAAATCACTCACGCGCTCACCTCTAGTTCGGGCCCTAGGAGCAGGTTGTGATGCATCTAGATTATTATTTCTTATCTATTATCTTATCTAGATATCTAAATAGTTTGTTATTTTTATCGGTATAAAAAATATTGTTATCTATTGGCAAGTATCTAGATAAGAAATATAAAATTCAAAATGCATTTGTGTTTATGAGAATGCACGAAACTCAAATGTTAGATAATGTGAAAAGGAATCATCTCCGTTTATTCGTATTAGTTGATCCAGTAATATTTTTTTAATATTTTACGGCCCAATTGTGTAAAAACTTCAGCTCCGAATTTAGGATTCTAAAATAAATAGGGAAGAGTAGTATTTGGTAAAAAAAATATTATCTATTACAATTATCTAAATAATTAATATTTATCTTGATCTGTTATGTAGATGCATTTTTGGAAATAATTCTATCATATCTAGATACATTTTGGCAGGTTATCTTTATCTTTATCTTTATCTAGATAAAAAGTACTATTATCTAAAAACCGCACTGTTTATGAGTGATCAGAGGAAAAGTAAAAAAGGACGATTTACACTAATAAATATCGGTATTCGAAAGGAACGGGTTGGCTGAAAAGATTTGATGGCATCATCCGATGAATAAGCTCTAATTTCATTGATAATCAAGGATTGATTGTGCAGTAACCAGACATGCACTTTACGTTTCGCTCAAATACCGTTGTATGTTTTGTTAAGTGAACATTGACAACTGAGTGTTGATTGCGGTTGGAGTTAAAATATAGAAGCGATTTTCCAAGAAATGCTTACAAGGAAATTGTAACACCTCAGAAAAAGCTTGTCTGAATTGCGAGGTAAATGTGAGTTTTACTTGACTATCAAATTATATATTTTATGTCTATTTGGTATAGAAACCCCTTATGACATTCTTGTAATAAATGCTAGTAAGAAATTCAAAGTGTTGGGATATTCGTTTTTTTTATTATTAATTTTTGTCAACAATTTTGATTTCAATATCTAAATCTTCGTCAGGGCAAAAACTTATCAAATTTTCTTCAAAAAGAAAAACAATAACACTACATAAATTACTTTAAAATACAATTTTTTACAAAAATAAATAATTTTATAAAAACATGACTAAATATACCTATACTTAAACCAGTATTGTTTATAAACTTCCTGAATATATACGAGGAAAGATCTAAAACTTAATTAATCTCTATTTCTAGAAAATATGTCACTTCTGTGACTTTCATCTGAAACCTTTAACAAATATTTTACTTTCAATGACTAAACTGGAAAAGTTCAGATAATAACCGATCCTGACTGAGGTTTATTAATTTTTCCCTCAGTCGATAGCCAAATACTTGGAAGTCCCTATACTAATAATCCACGACCGCCTCGTTCCCACCGTCCATCATTGCCTATTCTTCATCATCATCTCCCAATCATCATCATAATCATTCATCCGTCGCCATTAGCCTCGCTGCAGAACAGTGCGACGTTAAATACTACTAAAATAAAATGGCATAACTTCGCTCTCCTTTGTTCGTAAAATTATTATGTTGTTAAAACATTGCCGTGTATAAACTCGAGTACTTTGAGAAGTTCGGTCAGTAAGTAAGTGGTTAGATTTACTCGAAGCAGGGATTTGTTGTCTGTAATTGAATAACTTGATCCAATTAGACTCAAATACTTTTTCAAGGGGAAAATGTAAGTAAAAGACAATGGAGGTATTTTGTGAAGTAATGTACACTCCTGGACACTGAAATTGGACCGCGGTCAATGTTCAAGTGGCACTACGGCTAGTATTTATTTATTTATTTAAAGTAATTTTTCGGCCCTACTCACACTAGCCATCCGGTCATTGCCAAAAAATTACATTAAAATAAATGTTAAATACTAGCCGTAGTGCCACTTGAACATTGACCGCGTGCCAATTTCAGTCTCCACGAGTGTACCTGGATGCGCACGGTGCTTGTGTATTTTTTAGTTTTGACTTCACACTAAGATAATTTTAAAATATATTAGCGTCCTTTTCAGTATTTCTAGACTAAATATTGCCACACACTGGAGTCAGTACGACCAATGGTAGGTCTTGAAAGAATTGCATTCGAAATATTTTCTAATGGCTGGCGAAATATGCCATTTTAACGAATTATCTCGTTATTAATATTAAATCCCGTAAACACAACATTTTGAAAACGCTAATATTATCAGAAAAAACATTGCTTTAAAGTGAACTCAATACACTTTAAAGTGTATTTTAAATATTACAATTTCTTCAGAAGGTAAGCTAAATTTCGGCGTCCGGTCATGTTTTTTTGCGGAAAATATAAAGTTCAATAATTTCAAGATATCTAAACTAATCCGGTAACACGTATTGTTTTCTGTTTGCATTTGTTATTGTTTGAGGTTTTATATTTCATGCAAATTTAAAGAATTTCTATTCCCGCAAATAAGCGATACGTGATGGAGCCCCTTCAGGCAATATGGCTACTGTCAGTCTACAGATCAATTTATTTGTTTTTATAGTTCGTGTTTGCATTGTGCAGTTAAAAAGGAGAAACAATTGAAATTTAAATAAAGTTGTAAATGTATTTCTTTTAGCCATAACAAACAAGTAAAGCAAATATTATGCCTATTACCCTAATATTACCTAATATTACCTATATTACCTAATATTACCCTAATGAAACTAATCAATCATCTTTACTAGCTGATCATGCATTTAAAAATGTTCATTCAATCAATTGGGAGGAAGTAAAGAAGATATGGAAAGAAGATAACTGGTCGAAAAGAAAATTTAAAGAAGCTGGGACTATGGCGTGCTTGAGCAGAGAAGGGATAGAAATCATCAGTCAACCGAGCCACGAGTTTGATGAGATATGGATCAAGACAGTGAGGGAAGAAGTAAAGAGAAGATGGAATCAGTTAAATTAGGATTTCGGAACATTTAAATACTAGGAAAACGCTCTGTGTAACGCGTTGATGAGCGAGCACGGACACGCGCAACACCTCGAACCGAAATTATGTCTATCGAAAATATCATTAAAAGCCAATAATTCTTGAAATTCGTCAGACTTGTAGCTATAAAAATCTCAAAATATTCCTGAAGTATTAGTCCCAATAACCATGCAAAGGTTTAAGTTGATCGATTGAACCTTTATGATTAAAATAATGTTCCTTGTTAATATTCAAAAATCATAGGATCTATATAAAAAAAATATACCTGGGACCACTCATATGATAAAAGTGTGTGTACTTACACAATATTAGATCGATCTGTTGAACGGTCATATCAGTTTCATACGTTTGAAAGTTTCTGCTCTAACTACCTTGGAACTATAAAGAGTCGAAGTAGCCGTGATCAACATTTTTGAGTAATTTGACAGCCAACACGCAAAATGTCCGTAAAATGTCAATAACGTTTGGATTTAAACACAGATAAGTCTGAAAATGTACAAATATACAGATAATGTTGGTACCAATGACCACGTGAAGTTTTAAGTTGATCGCTCAATCGGTTCTAGTTTAAATTTCAAAAATCATATGAAAGATTTTTTTAAATTTTAACCAATGGGAGGATTTGGCTAAAATTTTTTATGATTGGGTACAATGTTGGTTGCAATGACTTTGCTAAATTTCAAATTGATCGGAGCAACCAATCGAAAGATATTTTTTTTAAACTTGAACCAATCACAGGAGCCCGTTCAAAAACGATCCCAGGGACCGCATAGATTACGTTAGCATATGTGCAAAGTTTCAGATCGATTGAATGTGCGGTTTAACTTGGGCTGTGCGTACAAAAAAAAAAAAAAAAAAAAACACACAGAGAAAGTGCCATAAGAGTACCGTGGTGACGCTCGCTACGCTCGCTCAACTACCTTCCCAATTTTTATAATTTTTTAAAGTTGAATATCTTTTGTATTTTTAAGTTCCTTGGTTTTCTTGATATGTGGAATAGTCAAGTTTGTGTAATGTTTTATCTGTTGTTGTTTTTATAAATGCCTGAAGAAGCTCGGAGAATTTTGAGCGAAATATTGCATTGTATGTAAGGTCCTAGGGGGGAATAAGGCCCAGTGGGGAACAAGGCCCACTCTAAATATCTCAGGAGTCTGAAATCTGGGGCACAATTTATGAATCCTCGTTTGTAAAGTACCACTAGTTTGGTGTGTTAGCGAAGTTTTGTGTCGATAGTCCAAACCGTTTTGAAACCAGACTAAGAAAAATGAGAAAAATGATGAAAATGGTGATTTCTTTGTCTAAATTCTGTCACCGAGTCGTGGCTGTGCGATATGCGGAAATGAACTGTTATGAAAGCATATGAATGTGCATAGATTGTCATATTTGCTATCATTATGAATGTGTGGGCTTGAAGACAGATGATGGGGATGATTGTATATGGGCTCAACATTCTGATTAGTGGTTTACTATAGGAGGGCCTTGTTCCCCACACATGAGGGGAACAAGGCCCACAGGTAAACTTTTTTTCAAGGTCAATTTTTATACTATTAGAATAATTATGTTTGGTCAAATTCAATATCAACTTGACCACAATAGATCAATGGTCAATATTAACTTGTGTTTGCACATTATTTGTGCGTCCATTCCAAAATATCTATCAAAACAATTAAGGTGGGCCTTATTCCCCCCTAGGACCTTATAAATAAATAGTTTTTGAAAGTCTATCAATCTAGTGGAGCGGTCGCTCCACCCAGCCAAGTCGTACTGTACACTCACACTCACTCAACATACCGTAAATGCCTAATAAACTGAGGAGCAGACCAACCACTTTTACTGTAAGCAACAACATGGCATTTTCGGCCTACTGGATCTTAAAATTGGATAAATATTACTGAATTAATATCAAAACTAACAAATTGAGAAGAATTTATACAAATATTTATATTTATGCAAATGCACCCTTGATAGCCGCCATTATCAGTCGTGTTCCTTATTTTCTCGAATACAGCAGAGAGTTTCTGGGAAGTACTTTAATCCAAGCCAATAGTAATTATCTGATTCGTCCGGACACATCTCCTTTAAGCGGTACAATATTGAGCTTCGTCTCATCCTGAAGTGTTCCTTCTCCTACATTGTGACATCGAATATAATGAGCGTTGATGTTCTGTCAATATCACAACAGAGGACAAGAACTCCTGGCAAACATGTTATCTTTCGGTTCAGATTAAATCGGATATTAAATAAGTAATGAAGCACAGAGAATCCACACAGATGAATGTCTAAAAAAGTATAAATTGGAGACGGAACATATCTGAGACATAATTTATTTTAGTAGTGTTTAACGTCGCACTGCTCTGCAGCGAGGCTAATGGCGACGGATGAATGATTATGATGATGATTGTGAGATGATGATGAAGAGTAGGTGAGGATGGACGGTGGGAAGGACGCGGTCGTGGCCTATCTGTCGAACATACCATTAGCCGACTTAAAACTTTGCGTGTAAATCGCCAAAACGATCTTCTACAACTTAAACAAAAGTTGTAACTTATTTTAGGCTCTGTTTTTCAATGCCAGCTGCTAAAACTAGGTACACTCGGCCAAACAAAACTTGAACGTTGACCAAATTTGAATGACTGCTGATCATGTCCCATAACCAATCAAAGCTTGTTATTATCATTGAAATGTGAGGTCACCTACTAGAGTGAGACAATGAGATCGCTTAGACTGACTTCTGATGGTGCGATCTTACATTTATCAGCCTATCAGATTTATTGAACGTTCAAGTTTTGTTTGGCCAAGTGTACATATTAGTTAAGTTTGCAAGTAATTGGCTGTTGGCATAGCAATATAGTCGGCTCACCTGTTTAAAACTTAGCAGAGAATTGAAAAACTGACCCTAAAAGGGTATGGACACTCGAACAAATAATAAACGGTACCTCGAAAGAAAATGAGTGTCTGATAAAGGTCATCCCATGAAGTCTGTGATAATGTATTATCTAACTCTAGTAGGGAAGAGCTCTGATTTCATTGATAATAACAAGGATTGATTGACAAGGAACCTGACCAGCAGCCAATCCGTTTGCGCAAAGTACGTTTTTAATTGGTTTGAGTGTACATTGGGATTAATTACCAAAAGATTGGTATAGGACCTATCAATTTGGTCACAAATTATAACAAATGACTCCTTGAACTTAATGCTTTGTACATCAGTATTCGAGAACCCTCCCATCATTTGCTTCTCGACTGAGGAACTGAGGTCGTCTGACCTTGAGCGCACGTCCCGAGCCATGTTGACTGAGCCAGCTTGCACCGTCTCATAACCCCATCTCTACTCCCTAGAGTCCATCGGTCAATCACTTCTCTACTGACCTCATGTCAGATCGCGCATTCGTAATTGTTTACATCGCATTTCATTCGCGAATACTTTGTGACATTCAGTTATTAAGATTCAATGAAGCGATGTACTACTCATACCACATTGTTTCGACTTAGTGCAGTCCATAAACCGAACAATATAGTGCAAATAGTGATAGAAACATGAACGTTTGTGTACTTACTAATTCGACCATGAGAAATCCAAAAATGTATGGCCCCAAGTTGAATTCATGCAACTTTCGGAGTTATTAACTAATTAAATGAACCAACTAAATGACAAATGACACAAGAAATTGGCGACTTTTTGGAAATTTAAAAATTGAATATTATATATAATTAATATTTTAAATATTAACCGTCAATTGTTTCATAAAAATTTGATTAATTCATACTTACAACTAAATAAATAAGAAATTAAAATTAATCTCCAAATCCTTAATAGACCGTTTTAAATATTATCTCGGTGGCTCTGCTTTTTAAGAAAAATCATATGCAGTTTGATTTCCAGACACCTTAGTCCCTGTTTCAACAATAGGTTAAACAAGGACTAAGGTGTCTGGGAATAATACTGCATATGATTTTTATTAGAAAGCAGAGCCACCGAGATAATATTTAAAATTGTCTATTTGGATAAAGAATGAAAATCTAGAGGGCTTGATTGAATCAAGGTACTTTTATTTATGTTTTAATTACTTGAAAACAGCATGCAATAGACCACATTTTAAATTATCTAGTTAGCTCTGCTTTTCAAAAAAATTTATATGCAGTACCGTGGTCCTGATATCTATTCAAGTTATGATCCATTGTTGAAAAACACTAATAGATATGAGGATCACGGTACTGCATATGAAATTTTTTGAAAAGCAGAGCCAACTATAGATAATTTAATTGTGGTCTATTTGACAATTTTACTAAAAAGAATGAATGTATTTATTAATTATACTCCAAAAGTTGCATGAATTCAGCTTCATGCTTTGCACGAGCGTCTTTTGTTTTACATCAACAATGTAAAAAAGTATATTTTCGGCCATATTGGTGATAGTTGTCAAGTCGATTTAAACTAATTATTATCAGTTAGTCGAAGATAGTTTGTAAATGAGTGGTTTTATAGCTAAAAAACTTCTTCTGTAACCTGCAATTGCACAGGTAACCATAAATAATATCAAAAAATACTGAAAAACAGATTGACAGCCGTTCTGACATGTATCACCAAGATGGCCGCGCAACAATGAGATGACGTCACGTGCAAAGCATGAAAGTTTTGGATTTCTCATGGTCGAATTAGTAAGAGATCAAATTTTCGTGGTTCTATCACTATTTGCACTATTGACCCCTAAATTGCGGTTTATGGACTGCACTATAACTAACATAAATGCTAAATAACAGTGGTCTAAACTCAACGTCTTGTATTAGGAAATTATGAATAAAAAACACATGTACACTCGACAATTCATAAAACGGTATTTGAACGAAACAGATTGGCTGCTGGTTAGGTTCCTTGACAATCAATCCTTGTTATTATCTATGAAATCAGAGCTCACCTACTAGATGTAGATGCCCAGTATGTATAGACTTCATCGGATGATGCCATCACATTTTTTTCAGACAATCCATTTCTTTCAAATACCGTTTTATGAATTGTCGAGTATACATTTACAAACAAAATAACGCATTGTCCTGTATCAAAGAGAACTAAAATTGTCATTTTGTTTCGTCAAGATATAAATTCAAGGATCAATGTTTTGAATTCGGACTGAACTCTAGACAAAATGGACAATAAATTAAAATAACATTATTCTTCCATTTGGTTAACATAATAACTGACATGCTTGTTTAAAGTATATCTAAAGTTTAATCTTGTGTATCGATTTAAAAATGTATTCTTGTAATTCGTACTATATTCATCAACCACCAGGTAACTAATTAGTAATTACATTACCACAGTATAATAATCGTGTATTGGGTTTATGCAATTCAATAAGCTAAATTATTTTGGAGTTACTTTAAACAAACCCATATGCAGTGACATCGCTACATTCATAAAACATCTCCAATTAAACTTTAAAGTCATTAGTCTAATATAATTCATTCGTAAAAATAACATAATTAACAACAAAATATCAAATTTCACCCCACCAACGTCCCCTAAAACCACCAACATAATTACCTTCGTCAAAAAACTTCAAGAATCATTAACATCATTCTTTATTTTCACCGTCCTCAAAAAATTCCCACTGACCAATTTGTCTCTCCTTTTAAAACCCAATTTCGAACCTCCCAAATCCAAAAAATAACTAATGTGTATGTAACAAAACACACAAAAACATGTTAAAGCCACGAAACATAAAAATAATACGAGAAAATCTAGTTTTTATGTCCAAGAACGAAAATAGGTGGTCGTGAAATCGAATACATACCAGTCTGTCCTTTTCCAAGAGTTTTCTCCAATCTAAACGGACCCACATACTGCTGGCCCTCCCCCACGGAATTACTCTCCTTCTGCATATTTCCTAATCACTTCACTACACAATAAGTTTCACTTGCACTTCATATTGTATCCGATGATGGCCCTAAGTTTAAGATGTAGTGGTGTACGGAGACCAGCCATGTTGGACTGGATATGAGGTGGGGTGATAGGGAGGAGGCAGTGGGCATGCGCGACAAATGAAAAACCGATAATCAAGCGGGGGGTATTGGGTGGTGAAGAAGTGGGTACTGCTGTTACCACCATGACATCAGGTAAGAGGGATGTAATGTGGCTTTGTTTGTAGATAATAATATGTACGTAAATAAAAGATTATGATTTATTTGTGGCGCTCAACAGCAAGTTTATCGGCTTCAATGCATAGTTTATTATTATAATTTTGATTTTAAGTTTATTTTAAGTACGATGAAACAAAAATTATAAGAAATGAAGTACAAATAAATAATAATATAGAAAAAAAATTAACTTTATAAAAATATGCTCCTATTATGAAAAAACGAGATAAAAAGTAAAATTAAATTAAAGAATAATAAATTATAACTCAATATTTGGTAAAATTATATAGTAGGTACTGAAATAATAAGTTTAATTTATGTAAACTTATTAAAATATGAGGTAAAATACAATTAAATGTCATTATTTATAATTAACAAAATTACGATGAAAATTGATTAAAAATGCGATATGAACCATGAAATAAAATTCGAAAATACATTATTGACTAATATCGGTATTTAACGTCGCACTGTTCTGCAGCAAGGCTAATGGCGACGGATGAATGATTATGATGATGTTTGGGAGATGATGGTGAAGGGTAGGTAAGGATGGAAGGTGGGAAGGAGGCGGTCGTGGCCTATAAGTAGGGTACCTTCCCAGCATTTGCCTGTCGACTGAGGGAAAACCACGAAAAAGCCCCAGTCAGGAAGGACGGCCGCGGGAATCGAACCCGGGCCTCCGGAATACAAGTTCCGAGCGTTAACCACTCAGCCAACAGCTGTTCCGTAAGAGATTGAGATTACCTAACACTGATATCTGTAATAGCTGTAATTTGTTATCATATTTCAATAATTAAGTGATCATAAATTCGAAAATAAATTAAAAATTACGGATATTCATTATTATATATAAAAATATTTGTTTAAATTCTCTATTTATGAACAAAACTAAAATTATTTCGTAACTGAACGAATCTGAAGTTTTCTGCCCCTGCTGTAAAGAGCATAGACTTCCTGCGGTACATCCGTGTTGAAGTGGTTGCCTACGCGCAAGTTTGTTATCGGCACTTAGGCGCGCCAACAAAACAAAACAACACTAGATAATCTTCCTGTCAATAAATCCAGTAATATTAACCGTTTCTACCGCTTTACAATGACATTATTATTTATTTTTAATTGTTAGGCCTTTCTTAAAGGCATTGACAATTAATTTAATAGTTACTAAAGTTTTTGATAAGCGTTAGTAATTTATTGTTCTGTAACGTTGGCGGCCATGATGCACGGCTTGAACTGCGCAATGCAGCCACACCCCTCTGCAAGGAACGTTTGCTTTTGCTGGCATTAATTATTAATTTCCTATTAATAAGTTGTAAACACGCAAATAATCGTGAGTATTTAATTATGTTTACACCTTGCCGTACACTGAACAAGTTTTGATCCTATTTAAAATATTTTCCATTAGTTTTTAGAAGGTAATCATTGGGCGTAGATGACACATACTTTCTGTTAAAATGGGCGCTGGCCTTTTGAGGACGCTAATTTTAATGTTTATTTATGTTATTGACAGTTTTACCCCAACAAAATGAGTAAAATATTAATTTTTTACTTACAGTTTGCTTCTTCCTTTCTATTCTAGTATTTAAAGTGTAGTTTCCAGTGATTTTGTACTGAATTCTTGAAAAATCGAACCTGCATTTTACCTGTTGATTTCAAATCCATATTTTTTCATGAAAAAGAACGTATTGCTTACAAAATGTTTCTTTTGAGAATAGTAGTACCTACACTACCTACGTATTTCAAAATGAAATTCGTGAAATGTGTAATCATTATTTCACATTATCCATTGCACCAACACTGACTTTTGGTTGGCTACAGGTGAAGCGAAACTTAACTTCAAAGGTTTCGCGAGTGATCATTCAGATTTTCATGTTTGTTCTTATTTTAAGAACGTGCAGTAGAAGTTTTGAAGGTATTGCAGCTAACTACCCTACTTGAATAATCTATTTTGATGTCAAAATGAAATGAAAATAAGAAACATTGTCGTAAAGTAATACTCGGCGCTTTCAGGCTTGGCCTACTTTACGTAGCAGTTTGCCTCTGACATTATATCTCTGGATTAAGGTGATACTAGCGCTCGGCCGTTTTAGAAAATTGAGAGAGAAAAAATGTTTCATAAGTGAGTGTAACTTTTACAGTATGTTCACATGATCAGTCTGATTGTATATTAGTAGCCCTTTTTAATTTTTGCTTATTGCATCGTTAATTAGGCGCCGGTTATTCAACAAAACCGCGTAAAACGATGAAATTTGCGATACGATTGGAGACTAAACCCGTAAACCAATTGATCTCAAATTTTAATCATGATTAGATGAAAGACAAACTTAGGGT
Source organism: Leuctra nigra (assembly GCA_934045905.1). NCBI lineage: Eukaryota > Metazoa > Arthropoda > Insecta > Plecoptera > Leuctridae > Leuctra > Leuctra nigra. The sequence goes on from OW203773.1 coordinate 8,345,554, forward strand.
TATCCCTTGGCACATTTTTGAAATTTTGTTTTATACGGCGCCCAGGGAGACGAGAAAATAGCTAATTTTTCACCAAAAATACACTAATTATTACTAATAACGAAACAAAAAATTTAAATTGTACCAAGGGATAACCCTAAGTTTGTCTTTTATCTAATCACAATTAAAATTTCAAATTATTTGGTCTACCCATTTCGTCTCCAATCGTATCGCAAAAAGTGTCTACAAAAAGCAGCAAAATCGCTCGCGCTTGCAGCACCTTAACTTTCTGGGTTCAATTCCCGGGACTGTCCTGGTTAATTCTTGGTTTCTCTTAGCAAGAGGCAAATGATTGAATGGTTCCTTACTAACAGGTCATTGCCGCCTCACTTCAAAGTTAGTTAAACTCTTAACTTATCAATTTGCAACACAGAAAAATACATGATGATCTTTTCTAAAGATCTGCTTCCCCACCGACAGATTTCCTTGAAAATCCATGTACCTACTAGGTAGGTTATTGTGTGCAATATTTTATAATACCTATTATTTTTAAATGTATGTTCATAGATGTTTTATTGAGCTATAAGGGTTTATGTACTGCTTTATTTCTACATTTTTCCTTATAAAAAACTTGCAGTTTCTCGTGTAAAATCGTGTTGCCATGGTGAAACAGTTTTAAATATACATACCTACCTATTCATAGTTTGAACGTGATGTCATCTAATTGTTGCCTGCAACCATCTTGATGGCATGCAGAATAGCTGTGATTCTCAGCTTTTTTGAAGATATTTTATATTAAAGGGTAGGTACTACCTAGAGGTACATGGGAAATTGTATAGGCTCCGGATACATCTTTAGTACGAAAAGGAATCAGTCACTCACATTACAGAAATACATCAATTTACCTCAATAAAGTCATAAATCTGACCCGTCAACAAGCCAACAAAATGTCCGTCCTCAGCAGGTGGATAGGTAATTCAATAATTTTGCTTGCTGATATAAAACAAAAGAAGTTCGTGCAAACTATGAGTAGACATAATTATTTCTTTTCAAATTTGTGGAAATATGTAGACCGTGTTTATATATGCTAGTCTTAACTCTACGTTGTGTTTCAGTAAGATGAACATGGGGCGCAAGACGCCGAGCATGGGTACGCCCTCGGTGTACTCCCACGTGACGTCTCGCTCGACGGCCAACCTGAAGAACTCTCGGTCAATGAAGTCGCTGCGCATCCCGTGGTATCAGCGGCCGATACTCGCTGACGCGGTGATACTCGACATTCAGCGGGCTGCGCTGTTCACCGGGTTCTACGGCATCGTGAGTTCAGTCGCATGGAGGGCAATTCTTATAGCACTTTCTCAGTAATAAGTCAAAGAGCAGTTTTAAAACCCAATATAGGCCAGTGTTGGGCTAATTACTTTTGAAAAGTAGTGTCACTACTTTACTTACTACTCAACTTCAAAAGTAGTAAAACTTCTTTACTTACTACTGTTCCCCAAAAGTAGTGACACTACTTTATTTTTTGGTGAAAAAAGTAGTGAGATTACTTTCGCGTTACTTTGAACAATTAATAGTTATTTCATTGAATGGACGGAAGGGAAGGAATGAAAGATATTTTTTAAGGAATGTTACAAGGATTAGATTATGTACTCGAACACAGAATTCATTTCGTTTTATATATAGAAATAATAAGTCACTGCAGTGCCTTTTTACCGTATTAACTCGTGTATAAGACGCAATTATATGTCAATATTTTGATTCTGAAAACAGCCCTGCGTCTTATACACGCATACCAAGCTTTTTTCCCAGTAAATCCAAGGTGGATGTTTGTAAACAGAGCTGTGGTAGACTGCCACATGTTGTCTATCTCTGCCTTTCCCTCTCACTCTGTCTGGACTACTCATACTGTGTCTAGACACAACACTATTAACATATTACATTTTTGCAACAAAATGTTTTCCCTTGCATTTAGATCAGGAGACAAAATATATGTTAACGTCTGAAAAACATTGCTCTGACAGACATAAAATAGACAAAACACTGTTGAATGGCGATCTTAATGGAAGGGGAGGAGGGGAGTTGGGTTTGTTTTGGAATGCAGAGGAGAGGCAGGTGCATGCCTCTTAGAGCAAGCAACAGCTGCTGGGAAAAGACTCCCCTCCCTCCTTTCTCAGAAGCATGAAATCACTGTTTGTTTACAACAAGTTGGCAGTGATTTTCATTCAAATAGCTCAGTTAGCTGGAAAACCAACATTTAGATGGATATCATGTATACAAACACACACTGTTTTTCATCATTTACTGCGTCTTATACATGCATGCTAAGTGTTTTCTTAAAATAGACTTCTCAAAACAAGGGTGCGTCTTATACACGAGTGCGTCTTATACACGAGTTAATACGGTATTTTATGTTGCCAAATTTTTGCTCTGAAATAATAATCGCTTTGTGACCATCTTATTTAACGTCAAAAGTAACGTCAAAAGTAGCGCGTTACTTCAAACGAAATTACTTCCAAAAAGTAGTAAAATTACTTTACAAATTACTTTATTTCAAAAGTAACGTCGTTACCGGCGACGTTACTGAAAAAGTAATTTCGTTACAGTAACGAGTTACTTTCTTTACTTTACTGCCCAACACTGATATAGGCCATGCTCTAACCAGTGCTTTTTAATACTAAGTATCTTTGCTCTAAATGGTAAGAAACATCTTGAGAGCATTGTTCACTCAATACAATTAAAAACGGTATTTGAACAAAACGGATTGGCTGCTTGTCAGGTTCCTTGACAATCAATCCAGTAATGAAATCAGAGCTCAATACTTGAGTTTCCTAGATTATGTGTTAGCACAGACTTCATGGGATGATGCCATCAAACCTTTATCAGACAATCATTTTCTTTCAAATACCGCTTATTATTTGTTCGACTGTAGGTCGATGTTTTTTTAGGAACCAATCCTAACCCCTCACAGGTGACTTGTGAATGATTGGTAAATAAAAATAAAGGCAAAACTGCATGGCAAAACTGCATGTTTTCTCACTTAGATTTATTAAATCTAACATTACCTATACCTACATAGAAAGTTTTGCAATCTTTCTTGAGTGCATTATACCTTGTATTCATTTGTCAATCATACCTAGGCCATAAGCGCTATTTCTATTGATTGACAATAGGGAATTCTCCTCAGTTTTTATTAAATTTTTAATAGATCCTCAGCTTCTAAAGAAATACAACAGTATTTTTTTATATTTTTAGATCTACTAACTACTTGTTATCGAGTTATGTTAGTTCAAACTTTTGCTGTCTGAATGGAGATTTGAAACGACCATGCACCATCTTTCCCAGCTGTGACGTCAGAACCTAGATAGCCAAGTTTCCTGCATGCAGTTCTAATTCGGTTCTAATTAATTTGATGCTTGGATTTGATGGATCTAATGCATTTGAAGTGAACACAAACTGGATAAACACAGGGAAATGCCTCGTTTAGCCCTATCTTGGATGGTCTCACTGCTTATCAACTAGGTTCTGACGTCATCTAATCACAGATAGCTGGGAGGCATTCAGAGCCCGCCAAATAAAATCATACTTTCAAGCCTCAATAACTATTGAAATACATTTATTTCAGAGACCTGTTATATACTGTTGGTCTTCCTGTAATATCTAGTATTGTATTTAATTAATTAAAATTTAAAAGTAAATTAAAATCTGAGGAGAATTCCCTATTGACATTTAAACAAATAATTTCTTGTGAATCCATCCAATTCTGAACTAAAATATTTGAGGGAATAGGTCCAATGAGTTGTAGAATCACTCCTAGAAAGTAAAACATACCCTCTCATCCCCTTGGATGCATTAATTACATTTTATTTCTGTGCCCGGGGTTCCCAATGTTAATGTCATCGATTTGTATTGCTTACATTTGGAATCCCACTAATCAAAAGCTATTACATTACCTGCTAGAAGACTGTTTAAAGGCAAAACAAAAACAAATATTGAGAGTATTGTCCTTCAAAATGGCTCGTCACTATTAAGATTGGATGAAGATAGACGGACCTAAACACTATGTTGAATTTAGAAACCAACTTTGTTCTCGTCTCTTCATATCGAAAAAAATATTTGCTCTCATTGTAGTCTCGGCCATTTATTGCACATCCCAATGTTGCATGACGTTTACAATCTGTATTGTTATAAAGAAAGATTAGTTCAGAAAAAAATTGACGTTGAATGCTATATGGTCGAAAACGTACATTTGGTGGTCTATTGGCTCTATGGCCGAGCTGATAAAGGGAGCGTTCCACAGCTGAGGTGTGTTTTGACACTCTTAGGTTTTTATTTAGGGTCAGAAATGTTGTTTTCTGGTAACGAAATGAACTATAGTCCTAAGTTTCTAATGATTGAATTGGCCTTGTGCTCCCCACTTGTATCGTGCTGTATGGAACTGCCTCCGCTGACACTGATTCTACTTGACGTCTGCTTTACAGTTCCTGTCCATCTTCACCATCATCACGGCGGTGTTCGACATCTACTGTCTGGCGGAAGCGGCGCCCGGGTCGACGCACTACGGCTATTACATCATCAGCTTCGAGTTCGTCTACGTCGGAAACCCACACGGTACGTAGCCACACAAACACGCGGTACGTAGCAACACGAACACACGGTACGTAGAGACACAAACACACAATTTACAAGCGAATGAGTTGGAAATTATGTTGTGCTGAGAGTTTGAGGAGGGAGTCAAGCCAAGAAGTCATCGTACACTTTTTAATCTGGGGTTAGTTGGCACAAAGGTCTAATTATGCTAACCAACTTATTAACTTCGTTTTGTGCTAATTAGTTACCTAATGCTTACAGGTATACCTACATGAGAAAGTTGTTCTTTACTTACTGAGGGGTTTGTAGGAAATATTTGTAATTAAATTTGATTGTAATGAGATTAATTTATTATTTTGGCACAGTTTTTATCACCCCTGTAGAATTCGGAATCACTTAGGGGCTGTGCCTAAAGGACGTCATGCTTCCGGGGGGGAGTGCACCGGTATGGGACATAGTGTTACAGGGGGGAGGAGGGGTCTCGGGGGCTATTTTCGAGATCGTTCGAGTCAAATATCATACGGATTCGCGGCCGCCTGACGTCAGACGAAACAAAACAATAACCCGATTTGGCTTGTTGCATACTATTCCTTGGGAGGGACGTCACTTTGACGTCAAGTTTGATTATGCGAGTGCTCGAACTATCTCGAAAATAGGTCCCCTGGAGCCTGTGGGAAGTCACTTTTTTATATTTATTTTAAAGCATTTTACCTAATTTGCGGTAGTACCTGAAAATTTGCTAAAAACAATAACTTCTGATACATTTCAGAGGCAGACAAATTGTTTTCAGGGGGGTAGAGATGGTTTTGTGACGTTCTTTTAGGGGAGGGGTCTCAAAACGTGTAACACAAATCGACGGAGAAGGGGGCTGTTTATCAAATAACCCATTATTAGTTTGACTTCCTTTATCCACATCCCCTTAGGCATGAGGTAGAACACTTTGAACAACTAAAAATGAGCCAAAGCTCGATAAATTAAAGTCTGATTAACTGAATGTTGGATTGCACCATCAGAAGTAAGTCCAAGTGATCTCCTTGTCTCACTCTAGTAGATGACCTCACATTTAATGATAATAACAAGCATTGAATGTTTAAAACATGACAAGCTTAATCAATTGTACTACTACTAACTTACTACGTAGGTATTTTACTAATTTATTAGGAAAACGCTCTGTGTAACGCGTTGATGAGCGAGCACGGATACGTGCAACACCTCAAAGTCGAACCGAACTTTTGTCAATCGGCTGATGAATGTTAATCTTAATCGTATACCGTCTAAATGCAATTTTTGAATATATAAAATTTTTAGCAAGGTTGGAAGGCGTTCGGCCATAAATTGAAGCCAGTAACTTCATTGGGTTACTACAGGCCTTGTAGAGAAGGCAGGGATGAAAATATAGTACCTATACATTTTACAAATATTTCAAGATTATGGAATAAAATGTCCCTAAAATGACAAAAACTATTGAAAAGAACGACAGATTAGACTGAAAATTGGCAAAAATACCTACCTATAATGTTAGCACCAATGGCCGTGCGAAGTTTTAAGTTGATTGGTCAATCGGTTCTAGTTTAAATTTCAAAAATCACAGGAAAAATGGTTTCAAATTTTAACCAATGGGAGGATTTGGCAGAAAATTATTATGATTGGGTACAATGTTGGTTGCAATGACTTTGCTAAATATCAAATTGCTCAGACCAACCAATCGAATGATATTTTTTCTAAAATTTGAACCAATCACAGGATCCCGTTCAAAAACGATCCCAGAGACCTCACAGATTACGTGAGTATGTGTGCAAAATTTCAGATCGATTGGTTGTGAGGTTTGACCTGGGCAGTGCAGGCAAAAAAACAAAAAAACAAAAAAACAAACACACAGAGAAAGTGCCATAAGAGTACCGTGGTGACGCTCGCTCAACTAATGTACTATTTAGTAATTTACCTACTAAATTTAGGTACCTACTTGCCCAAGTGTACCACGTAGTTTAACTGACATTTTGACAACTGTAAAGCTTTTAAAACCTACTTGAAGACATAGAGCCTGTTTGTAGCTGATTATCCTTCATGTGCCAGACTTGAATGTGATGTTTGATTGCGTTGTTCCAGTGCGCAACGCATTGATCGTGTTCGCGTTGTTCTCGCTGCTCGGCGCGATGGCTGTGTTTGTGACGTCCATCGTTCTCGTCATCGCACTCAGGAAGGTCAGTGCCGTTCTTACGTTCCAACACTCATCGTTGTGGATTTCAACTTAGTTTACCTGGTATGGCGGAAGGGGGAGGGGGGGGGGACTGCGCCATCCAGAGGGGTATTCTGCGGGTAAACCCCTAGTTCTAGCCCTTCTTAGCCCAGTTTAGCCCAGTTCAGGCCGTTTTCCAGAATACACTATTTCAGGGCTGCCGTTTTTACGGATATTATCCGTTTTTACGGATTTATGAGTACAAAAACGGACACACGGATTTGTTGACTCTTTAACGGATATTGGTGATTCATAGTTGAACCACATTTTCTCTGTTGAATGAGATAATATTTCAAATTTATTACGAAAATGTATAGTTTGACAAGATATTTTCGTTTCCTGTCCAACAATTTTCAGTGCAGAGATTGTTTCAAAACACCCTTTTGTGTAAGTAGGCTAGCTATACTACAAATAAATGGTTGCGAGTGAATGGTTGAGGGAGGAAGGGGGGTGGGGAAACTGGTCGACCTTGAGCAATGTCTTGAGTGTCTAGGGGCGCGCGCTGCCTGAGGCATCCACTTGTTAGTTGTTTGCAGCTGGTCGTGGGTTAATGACCTGATTAGTGATTGCATCCCTTATTCTTGCGTGTGCTTATAGTTTTGAAATTTATTATGCTCATTATGAATAATGTGTTGGAAACGGGAGAAAGATATTTATAATTCTGAATTCAAAATTACCATTCCATCCACAGCTGTCAGTCCAGAACCCAACCCCCCTTCTCTCATGTCCCATGTTGCGTGAGGAATTCAATAGCTTATCTGTCAAGTGGCCCAGTTAGTGCTTGAAATATGGGAGTTTTACATCATTTTAAAGGTTTTTAATGGGCATACGGATTTTTACGGATTTTTCATGCTTTTTAAAAGGATATTAATTTGTATGTGGCGGCAGCCCTGCACTATTTAAAAGGGTTAAACTGCTCAAATTAAACATGCAAACCCCCCAGTTTCTTCCCCGGAGGGCGGTTTTTTACGAATTTAAACAATTTAAAAATGTTTCTGAGATGCAAATCAGCTCAAATCACAACAAACAAACCTTCAATCACTGGCCTGCAAGGCGTCAAAGAATTTATCAAAGAATTTATCTAAGACGAATATTAGATGAAAACTTAATGATTTATCGTAAATTGGTGGTGAGACTGCTTGAGTGGAGGGGAGGGGATATTCCCTCCCCTTAGCTGTTAAGACGGCTGGGTAGTGAGTTTGACCTTGAAGAGTTTTTTAATCGATTTTTATCAATATCTTTTTCCAGTTCAATTGTTAACAAAATAGGGCTATGGACGTGAATTCAGAACAGTTCAATGAAAATATTTCCATAGTTTGGAATAAGCTATTACGTAGTTTTATTGTGTCCAACAGGTGTTTAGAACCCGAAAAGTTCGGGTTATTTTCGTATTTTCGGGTTCTAAACACCTGTTGGACACAATAAAACTAATAGCTTATTCCAAACTATGGAAATATTTTCATTGAACTGTTCTGAATTCACGTCCATAGCCCTATTTTGTTAACAATTGAACCGGAAAAAGATATTGATAAAAATCGATTAAAAGACTCGTCAAGGCCACGCTCACTTCCAAGCCCTCTTAAAGGCTAATACGTAGATATATCTACTATTGAGCGGCATATCTTTTTAATTAGTGATACTGATATCTCATAACAAATTTTAACATTGACGTATAGGCCGCAATTTTTGCATGGAAACCATGAATAAAGTATACTGGTGTAAATTGTAGAGGTAGACGTTATGTACATATTCTCGGATGATTTCCTGGAGAGAAGTGAGTGAGAACTTTGATTGGTGATTTGTAAAACATGGTACATGTTTGTACATGTTTGTAGAACATGGTAAGACTTATCAACCTAAGTTGGACATACTTTCAAGTTACTCTCCGCTTTCACGATCATGACCGAATAGCAGAGAGGCAAGTAAGGTCATGTGACAGGCTGTCAGCCACAGAGAGCTGCTCTTCACTAAGTTCTATGCATTTACATGACTAGAGATGTAAATCGGTAATATTACGGTAATATTACCAAGCAATTTTACGGTAATATTACCGTTTCTTTCTTTTTTTGCTGGAGTACCTAGGTACATTTTGTATTTTAAACTGGATCTTATAAAGTTAACACATCAAATATTGGTGGTTACTGGTCATCCATCATCATTGAATCTTTTCCAATACAGAAGAGACTTAGTCAAATTATCTTATGAAAGACCATGGAATTTCGTATTAGTAGTCGTATGTACACTCATAATAGGCAGAGAAGTATCTCGTAAATGAACCACGATCGTTTTGTATCCGAAACTCACATTTTTTTCCAATATTACCAATTTTACCAGATTTTGGTAATATTACCGGTAATATTCCCGGTAATATTACAATTTTTTAAATTACCGGTAATTTTACATCTCTATACATGACAGTGTGTCCGTGGAATAATTGGGAAAATTTTAAAAAAATATGTGAGGTATTTCGAAGGTCAGACATAAACGGCAACCCTTCCAATGTGCCAAGCGTTTCTAGGCAGTTTTTAAACAATAGTCGCAAGGTAGTTAGTATAGCGGTAGTTACAATTGGACCGTGTTTAGCAGAAGGACCCAAGCGCCAATTCATTGAACTGAGATAATTGGACATTTGCGTACAGCCTTATATTAAAATCTGGGATATTTTCTTGACGTGAGACTTGTTATATATGATTAGATAACATATTGATATTACATTTTCAGGGACTATATTACATATTCAAGTGCGTATTTTAATAATATTAAAGAAAAACACGACAAAAAGGGATACAAGGAATATTTTAATTGTATTTCATCAAAAGCAATCAAATGGAGCAAAAATATCAGAAGTATATGTAAGTACCTATATTATACATAGGTTAACTTTAATTACGCTTGGATCCTTATTGCAAAGCTTACAATGATCCTTGTTATACTTTTACATGTTAAAGTGGCGCTTGGATCCTTATTGCGTATCTAGATTTCTGATTTTGGCGCTTGGTTCCTTTTTCATTTTCTATTTATTGCGTTTAATGGGCATTACAGGCCTGCTGTCGCTTGGATCTTATTTGTTTTATGTTCTCTGAACCAAGTTGAATATATTTCCACAGCTAACTCGAAAACCTCAAAATGTCGCTTGGTTCCTTATTGCTAAACACGGTCCAATTAGCCCTCATTGGACGCAACAATATTCAATAGATCGGACATGCGATGCTAAAAAATTAAAAATAGCCAATCAAGAAAGTGCGTCACCAGTACTCTGGCTAAAATCCGCTTTTAATTTACAAAATTTTGCAGGAAACATCAGGTTTGTGATGCACATGTGCTGTTTTATTTTAGTAAAGTTTGCTGTTCTTGGCTGTCGGATTTCCTTCAACTTCAGGTCTTGATTTGAGAATATTTAAGTGCAAGGAACTTGGAAGTAAAATCATCTTAAATATTATTTTGGCATTTCTTTTCTGCGTAGATTAGTTCCAACAGATGTGTCCCAACTTAACTAGATTAGAGATGTAAAATTACCGGTAATTTAAAAAATTTTAATTTTACTGGGAATATTACCTGGAATATTACCAAAATCTGGTAAAATTAGTAATATTGGCAAAAAATGTGAGTTTCGGGTACAAAATGATCACAATTCATTTACGAGATACTTCTCTGCTCTTATGAGTGCATACGACTAATACGAATTTCCATGTTCTTTTATAAGATATTTGACTATTCTCTTGTGTAATGGAAATGATTCAATGAAAATGGATGAACAATGACCACCAATATTTGATGTGTTAACTTTATAAGATCCAGTTTAAAATACAAAATGAACCTAGTAGGTACCTACCTAATCCAGTAAAAAAAAAAAAAAAAAAAAAAAAACGGTAACATTACCGTAAAATTGCTTGGTAATATTACCGATTTACATCTCTAAACTGGATGCATGAGAAGTCTTTGCTAAATTAAAATTAACCCATTCCAAGTGAAAATGTTAGCATTTGGTTCTCACTACGGCTGAACCTTAACTGATGATGATGATGTTTGTTATTACAGGAACATGAGAAGCGCATCGTGCCGTGGGTATTTGTGTTCGCCATCTTCACGCTCTTCCGCCTGTTCGCCTTCCTGTTCTTCTGCATCGTCAACGACCTGATCTTCAGCTACAACATCATGATGTGTCTGGCGTGGTCGCTGTTCACGCTGCTCAGCATCTACGGATGGCTGCTCGTCTACTCGCTCTACCTCGAGCTCTCCGACTTGACCAAGCTCGAGGATCTCGCCCATCTCAGGGTTAGTGCAGAATCGATGGCGTTCGTTACGTCCAGGATAAAATTGATCAGGGTTGGAAAAAACTCAGGTTTTTTAAAAACAATTTGCCAGTGGGTTTTTTAAGTGGGTTTTTTCGTTTTTTTCAGATTTTGTTTATTTTGTATAATGTTTTGAATTATTGACATTTTAAGTCATTTTAAATAGAAATTATGATCTCCTAGTACATAGATATTGGTTGAGATTCCTTGGTACATTGGATCAGGGAGTTCCCTCAAAAATACGCACATCATAACCTTATTATGAGTATTTACATAATATCAATGTAATAGACCAAAACAGAAATGACTAGCGCTCTCGTTCGGTACTAAAACCGACCTCGCTGGCTCGGTCGGAATCCGTGTGACAGCCGCCCCTCCTCCATGGTCTTAGTAGCAGATTTAGTCATTTTGTACATTATTTAATAAATAATAGGAGTGATGTTTTGGCATTATGTTTACACTCAAATAATTTGAACCTTTTGCAAGACAAATGACCACTATCAGCTTGTATTTCCAATAACCATCTGATGGAATTTCAAAACAGAACCACGTAATTAAACAAGAGACAGCTGGCGGAATGGTTCGCGCGTCGAGGTGTCACACGCTTGCCCTTGAGGTGGCGCATGCGCAGACACATCTTACCTAGTTCATGTGGTGGCGCTGGCAACTTTCTGTTTTGGTCTATTCATGTTTCTTTATTAATTTGAGAAGTGTTTGAAATTGAAAAAAATTATGGTTAAATAATAAATATCTTAATTTATCTTAGGTAATAATATCTTAAATTTCTTTTCATGATTTTTTGTGAAAAAATCCACTTTTGGTAAAAAAATCCGTGGGTTTTTTCACGTAAGTTTTACCAGAGGAAAATCATGCCAACCCTGAAAAAAATAGATTGTAGGTAATATTAGCGAATATGAATGTACACTTAGCACAGCTAAAATCGATCACTCAATAAACCTGATAGATTGAATGTTAGATGGCACCATCAGAAGTCAGTCCAAGCGATCTCCTTGTCTCATTCTAGTAGGTGACTTCTAATTTCAATGATAATAATAAACATTGATTGGTATGGAGCATGACCAGCAGTCATTCAAATTTGTTCACCAATCAATTTTTGTTGTGCCGAGTGTAATGGCAAAATGTGATGTGATGGGTGATTGGAGATGTGATGGCATCATCCGATGAAGTCTGTGCTAACGCATCATCTACCTCTAGTAGGTGAGCTCTGATTTCATTGATAATAACAAGGATTGATTGTCAAGGAACCTGACCAGCAGCCAATCCGATGCATTCAGATTCTGTTGTATGATTTGTTAAGTGTCCTACATTTTTTAATTCATTTAAAATAATTTTTTCAAAATAACAAAATGTAGTACACTCAAACCAATAAAAAACAGTACTTGGTACAAAACAGATTGGCTGATGGTCAGCTTCCTTGACAATCAATCCTTGTTATTATCAATAAAATCAGAGCTCACCTACTAGAGGTAGATGACGAGTAAGTATAGACTTCATCAGATGATGCCATCACTTTTTTTTCAGACGATCCATTTCTTTCAAATACCGTTTTAGAATACCTACCTATTGTGAAACACACTGTCTTCACACTCTGGGCTAATTTTAATTCATAAATATAAGATTTAAATTCAGTGGTCAATTTGGCAGGATAAAGGAAGGTATTCTGTGATGCTATTTTTTTTATTGTAAACATGACATGCAATGGAGCCTGGCTTTTTGAAAAATAGGCAGGGTGAACCTTGCTACGAATATACAAAAATCACTAAAAACTATGATGTATTATGATTATAGAAACTTACTTTAGGTATCTGTCTGGAAAAATTAATGTGATACTTTTTGATGGAGGAAGGTCAGACATTTTAGACTTGTTTTAGGGCTAGTCAGTGGCAGTCCTGTACACTTAACAAACATGCACATGAAGGACGTTCTTTGTGATGTTACTTCAAAAGTATAAAAAAATTACTCCTATTATCATTGCGTCTAGCTCAGAGGTAGGCAACCTTTTTTGGTCAAGGAGCCAATTTTCCAAAATTAATAAATAAGATAATTTAATGGGAGCCGCAGTAGATGCAATCAAATTTAAGACACTGAAAATAATAAATTGATGTATACCTATTACCTAGGATGATAGCTTGGGGGGGATTGGCAACCTAATGACGTCACCCACGCTAGCTGATGCAGTACGCATTTGGTCATGTATGATACAGACGAGGGAAATGTTGCCTTTTCGTGCTGCATCGTCAATAAATATTGGAGAGATATGTGTGTAGCATCATTGTCTTCATTACAATGCAGAGCATTGTAAGATTGTATTTTAAACTCCATTATGTTGTGTAGTATACTTGTTTTGACTGGTTGAATATCTCGAGGAACTAGATCAAAGTGTTAAAACCTGCGCCGACGGTAAAATATCACTTCAGCACTTTATTCACTACGTCTCACATAGGCAACGTGTTGATGTCTGAGATGCATCATTGTCTTCCTTAAAGATTAACAAATTGTGTGAGATATAATATGTGACATTTTATTGAATGATTCGAGGTAATTTCAACTGTTATAAAAGCGCGGCATTTCCGTTATCACACACATGGTTTTCAAGGTCACACGGGATGCCAATCCCCCCAGTAATCGTCCTAGCTATTACCTACCCATGGACGAATACACCTTTACAGGGTAGGTACATAACTTCGCGTTTCACCCATATGGGTCATATGAACTACCCGGTTCACCTTAGCCTTCTAAACATTTTTACATACGTTTTCATGCAGTGCCTTCCTAAATTATTGAAATAGATAGGATATCTAGAGTGTGAAATAGGCTCCGATCTCTGTGTCTGGGCTGTGACGTCATTATTTGACATGGAATAACAATCAAACAGCTGAAACAAAAATGCACGGCCTCCTTGATAAGTTCCATTTAACTTATAAAGGAGGCCTTGCATTTTTGTTTTGATTGTTATTCGATGTCAAACGGAAAATGTTTGAAACATTTTCCGTGATTTTGCCGCATATAGTGTGCTTTTCTTTAGTTGTTTATTCAGCCGTAAAATAACTGACAATACTGTGAATACTCCCACGCCAAAGAAGAAGAAGCAGTGTTTATTTAATTGCCCATGAAGCAGAGAGTAAATATGTAAATTAGCAAGACATCAGAATGAAACTATTCAATTTTTCCGTCCATATTTAAGAATATGCCAAACCGCCTTCATGTTGACATGTTCTTCTCTGTACATAAGCTGTTTATTAAGGTTTGTCTGGTTTAATTAAGTCGATATTGTATTGGCGCTTCTATATAAATCATGTTTTGGTAATACTATATTGGTGTAGGCATTGTGTCAACTGTCAAGTAGGCCAGAAATCTCATAATTTTTGGCTTGCAATGGTCGGCCTTGTTTTATTTCTGTGATTTTTATTTGAAGGCAGTACACGGGTAGGACTCTCTTTTAGCATGTAATTGATATGGCGTTATCTATCGCTGTGTAGGCACCGAGTGTTGACTCTCTTTTGTTTCTGGAAATGAGAAACAGCGCGATGGGTGGCAAAAATTAGCAACTCTTGATGTGATCCTCATACCCTTAGTTGCAGCAGTTAGTAAACATTACTCATTGTATGCATTCTTACAATAACACGCAACAGGATATTTCGCTGTGAAAAATGTATGAAGTGTAAACAATTCCAATGAATCTGATAAAATTATTAGTTTGCTCCTCTCTTTTACCAATTCTGAGCTATTTTGAGTTATCTGTGGATTTTTATCGGTTGCTATGGCCACGACCAATGAGAGTTGGTAAAACTAAAGATTCTTCTACGTACAGTATTGCCGATTTCTCTCGCTAGTGGCGCTGGGGGTATGAACACTCGGTGCCTATAGGTGTATTAGTCCATGACCTACCTACTAGTTTATTTTGATATTTTGGCGAAGCCACCCAGTTGTTGCCCTGTAGGGCGTTTTTTAGAATTTTTCCAGTTAAAAGTGATTCAAAGGCTCTGACATTAACAAATTGAATCAAATAAGTAATAATAACCTTCAAATTAATTGTTGCCCCGCCGAGCGCCCCTGCTCTAGCTGGAAAACAACCAACCTAGTAAATTTTCACGAAAAATCAATCAAATCAATTGCCGATTGTTGAAGAAAATTATTTAAAATCTATATATATACCTACCTACCTACCTAAATAGTATTCTATTCATGATTAAAATCATAAAATGTAGGTAGGTAATTTTATTTCGTTACACCATTCGTCTGCAATTGATGACAAAACAATGTCGGTAAAGCAGCGAAATCGTTTGCACTTATATCTTGATGCTGTCTTCTTGTTCTAATGTTGTTCTCTGGTTCCAGATGGGCACGATGGCATCGCTGAACGCCTCGACGACGCAATCAATAGCTGGCTCCAGACCCACCACACCGCACAGTACAGTGTCTACTGCCCCTGTGTACTAGGCTGGCAGCAGTGTACAGTCAGACTAAGTCAGCAACTGACTTTATGAATCTCTACTTTTAGTATTGAACCATTGACTTCCGCTCTATTTTGGGATTCGTGACTGCTATAGCTGCAGCACTGAATGCTTTCGCCGATGATGGAGGCCGCACTGGGGACCTATTTTCGAGATTGTTCGAGTCAAATATCATACGGATTCACGGCCGCCTGACGTCAGACAAAACAAAACAATTAACTGATTTGGCTTATTGGGTGCTATTTCCTTGGCACGGAAGTCACTTTGACGTCACACTCGACTATTCGAGCGCTCGAACGATCTCGAAAATAGGTCCCCTGCTTTATCAGATTCTGGCAATATAAATACATTATATTAATTTTGTTGAATTCCACGGTCTACCTACATATTTAATATTTATAATACGAGAGCATCAAAAGCATATTGTTTGTACTGTGTCAGGTTTCACTGCAATCTTGTCAAATGATAGACGATCTCAGCCGAACGCGTGAAGAATTTGACCTTGGTCTGTACGTAAGAACGAGTCGGTATTGTTGGTCACTAGACATCGACGACAGTCTCGCAAATCCTCTAGAGCGGAAGTCAATTATTGAACCTAGATCTTCTGTATGTACGTAGGTATCCAAGCGGGATTGTAATTTATCATTCCGTGGCTGCGTACCTATCGTAACTGAATAGTACTTTTTTATTTACACTTTTAACGAAATGATCTGAGAGTGCTTCTAAATGAAGTTGCACTTAATTATTTGTAGATAATTCGAGGCACAACTGTTTGTATTATGAGATGAAATATGAGATACAATAGTATAAGGCTTCTCCATTTCTTGAAGATATTATACTTAGTACCTTACCTTGTAAACATCTTTATTTAACATTGCCTTAAGTCAACCATTCTTCAGGTTTCACAGACTTCTTAGTTTAATTTTGTCAACTCAAAAGTTGTTATGGTGTTAATTGGTACTTCCTCAAGAAATGGAGGCTATTCATGTAGATTCCATCCTTGTATCTTACAGATAGTTGGCAGGAATGCGTAATGCATTCCTTGCAAATAGATTCATCTCTTTTTTTACTGAAACTGGGCAACTATTTCAAAGTTTTGTATTTTTTTCATAATCATTATCCATTTTACAAGCGTTACCTAATTGTAGGTAGTACATAGGTTTATAGTTATTAATTTTAATTACTGTCTAATTTGTAAAGGTAAGAGTTTTTTCAGGAAGGTAGGTACGTTTTTTAAAAATTGAGCGGGCTAAAATGTTATTTCACCAAAACGTTTGAAATTAACTTCTCTTCTGTTGTGATTTTGACACTAGAAAATAATGTTAGTAAACATTTCTTCCAGTTCTTATCTGTATCCCAAGATAGTGGACTATAGTCGGTACACACAATCAGGCTCCATTTCTTCATATATGCAGCTTTTTATTTAAGGCGTCCAAAGTTGTAACACTTTTGCCTTTGGCAACTTAAAAACTCTTTAAAATAACACAAATGAACCATGTCATGGAGCCTATTTATGTAGATTATAAACCCCTTTTCTCTTTGGACAGATATGAATGTGCATTATTTTTCAAATAAAATTTTTGATTAATTTACAATACGTCCTAAATATGAAATATTCCATAGTTTTTAAAGGAAATCTTTCTCACATGGGTGTGAGATTTTTTTACAGTTTTGCCCTCTACAGGTAGGATATTATTTCTTTTATTCTTGAAA
The DNA here is from genome assembly GCA_934045905.1 of Leuctra nigra. Lineage (NCBI taxonomy): Eukaryota > Metazoa > Arthropoda > Insecta > Plecoptera > Leuctridae > Leuctra > Leuctra nigra. Next base: position 8,362,836 of record OW203773.1, read on the forward strand.
AGGTACACAAAATGTGTCAAAACACTATGTCCTACATAGGTAATATATAATTTTAATGCCATTTTGTCCAAAATTAAAATGATAAAATCGCTAATTAAAATGATCATTGATCACATAAAATTGGGAAGGTAAAGTACATTTTACAGAATCTCCGCCCTTTTCAAAGACTTGTGAGTGTATGTTTGTGTACCTACCGTCAACTCTGAAACCATGAACATTTAATCGTTTATTTCCCATAAGTAGGGATGGCACTTTTACCGGTTCTGGAAAAATCGGTAAATTTACCGGTCAGCGGTAAATTTTGAAAAATGATGGTAGATACCAAATCATGATTATACCAATACAAAAATGACCCTACTTTATTATTTGACCCATTTACAAAGATTACCGCAGTCAGAACAATAACAATAATTAATCAATGTTAATAATGACAATAGGTACTCCATATTGATAAGGGATGATATAACCGAATATCATTGATTCAACCAATCTAGTGTAGGCTATGCCATGCCTGTGTTATTCTCCCATAAGAGGAATTGTCGACCACCAATTTTATCAAGTTACAATCTGTGTCTGCTAAACAAGCAAACCTGAAGAGAGATTCCGACATTGGAAGTAATCCTATATGGATGGAGTTATCATTCTGAATGATTGAAGACAACCAAATATCAACGTAAAATATGCCTAACTGCTAATGTTGTCACACTGAAGTTTACTTATAGTTTTTACTTAAAATTTGATATCTCCATTCATACATTGGAGAGGATCAAAAAAACAAAATTTACAATTTTTTTACCGGTAAATTATTAATTGGTAAATTTACCTTAATTTACCGGTAAATTTTACCAGGTGCCATCCCTACCCATAAGTGATGAAGCGAAGAGTAACTTTTTGAATATATCTGCGCTTCTACAATCTTTGTCACTTAAAAGTGGTAGGTGTACATAGTACCTTACTGGCGTTGAAGGGTGTTAATATGAGAAGGAATTTTCCGTCCAAACCGCATTTATATTGTAAACGTTTTTAAATATTTTCTTGTTTGTGACTGAGAAATTGTTTTGTATGTCGATTCACTACTTCTATTCCGTCCGAGAATTTACATTCATAGTTCTATTTTATACTGAGAAATAATTATTATGTACTCTATTACATTACCATGTGAAATATATTTAAGTATGTCAAGTATTGAATAAACTACCAGTAGGTATTATATTTCAAATACTTTGCTTGTTGATCCTATTCCTCAAAAATTGACTCTCAATCCTCTCATGATTTGTGTAAAAGAATGGAATTCAACTTATTTAGTCCAGAAAGAACCACCCCTACAAACACAGGGGCAGACTTAGCAGCGCCCTAGCACGGGCCAGCCGGCGTTCAAGTATGGACCTCGTCCGTCCCGTCTTATGGCCATTTAACATAGGGTGGGACTCCTACGACGGTGCAGAGCCCGCCGCCTAGGAACGGCCCGAGCAGCGCCTTGAAGATAGGCACGCGCCCACAGGACCGCTCTCGGGCCGTGCGGAGTACGGGCTAGTGCAGCTGCTCGCTTCCCATGGCATTCCTTTCTCATGACGTCACGGGTCGTATTCACGCCTTCACGATATATTTGTACACTCACATCACAAGCAAAATGACCAACTGTAAAAACTCATTTTGTCTCGGACTGCAATACTTTCTATAAAATGTTCGACTATAATGATAATATAGCTGTAAAAATTGAGCAATGACAAATCCCATAATTAGTACACGCTAATGCCATATTATAATCTCGAAAATAGCAATAATCATTTTTTGTGATGGAGGTTACTTTTGGTGAAGGTAGAAGAACTGTAAGAAAAACGAACTATTTTCTTTGAAGAGTCGGTATGCAAATATTGAAGAAGAAATCTGTGTGCTGCCATGGTATAGGAGAATATTACTGTAATTGTTATAAAAACAACTGTAACAGTTTTATGAATCCAACTCTCCCAGGAAATTATTCATTCATCTCTTAGTAAAAATTTAAAACGCAATTGGTAGGTACTTGTAAAGCCCCATTTACACGGTGCAATTTCTTGACCAACTTCTGTGCCACAGTGGTTCTGCACATGTGCAGAGTCACTTTTTCATCTCAAAAGTGACACTGCGCACGAGCAGAACCTCTGTGGCACAGAAGTTGGTCAAGAAATTGCACCGTGTAAATGGGGCTTTAGTAATTGTATTCAATATAAAATAATACAGGGATCGAACATAAGATTTGCGTCTTACTTGCAAAAAAAAGGTATTAAAAGTAAGTAAACTACGAATCTAATATTTGATTGGAACAATCAGTTCATGGCATCATTATAATATCATTGAAAATTGTAATCGAGACTCTCATGCAGTGGTATAGTTTCATCTGCCGGAGTTTCATCATGAGCTTCAACGGCAATATCTGATGTGCTGATTGAATGTAGTAGGTACTGATTGAACAAAATTATCTTCGATCTGATTCGATCTTCGATCTGATTTATTTCTTCATCATCTTCTTCAATTTGTGATATATCAAGCAAATAGTTCTTTAGTAGGTTCTTTCTTGCTTCTCGGTATTTTGCAGTCCTACTGTCCAGAACTGTCCATTGCTTTAAAAAGTACCTAAGTATAAAATTGTTTTGTTTTAAATAATTATAAATATAACATAGACTGTTGTAACTACCTGTAGGATGTAACTACCTATACCTACCCACCTACCTACTTACCTGTGTGTAATTTTAGTAATAAAAGTAGTAATACAACTTACCTGCCAGAAGATGTTGTGCTAATTTGTGTAGCTAATCAAAAATCTTTGAAGTTTTAACCCGAAATAAACTTGTGAACCACAAAGAAAGTAACTTTTGCAGCGCGGCGCGTGGACGTTGAACGATTTGAATTTTGTAACTGCCTTTGCCGGTTTGGTGGGAAGTGGGGGGAAATAGGCGAGTCAAGTTAGAGTCAAGCTAGCAACTAAGTTGTTTAATAGAATACATGGGATAATAACATAATAGCAGTTATTGAAAATTACAAGTGGTGTTTATTCATCTGTAAATGTGACATTGAACATCAAATGGATGTATTACGAATAGTTAAAAGTAAGTTTAATCGAATTGTTTCAACATGAAACAAGTATCTATCTGACATCTGTGCGAGTGATTCAGTTCAAAACTTGTTGCCGCCCTGGAATGCAATGAAAGTCCGTACTCGGGACCTACTCGGGACGTGCTTTCACGACCTCACGTGACAGTTAAGTTATTCGTCAACCGTCGTTTTGCGGCCTTGAAGGACGGACTAAGGCCGAGGTCGGGCCGTTCTGGTTGCGAGCTATTTGGGAGTGATAAAAACAGCTGCTTCAGAATGACTACGACCGGGCCGAGCTCGAACCTGGGTGCATACCCAAGTACGTCCCTGAAGCCGCTTTCAGGGAGGCTCCTCGGGCCGCCCTGTGTTTGTTGGGACAGTTCATAAACCAAAATTACCCTGCAGATATTCCTTGCTTATGTATGTTTTTATGTAGGAATAAAATTATCAAATGTGTATTCATTAAAATCTAAAGGCTAAATCAAATCTTGAAAAAGAATAAAATAATATCCTATATCAGTTTAAATCTGTTTTTATTTTCACTCAATAGATGGCGTATGCTGTCTGAGCGTTCCATTTTCGTCAGTTCAAAAGGGAGGGGGAACCGAAGATCACCTTACTAAACCGAACTATCACGAACCAAAACTCATTGCTGCCAAACTGGTATTTTTGTCACTAGATCTAGTGTTTCTGGACCTATCTTAATTTTTTTAGTCTAAAGTGTGGTGAAAATCTGGTGTATTAATCGAATTAAACATAACATTAAAGGAACAAAAAATTACATAAAATTATCTCAAATACCTACTAGATAAAAGTGTTACAAATATAATTATTTAATATTTCGGAGTGTCTATTCGCACGAAACACGAAATCGTGCACGATTTTCGTACGAACAGTCTCGCCCTTAATATTTTTATCGTTTCTCAAAACTTTTGTCAAGACATTTTAAATGTGTATTATAAACTTTAAAAATATGTGTAGGTTTCTATGTTAAGCATTCAAAAAATTACTTGTCAACATAGAATAACGAAAAAAGTTTCAGTGACATTTTCAACTGACCTGTTGGCAGCTCTTTCGTTGCACTGCTGTGTTAGGTTGGCAACACTGCCAAAACAAACAAACAACTCTAACTAACCTTACCATGACGTCTGAGCGCGTGATTTTTCTGACTGAAAATTAAAAGATTTTAAAGATTTGTGAACCTAACACGAATTTTTCCTCGTGCTTTTGGTAGGTTTACAAAGCTTCCTGCAAAATTAGTCATTATTTGTGGTGTCTCTTAAAACCTCTTTGTAATAATGTATGTTCTGTCCTCCCAACCTAAGGTCTGCAGCCACCTGCAGCTGTAGCAATGCACCGACCTGCACTGCACTACATCTACTGACTAGACAGGTGAGTGCATTATTGTACTTTATACACACTCCATAGTGATGATTGTCTACCCGACACAGTGTACGTACTGGGTTGATTAGGCCCCGGGTAGCAAGGAGGCAAAGGGCCCGAATAAACATTTGTAGAGGGCCAGGGGATTAAATGAAGTAGTAGTAGTAGGACCTAGGTGCCTACTTACTATGTAGTTGTTCGAAACTAAAAGTAGGTATGCCTAGAGAATAGGCTAATTTCAGTAAGATAGCCTTTACAGTGAATGGATGACAGTGCGCGTGTGCGGGTAAATCACTTAGGTACCTATTTGTCAATCGTAACGAGTTTAGTAAAAGCTACCTAGGTAGGTAGGTATAGTACCTAATTACATCGCGAAATAAAAGGAATTAATGCTTACCTAGCAGTGTCGACAATTAAAATCGGTAAACCTATTTCATTACAGCACACATTAATTCAAATTCTTGCGAGAACTAGATGTCTAGTCACCAAAATCACCATTTGACAGATTGCAAATGTTTTGAATGAGGGGTCAAGAAAATTGTGTGTTCAGAAGGCCGTGATAGTCAATGGTGAGTTTGCTTAATTCGAGAAAATAAGGAACACTACGGACCTCTGGCTTCTTTGGTACTAGACATAGGGGGATAATGCAGGATATCAGGGAGATCACGTCAGAGAGATATATATATAGATATACACAGGGTGCGAATTGTTCAATTTTCAAAGGGGGGGATAGGAAAAATTTAAATTCCGAGTATGTTGGGAAATATGGCAAAGGCGAAAAATACGATTGCCCTCAAACACAATGGGGGGTCTGGGGGGAGGGCCCCCCAGTACCATGCGGGTCTGGGGCGCATAGCCCAGGGAAATTTTGAATTTCAAGATTAGATTTGGTGCATTTCTAAGCGATTTGTACACTATTTTTAGCCATTTGTCGTGATGTCATCACGTCAAATGGCATTTAAAAAGGATTTGCTTTTAATTTAAAAGGGAAATCAGAAACAAAATAAATCTTGGAATTAATAAATCTTATCAAATACAACTTGTTTGCTACTAATGCAATTTGACAGTTGTTTTGTGTGACAATTTATTTTTATAATTTTAGATTTAATTGAAGAAGAAAGTAGATAGGTATATATTGTTTTGTTGATTAAAAGTCAACCATTTTCCAGAGGGGGGGAAAACTCTATCCCTCCCTGGGATGCTTTATTGGGAAACAGAGCCGGGGATGAGAAAACCAGAGGGGGGGAAATCCCCCCCATCAATTCGCACCCTGGATATATACACTACACTAAAGCAGAGGTATTCTCACACCACCAATGAACGTAAAGCCTTTTCGACATGAGAAATATTGGGGTATCCGGGCATCGTTAGCGCATATATCAGCACTAGTGGTAAAAATATGAACTAACTGCTAAATTTACCCATTGAGCCATCGTTGCATTTATATGCTATGCACGATGTTCTTTTGTTTTATATCAGATATTTACAATTAAACTATATAATGAACTATAAAACCATTAAATATCGTCAAATAACAGCTATTCTGCGTGCCAGCAGGCACATCAAGTGTAAACTATGAATTAGCGGTTGAGCCATCGTCAGAGATTGGTCATCAAGTAGTTCACTCTTCACGCTATAGACGTCGCTCAAATCACGGGGGCCTACCAGATTTCCCCAACCACAGGGTCTTAAAAGGCTTCACTGCGGTCAATGTTATTGGTATAGGAGTGAGACAACCGTCTCTACTAGTATGAATGTAGTAATGATGTCCATGAATCTTGGGGAGATTAGGTACCTATATAATTGACCAATGAAGGTGGGTGTTGCCTTATGAAAGACAAAAGTAGGTATTACCATGGTAACTCCAGGGTTCTTAGAAAATAACAATTTTTCATTCAGACAAATGAAATTCAAAAAGATCAAGGAATTTAGCTCACACATTGCTTAATTAGTTTAATTTACCACTTGAAATAGTACAATCAATATATTTAAACTCTTCATGTTTGATGATATTAATTAGGTACCTACAACGAAACAAATTATATTTTGTCAGGTATGTTGCCAAAGTATTTTACTTTTTAATGGCTTTTGTCCCTGGATTGTTTCGTCAACTTAAAAAGGCCCTACCTCTCTTATGATTTATAAGTTATTTGAGACTGAACAATATTCAAGTAGATAGTTTAAAGCATACTATTATTAATGACAATTTATAGATTGTAAAAACTGTTAAATTCTGTAAGAAACAGCTACAGATGTTATCTGTTAACTGACAGTTAAAGTTTAAACATTGACTTTTGTTTTATGACGTAGTGGGGAGAGGAGATCTACATTGGTCAATTAAATCATTGACTTTAACACCTCTATACCGGGATATGAAACTGCCATACCAATACCACTATAACACACGGCCCTCGTTTGTACCATTGCGTGATACTCTGATCCCGCCTCCCGGGCGTCCAGCCACTGCAACCGTCAGATTTGATACAGCATACAAACTTATTTCCGTTATGAAAACTCAGTAGACCATGTCTAGTACACTTTTCAATCATCTAAGAAGGTATCTCGAAGAAAGATTTCGAAGAAAGATGTAGGTCATATTCAAAAAGTCTAGAATTCTTGTGCTAGGTTTGTATTCAATATTAAGAGAAGACACCATAAGTCCCTACATTCAAAAACTTCATTGGCTAAAGATGGAAGCGAGAAGAAGCCTACATTTAACATGCGCAACGCACAAGATATTGAGAACGGGAGAGCCAAAGTATTTAAATGATAAGTTGAGAAAGCGTCATAATATTCACCTACGAGACACGCGGTCCAAAGATAAGCTAGACTTCGGAACTCATCGTAGTAAAAAATTCAAGAACTGTTTTTCCTATTCAGCCTCAGTAGCATACAACACAACAACAGAAGAGCAGACCCTAAGTTTAAAAGCTTTCAAGACGCTCGTTAAGGATAAACTCGCTATCATTCAAGAAAGAGAATTCGTGAAGTAATGACATTGGAAGACAAGAATCAAGATTACATCCTGCTGAGAATGTTTTTTCAGTGGTTTTCCCTCAGCTAAAAAGCAAATGCTTGGATGTTCTTCCAATATTACCACTGATATTGAAGCACGTTTTTAATGACTATATATTATGAATTAAGAAGAAGTAGGTAAACGGTGAAGAGGTGAAGCAGCTGAAGAGAAGAGATGGATGTAGGTATGGAAGATCAGCGACTCGATTGTTGAATACAGACCAATTATGTACCTATTTTATGTGCTCAATAAATAACATTATTTTATTATTATTATTATTATTGCTCACATGTTTTGTGAGATTAAGGTATTTAGGTAAAAGTAGTTTGGTGTAATTCATTCGCATCTCTAGAACAAGTTGCTACGGATGTCCCGCCCCCTCCTTCTCTAGACGTGTTGTGATTCGCGTGCGGTATTTTTCTTTGACTACAACCGTAGTGCCGTGAAAAGTAAACGATTTGCTTATCCCCCAGTTTTGATTGTCAGTGATTAAATTATATTAAATTTGCTTTAGTTATTTGTTTTGGCTGAAAATGTAAACTTGTATCTAAATTTCAATTTCTTGTTCCTCATTTTTACTGCCCTATGGAAACCCGTAGTACTTCAAAATAAAAAAGTGGATCAAAAAAGTTTCCTGCCAGAAGTGGCTCCATCACGTATCGCTTATTTGTTCGAGTCGACATCTATTTCTTGCAAGAATTTGAATGAATGTGCTATAATGAAATATGCCGATTGTATTTGATTGTTGACACTGAGGCATTCATCAATTTCTGTTATTTCGCGATGTAGTAAAAACTTTTACTGAACCCGTAATACGATTGACATTAAAGTGATTTGCCTGCATGCGTACTGAAGCCACTCACTGCGAAGATGTTATTTTTTTACGGTAGGTGGCATATTGCAACTTTTAGTGTTGAATAGTTTAAATAATAAGAAGGTACTAATATGAGTGTAAATGCTAGGTACCACACTTACCGTAGATAAGTGAATATGTAGATAAGTAGATAAGTAGATATGAATCCCACATAAGATATGGTATAAGATTCTGGGGAAACTCAACTGATGCAAACAAAATTTTCACCATGCAAAGAAAAGCAATAAGGTTATTGTTTGGTCTTAAATATAAAAATAGCAACTCCTTCAAAAAACCTGATTGCAAGAAACATTTTATCAAACATAAAATACTTACATTCCCATGCCTCTACATATTGGACTCTCTTTTAGCTCTTAAGTCAAGAAAAGAAATGACACAAAACAGTGCTGTTCTTGATCATGCCACTAGACAGTCTCAAAACATACATATTGAACAATATCGCACAAAGTGTACTCAAAGAAACTCCCAATACAGTAACATAATCCTTTATAACGCACTACCTGTGGAGATGAAGAACATAGAAAAATATCAGCTCTTCAAGCATAAACTAAAACTGCACCTTGTAAATAAAGCGTATTACTCAATAGAAGAATTTCTAACTGACGGCTGGTAGTAATCTGAATTGTAACTAAATCTAATTCCCAATTTATGCATTAATTATTTTAAGTGATAGATATATTTATCAATACTTATCATTATAAACACTACTAACTGCTAAACTAACATTGTTTACTTAACTATGATTGTGTTATAGCCTGGCTATAACTCATTATTAATTACAATTATCAATTTCATTTAAATTGTCTACTATTAGTATTAAAAATATTTACCTACATTGTATCAATGTAACTTCCAAATACCCTAAAAAAGTCAATTTTTCATTGTACTTATGGGTCAAGACTTGAGTAAACATATATGTATGTACACCATGTTATGGAAAATAAACTTGAAACTTGAAACTATAAGAAAGGGTTCGGAAACGTCTGAATACGATAGGGTCTGCAACCCACAGAGATTGGCCGTATGCAAAATTTCAGCTCAATCGGAGAAACGGTGCAACCTGTAGGGTTAAAGCGGTATGTAGGTAAGGACAATAATAGAGGTCTGGGATGTGGGAGGTTACCTACCTAGAATGCATCTTGCCAGTCTGCCACTGAATCACTATATACCTGCAAACGGAAGCGAACGGGAATCGCACGGTTTGTCAGAGCGGTTTTTTGAAATTTTGTCTCCACTAAATAATTTTAAAAAAATCTGATAGTAACGAGTCGATCCATAACAGCTTAAAAGACTAAATCATGCAAATCTATGATCATGCCACACACTGAAGTTCTTTATAACCTCTGGTACGTTAAATACAATATTTTTAGTAAAATAATCGTATTTAACACTTTGAGGTCATACCAGAGGTCATAAAGTACTGCAGTTTGCGGCGTTATTTAGTCTTAAGGCTGTTATGGGTCTTGTCACCATCTAATTTTTTTAAATTATTTAGTGGGAAGACAAAATTTCAAAAAACCGGTCTGACGAACCGTGCGATTCCCGTTCGCTTCCGTTTGCCTCTTCTTAACTGACTTCACCTGCTTGGTCGACTGTTGGCAAGCAAGTTCTAGGGAACCTACATTAGTTTGAAATCTGGAAACACCTTAAAGTTTGTTTTTTATCTCTTACTTTCGGGCCTTTGCAAACTATTGTGATTTGCAGGCGTAAGAAGGAGTAAAATTCTGATGTATAGCGCACTAAGCGCTGTATAGCGATGATTAGTGGAAATTAGTGAATCTTATTGGCTATGGAATTCGCGCCAACTTGTTTCATTGGTTAACCCTCGAGAGTTAACTTAATCCAGAGTTGGTCCTACCCGGCCTAACTGGACTACGTAGTTATCTACAAACTGCAGTAGGTAGGTAGGTATTTACCTACTAGGTTAGAGATGTAAAATTTCCTTTTAAAAAAAGTTATTGGGGAAAAAACAGTTTTTTCAGTTTTTTTCCGGAAATTTTGGGAAAAATACTTTTTTTACAAATCATCATTTTGAATGCAGTTTAACCAGTGGTCAATATTCAATTTTTGAATATGGAAATAAAACTGAACTGAACTGAACATTGTGAAGTATTATTGTGAAGTATCAGAAATTATGATATTATGATATTTTATGACATATTTGTTGGTTTTCAATTTTTCCCCAAAACAAACTTTTTTTCCACCATCAACATCCCTACTAGATAAGTCTACATATTACTTAAGTTATCTTTTTGAGGAAGCAAAGCAAACAACACCTTTTGATTCTTTCGGACGGACATTTGTCTTTTTTTTTTAGGTATCGTATCTCTCTGATCGAGTTGAAATTGTGCACAGACTTACTCGGCGGTTTGCAGACCCTAAATTTTTGGTCGCAAAAGTAGCGCTAGACAAAATATATGGAAAGATTTCTTTGATCGCTGTCGTAGGTAAACAGAAATCATGGCGAAGTGAAACGAAACCGCTTTAAACCAAACTGCTTTAGAGTAAATTCCAACCAAAAGCAATTCAAGGTCAAATTTAGGAAGTTGACTGGCAGATCGGCTTCATTGAAAATTCATAAACCCTACTATCCTTATCGGATTAGATTAGATTAGTTTGGTTTAACGGCGCGTCAACGACGAGGTTATATTGCGCACATTAATTTTTACTGTAAACTTTGTTGAATCAAGTGGAGGACATGGGGAGGGGACGACCTAACGGGCCCGATCCGGGGGAGTCCAGCACAGGTGGGATGGCCAGGGCGGAATGGGGACGGACCGGGAGGGCGTGAGAGTTCGTGCCGGCGGGACCCGATTACAGGGGGATCACCATCTCGAGGGGGGAAGGCCGGCCCGACAAGACCGTTACTTCACGGGAGGGCATGGCTAGGTCGACCCTGGCTGCTCTTTGTCTGGACCTCACCACTGATCTGTCCGGCATGGGTAACCCTGACACATGAGCATATGCTCGCCGGCGTAGCTGCAATGGATCATTGGCCAACACAAACCCCACCACCACGTTAAGGTGGCAGCCGTTGGGGGGTTTCCTTATCGGCTAAAGAGTCCAAAGCTAATGTGGGGGGTCATTCTGGTAGCGGTTTTATCTACTTGCAACCGGTAGTAAGTACTTGCAACCGGTTTTATAGTTGCAACCGGTTGCATCCTTATTCTGGAAGCAGTTTTAGCAGATAAAATGGCGGCATATTGGTTGCAACTTTAAAACCAACTATTTGTGGTTGCAAGTGAGTTGCAACCAACAAAAATGGCGTCGACATTAAGTTGAAAGTAAGTGGTTTTCATTGCTTTAGTCTTCTTTAGTCATTATTATTGTCGTATAAGACGAAAAATATCATTAATAACATAGTAAGTTGAAAACATGAACAAACAGTGTCTTTAAATAAATCGCGCGCTTAAATTGATACTAACGACACCTAGCGCAAGGTCAAGAAACTGAGTCGGGCCGGGCAGCCAGCTTACCACTACCGCGCGGAAGTTATTTTCTGTGTCTGTTAATTTCCCTTCGTTTTCGTTAAATTTCAATTATCTCATGGCTGATTTTGATGCAGCGGCATTTGGTGTGTTTTGTGATCTTGATGATGAAGAAACCGGTACAATTCCTCGACTGACATCCACTGACTTGACTGATGATAATCTCAAACGCTACACTCGCCTGAGCCGCGAACTTTTCGACCATTTGCTGGAATTACTACGACCTAACCTAGAAAGAAATACCGAAAGAAATAATGCGCTATCTTCCGACACACAACTACTTTTAGCTTGCTCGTTTTTTGCTAGTGGTGGCTTTCAATGGCTAGTTGGGAGTAGTTGCCATTTGTCTCAGCCAACTGCCAGTCGCATCATAACCACAGTTGTCAATGCACTCTGTGAAATCGCACCGTCCTACATCAAGTTGCCACTAACGGAGCAAGAGAGATTGGACACAAAGCAAGGATTCTACAGTGTGGCAAAGTTCCCCAATGTTATTGGTGCAGTGGACGGCACACACATCCAGATCATAAAACCCAGCAAGACTCTGAACCCCCAGCAGTACATGAACAGAAAATGTAAATACACCATCAACGCACAGATCACCTGCACCGCAACATTAAAAGTCATCGACGTCCTCGCTGATTATCCGGGATCAAATCATGACGCATACATATGGTCACTAAGCAGCCTCCGGAAAGTGATTACCAGCGGCCTCATCCCAGATGGAGTTCTTATCGGTGAGTCAATACCTAAGTAATTAATTTAATCAAAGCCTTACATTTTGCAGTTGGTAGGTAGGTACTGAGTAGGTAGGTAGTTACCTACCTAAGTAGGTAGGTACACATTCAATTAGAATATTATATTTTGGCTGCAAAATACAATATTAAAGAACCTACCTATTAAGTAGTAGATATTAAGAAGGTACCTACCTACCTTGGTAGGTAGATCAAAGAAAAATCAGCTGTCATTTAAAAGCTAAAATTAAGTAGGTACCTACCTACACCTAAATAAGGATTTAAATTTTGAAAAGAAACCCTTACTAGGTACCTACTACCTAATCTCACTCAATGTAGTATTCCTATTCATGATACTACATTTTTGTTTGATTAAATTAGGTATCGGCACCTATTTGGTAGCAGCATTAACAGAGTCGGAGCCAGTGTTTTCATCTTATCCACCATTAGGTGCATGCTAAAAGTAAGAACGCGACTATTTTCACCGTGTGGTGAGAATAGCGTCAAGTGCTATTATCACCGTGTGGTGGAAATAGCGTCAAGTGCTATTATCACCGTGTGGTGGAAATAGCGTCAAGTGCTATTATCACCGTGTGGTGGAAATAGCGTCAAGTGCTATTATCACCGTGTGGTGGAAATAGCGTCAAGTGCTATTATCACCGTGTGGTTAAATATCCAACTGCTATTTTTAAAGTATTTACCATCTAGAATCTTATGGCATTATTATAATCAGATCAAATATTACACACGCAAAATGTAAGCACTGTATCACAGATTGTAATAAACACACTAAATACAAAATACAATACAAATACATCAGTTAAATCACAGACTTATATCTCATTTGATAGATTGTCCTAAATATGTTTGTAATAAAATGTAAATCAATCACAGATTGTTTGAATCTCAGGCATTTGAACGACAAAAAGTACAAACATAGTTTGACAAGTCACCAGTTAAGCAAACACTGTGAAACCATCGATCACAATTGGCATCACAATCTACCCAATCTATTAGTTTGCCTTGCATTTGTGACTTCAAGGGCTGTTTCCTCATACATATGTAACAAATCTCACTGTTTATGGTAACTTTCTTTTTAGAGGTAATGTCATTCTTTTTATAGCTATTGTCACACTTTTCAACATGTTTTAATATGTTTTTTAGTTTGACTTTATTTTTCAATAATCATGAAAAACCTTTTAAAAGACTTTAAATCTACTTCAATAAACATGTGACAAGCGCCGTATTGTGTCTGTCCAATCAAGAGGGAGGGATGGGATCCAACCGCTTGACTTGACAAGTTAACAAATCAAGATGGACGACCTGATGGCCCGTGACAATTATTGAGTGTGTAATATTTGATCTGATTATAATAATGCCATAAGATTCTAGATGGTAAATACTTTGAAAATAGCAGTTGGATATTTCACCACACGGTGATAATAGCACCTGACGCTATTTCCACCACACGGTGATAATAGCACTTGACGCTATTCTCACCTCACGGTGAAAATAGCCACTCCGTAAAAGTAAATATTAGTGAGAGGGATGAGAAACAACAAGTAAAGTGAAGCCAGGATAATGGGAACATTTTCATGAAAATAAAAAAAAATCATAAAAATCATAAAAAATCCTAACACTATACACGGGAGACAATGATGAATTGTTTGTCTGATTACTAATTTGACTTTGTATCTGTTGTTGGGCAGCCGATAGCGGATATCCCCTCGAACCGTGGCTGATGACTCCAATTGAACGACCCCAAAGCGATGCTGAAGAACGTTACAACTCGTCTCAGCGCAGAACTCGCAGCATCGTCGAGCGCTGTATCGGTGTCATCAAGTCACGGTTCCGATGCGTGGACCAGACTGGCGGTGCACTCTGCTACTCCCCTACAATGGCTGGCAAGATCTTCACGGCTGTGTGTGTCCTCCACAACATGTGTCTCGACTTCGCCTTGAGTGACGTGGATGTCGACGATACAGTGTTGGCCAACCACCGCGAGGACCAGATAGATCTTGTCAGCAGACTTGCTGTGGATGGTGCAGCCGCAGAAGTCAGATCTAATGTAGTTGCAAATCATTTCACATAGGTAATATTTTAATATTTAAGTGGACTGGGTAAGTGAAAGGGAAACGCACAATTTGTCAAAGCGTTTTTCTGACATTTGTCTTCGAACTAACAGAATTTTAAAAAAGCAGATAATAACGACCCATTACATGTTAATAAATTAAATAATGCCACTCAATGCAGTAGGTACTTTACGACACCTGATACAGCCTCAAAGTGTTAAACACAATTATTTTATCATAAATATCGTATTTAACACTTTGAGATTCTACGAGAGATCATAATGTACTCCAGTGTGTGGCATTAATGTAGTTGATTAACCTGTACAGGGCCGTTATTTGATTTTTTTAAATTCAGTTTGTGAAGACAAATTTTTAAAAAATCGCTCTGACGAACCTTGCGATTCCCTTTCGCTTATCCAGGCCATTAACAGTCTCCCTCAGAGCAACATTTTCAAAATTTAGCTGACTTTTACGTACCTCTTACTTGAAATCTAAACTATTTTGGCTTTAAAGACACATTTTTAACTAGTATTATTATTAAATCTGGAATTCAGCTGCTGGTGAACATTTAAGTGACTGTGATCAGAAGTGTGAGTTGTGATTAATTTACTGACATGTGCAAGCACATTTTTCTTTGGTATGTGATCTGCATCATTCAGTTATTCATTTCATTTCCTATTCATGTACCGTTGGGGTTCTTGCTGGGTTTTATGATATGTTGTGATCGTGAACTTGCTTCGGCTCTCTTGATCTGTTTTTGGCAACTTGATGTAGGACAATGCTTGTTTACTTAGTGCATTGACTTGTGGTTGGTTCTGACTATTTAACACCTCCAACTAGCCCTGAAAACTCCACTAGTGTTTAATACATTCAAGTTAATTTTAATGTTGTGTTGGAAGGTAGCGCTGTGTGTTCTGTATTTCTTTCGTGGTTGGAGCGTAGCATATCAAGCGAATGTAGTGGGTGTAGTTGTCGGCTCAAGTGGGTGAAGAGTTTGAGACTTTCGTCAGTCAAGTCGGTGGATGTCAGTCGAGGAATTATACCAGTATCTTCATTGTCAAATTTGCATAACACACCATGTACCTACCTATTTATTAACTGCCAAACTGCTATTGTATTGAAAAATATCGATATTCAAAAGGCTGTTTTTCACTTGGCACATCCGTTTATGGAGCGAGTGAAGTGAGCGAATTTTGGCATATATTTTTTTATTTTTTTTCCACTTTGTTGTAGGTATCTACCTATAGTGTATAAATAATAGATAATAGTAAATGTATGTATTGAAGCAGTAAAAACAATATTTATTCATCTTCCACATTTAATTGTAATTGTTACAGTTACACTTTCATATTTGGAAATACAGTACTCCCTGTGTGCCTGTATGCTTTGTTACAATTCTGTATTTTTAAATGTTTAGCATACCTACTTCTACATTTAGATGTAGAGTTTCTTCTGAATTTGTCTGTCTTGCCCTAGCTGGGCTTTAGCCAAGTCTACGGCTTTACTTACTAATATAGTCAGCGGTCAGCACAATGACAAATTCAATGCAATGACAAATAATAATATTTTTGATAACTAACTGCATATGGAAATGGGATATTTTACTTCCTACTTATGTACCTAATAAAAAGTGAAAAATAATGATGTAGCAATACTGCAATAAGCTTTCCTGTGAATCAAATGACTATAATTACATACCTAGTATAGTAAAGCAACTAAGTATTATGTACCTACTAAATAAATATATCTGGAGAATAACAATGCTCAATGGAATTTAAGGGGTGTCTTGAACAACAATTAGTGGAATTAAACCCATTTTCGTTTTTTTTAGATGGTTGTTTTCTTCCAGCAATTCCAACTTTCTCTTCCTGTAAATCTCCTTGTTGATGTTGTCACTTCTTTTCATTTCAACTATCTGCTGAAGGCATTCACTTATGGATTTATTGTAGTTCATGTTTGATTTTGAATTTTCGACTAATTGTTGTTTTAAAGTTGGTTTGCGTTTCTTTGCTGTTGGGGGAGGAGAAGCGGGAATTGAAGTTTGAGGAGACTGAGAAGTAGGTGAATTAGAGAATTCTGATATTGCTTCTCTGAAGGAATGATGTGGAGATGCAGGAAGAGAGTTGCGTGGTGATGTAGAGGGCTCTCGATGATGCGGAGACGAATCGATGTTGTAGTTGGGATTAACAGGGGACAGTGAGGGGCTTGCAGCAGGTAGTATTCGTCTCTGCGTCAGAACTGTTCTTCGATAGCGGGGACGTTCCGGGGTATTTGATATGATGGACGGAGAGAGATGAACTGAAGGCGCTGTTGCAGTCCGTGGAGATACGATTATTGTTGAACGATCAGCCGATAGTCTCCGACTGACTGGTAAGTTGACTGGTGTGCGGTGTGTGCCTGGTTCATGATTATAGGAGCTTGTGGATGATTGTGGATGAACTGAAGGCGCTGTTGCAGGCCGTGGGGATACGATTATTGTTGAACGATCAGCCGATAATCTCCGACTGATCGGGCACGAACTGATCGCTAAGTTGACTGGTGTGCGGTGTGTGACTGGCTCATGATTGTAGGAGCGAGCAACGGAAACCTTATGGCTTGGAGGATTAACGGACAGCCCGGATCTG
Organism: Leuctra nigra; assembly: GCA_934045905.1. Lineage (NCBI taxonomy): Eukaryota > Metazoa > Arthropoda > Insecta > Plecoptera > Leuctridae > Leuctra > Leuctra nigra. The sequence continues at coordinate 8,380,099 of OW203773.1, forward strand.
GCTGGAACGTGTGTGTTTGGAGCCGAGAGAGAGCATGATGATGTGGCTTGAGGCTCGGATGGAATGTGTGGACGACTTGGAGGTCGAAGCAGATCTGGCGTTGAAAAATAATTTTAATAATTAGGTAGGTATAGGTAAACAATTTATTCACTACCTACTTTTAAACTAAAATTGGGTTATCAATGTCAGTAGATACTATTGAGGTAGGACCTATTCACATGATTGTTTGAAACAATCTTTTTATAATCTAAAATAAGTTAATAACAAAAAACAAAGAGTCATGAAAATGAAAGCATGACATCCAAAAGAAGCTAGATAATTGCTAATAGTAGGTAGATTGCTTCTTTTCCATTATCTTCATTGTTTAATATATAATTTTATTAGTTGGCAATTTCACTATCAAATATTTAAGTTAGTGCACACATGCACACTGAATGTACATTTTCTTTTAAATATACTTGAGTAACTCTGGTAACTGCAGAGACTGAAATTATATACTTTTCTGTGTAAGTGATTTTTATTATTTTTAATTTTATCTAAAATGTATCGCTTACCCTAAAAAATATTGAAAAAATAAAATACATTTTGTATGATTATATCTTGAATTTTTACATCATTTCTGACAAATTTTATGACTTCCTTGGTCTATGTCCAATATGCACCCTTAGGAGGAAACACAATATAGATACTTACGGCGAGAAGTGTCCGGGCCTCCGAATCCTTCGATACTTTCCCTGCCGATCACCTTCCTCACCATTGCTTCCTCTACGGTTGTGAGTGGCTGGTAGTTGGATGGGCCACTCCCCGTACCCATCATGTATGTGTAATTATTGGAGGCCTTCTTTTTTGTTTTACATTTGAGCACTTTGTATTTGATCTTCAGCTGGAATTACAAATATAAAAAGTATTATAATTGTGGTTTTTTTAATTAATATTTTCTACTATTCAATAGATTAGATACCTACCTACAATTTTTACTAGGTTGATCACTGAGTTAATCTTTAGAAAATCTAGTAGGTACCTACTCTGTAAGAATGTGATTTCCAACTTACCTCAGCCACCGATCTGTGGGCATGGGAAACTGCATTGACCATCTCAGCCACACAGTCCCATGCCCGCTTCTTGTCGTTGTGTGTGAGCCGGGGTCCAAAATCCCCAAACAGAATAGCTTTCCTATTCTGAACTTCAGAAATAAGAACATCTATTTCTTGTTTGTTGAAGTTCTCCGATCGCTTTTTCTTATTCTTCAATGCAGACATAATTCAAACACTAATAATCACTTGGCAACTAATTTAATGGACGTAATAAGTGAGTAGGTAATGTTGAACTCTGCCTCCTATTATACTTTTAATTAAATTCATTCAATTTTAATTGGAAAGTTTTAAATTTGAAATGTACATTCCATTATTTGAAATTTTACCCGCGAAATACTTTGAATTAGAACAAAACTTCAAAACGGAGTATCTTTTGTACAAGTTGTTTGGAAATTCCACTGCCGACTTGCAACCACACTAAAACCGCGTACAAGAATACCGATTCAAGAAAGTTGCAACCGGTTATAGCGTGGTTGCATCTTTTTGCAACCATGGTTGTAAAGTGATACTTGCAACCATTATTTGCAACCGCTACCAGAATGACCCCCGTGAAGTCTATGTTTATCCACTAACGTTCATTGATCACTGTCGTAGGTAAAACCTGAGAGTTATGCATCGTGTTACTAAGTTGTATTTTAGGGTAGATTTTCCGGTTTTCATAGCAATTGCTTGTTTTGTCATCATCTTAAAATAATTTTACAGGGTCGACTTCTATATTATATTGAAATATAATCTCTTATATTTATATTTTCTCTTATATATATATATATTTTTTTAGATTATTTAATACTACTATTTTTACGTATTTGCCTTGACAAGTTAATTCCCAAGTGTAAATTAGATTAAAATCACATTTTTATTTGTAAAATTTGGCTCGTAATTAGAGGAAATAAATTTACCAATAGCCGACTAAGAGTTTTTTAAGTGAGTTTTACTGTTTACTCAATGTTAACGGAATTTTGTAAATAAAAAAAATTATGTACTAGAACCTATTTTAAAAAACGAATTTTTTGGTATCTACAGTTTGTTCAAATCTTCTGTACAATGATGGTGGTGAAGATGGCAATGAAAATGCTGTACTACGCTAGAACCAACACAACAAACTGAAAATCAGCTAGAACTAGGTGGCACGTTCAAGTTAGTGGATTCACTTTGGGGAGTTTAGGTTGGCAAAGTGTGAATTCAGGTGGAAGGTCTGGATAGTGCTGCTTTGTTACACCTAACGGCGTTGTAAGCGTAAACTGAACAGCCTGTGGTAGACCTAAACTCAAAAATATAAAACTGTGTATTTTATGACAGAACAAGGAGTCCCTCTGGAAGAGTTTCATTTAGTTAACGGCTGAAACATTTTGAAAGTGCAGTAACATACCTACTTACTAACAATTAATTTAATTGTTGGAGGAGGTATTATTTTTTTCTAATGAAATTATAATAGCATTTTATATAAATAAATATCGCGACCCTGCTTCCAACCTATTGTCGGGCCAGGGGGTGGGATGATCCCACCAATGTTCTATGGTCCGTGTCACACGAAGTTGTCTGCCAGACTTGGCCCCTAATGTTGCAAAAACCCGTTTTTTTGTCCATCCCTCAGTCGCTGTGAGCGATCGCGCGGTCTTCCGAGACCATCCCTCTCTCTCGGACAAGGGTTGTTCAAAATATCTTAGCGGACAATTCCGTGTGACACGGACCATAGAGCACTTGTGTTCTCAGAGCCGACTTGCCAAGTCCGACACTCCACACTTCTTCAATCTCTTCTTCCACTTCTTCAGCCTCCTCTCTTTCCACCAGTTCCCTCCATCTCTCTCTGTCTTCCCACCACTTCTCTGTTGTCATTACTCCCCAACACTCTCCTCGTTCTTCAGCGGCTGCCTCTATTCCGTTGATCCATTTACCTAGTTCCATTTTACATTTAGATATTAAACATTAAAAATAATACATTGTTGAGTAGTTTCTTTTGATATTTTGACAAAGACCCACAGTTCATAACCAGCAGAGCAGTTTTTAAATCTCAACTATTTAAAAGTTAAATAAAAAAATACCTAGATATTTAAATATTTAATTTTATTAAAATAATAATATTTTAATATTTATTTAATAATATTTTTAATTTTATTTAGGGCTTTAAAATGAACAAACTGAATCAAATAACCTTCCCATTGTTACCCTGCAATATTTGATTTTTTTTTTAACTTTTCGAATTATTTAAATTATAAAGAGCCATTGAAGAACCCACTAAGGAGACGCAGGTAGCCGACCTCTGCATTATTGGAAACATATGAAAATGTTATGTTTGCAATTTTCAGAAATAGGTAGGTACTTGATTTATCCTCCTCAGACCCAGAAATGTTTTTGCCCGGATTTTGGTGAAATTTATTTTCCTAAGAAAAGATAATGTAAAAAATTTAAAAAAATATATATATACCTTTGTAAAATATATGTTTTTTTAAGTTTGTATTAATTTTTATTCACTAATTAAAAATTTTAAAATTTAAAGAAAAAAAATGTTAAAATATGATCTCTGCTGTTTTGTTATGGCATTGAAGCAATAAAACATTTATGTTTTAAATTTCACAATGAATAGGTAATTACAATTTAATTAAATAACTGTTGTCACCAACACTGTTCATCATAGTAATGGACGAGTTGTTGAAGAAAGCAGAGCCGAATGAGGGGATCGATACTCAAACGTTGATTTATGCGGATGATGTGGTGGTGTGGGGAGAAACTAGGGAGGAAGTGCAGTTAAAGATTGATAAGTGGAGTGAAGAGACAGAGAAGATGGGTTTGAGAATAAGCGAAGAGAAGAGTGAAGTAATGACAATGGAAAGAAAGAAGCTTAAACACGGTCATGCTAGGATCAAGCTTGGAGAGGGATGGTTGAAGGAGGTGGAAGAGTTTAAGTATCTGGGTAGCCTGCTCACCAACAAGGCTAAAGTAGACAGAGAAATACAAGAAAGAAGAAAGAAAGCAGAGGCATTTTATCAAGCAGTGAGGAAGTTGCTGTGGAATGAGAAGTTTCCACAAGTCTGCAAGATCATTATGTACAAGATGTATTTCCTGCCAATTCTAACATATGGGGCAGTGACGTGGTCAGCAGGTGGAAAGGAAATGAATCAGCTACAGGCAGCTGAGATGAAGTTTTTGAGGAGTGTGAAGGGGGTGACAAGAATGGATAGGATCCAAAGTAGGAAGATAAGAAAAGAGCTTGGGGTTGAAAGATTGGTGTTCAAGCTGGGAAGAGAGAGGCTTAGGTGGTTCGGCCACATGAAGAGGATGGGAACCGATAGAGTGCCAAGGCGGGTGTTTGAAGCGGCTACAGGGGGAACTCGGAGAGTGGGGCGACCAAGAGACAGGTGGATTGGACTGATCAAGGAGGATGTGTTGGAGAGAGGAGGAAGGTGGAGTGAGTTGGAGGCTGAGAGACAGTGGGAGGACAGAACATGGTAAAGGAATTTGTGGAACAATTAGAAGTGGAAGAAGAAGAAGAGGAGGAAGAAGAGGAGGAAACGCCAGGCGTGGCCAGCCGGTTTCCAGGAGTCCTGCGGCCCTAGTGTTGGTGGGAATACCCACCCCCTGACCCATTAAATTGGAACCAGGGATGGATTATTATTATTAACTGTAAAAAGGGTTTCCAATGGGTACCATTTTTTTGGAAGCTAATATTCAAATGATTGGCACAGCGTCGACCAATCACTGACAATCTTCAAAAAAATTCTGTTGGGTGCTGAACCTAGTACATCTAAAAAACTGAATTTCAAGTCCCTACGACTTCTGTGGCTCAGCAAATAAATACCGAAGTCAGTCGCTTTAGAATTAGAATATAGATGTAGAAAAACAGTTTATACCAGCGTCATAAAGCTTTAACAGCACGGAAAACAAAAATAAAAGATTCGTGGCCACTAATTTCGGTATCATTATTCAGAAATCTATATTACAATGGAAACATCATTTGCGCATAATCCACAAGGAAAATGGCGGACCAAACAACATAAATTCACCGAATTCCACTAAGTTCCAAATCAATTCTTCAAACAAGTGAATTATCTGGTTTATTATGTTTTTCAACTGTTACTTCAATAATTTCTAACATTTTTCTTAATCAACAAATTATTTGAAACTTGCACATATTAAATATTTTTAGAGGTATGTTCTAAACTAGATAAAAATGTCATTCATGACTCTTAACTTTTATCGTTTCGATTTTGTGACCTGTCAAACAGGGGATTTTTTGCGCCACCCCGTATGTATTTTATTATTAATTTATTTTAAAATGTCTGGGCACCATTTACAATAATTTCTGATAATCACAAAAAATACTGAATTTTATTAAAAAAATACTGAATCACTCTTCCGTCTCTCACACAGAGTGATTTCCTGCCAGATATAATATGCTGACCACATAGTTAGGGCAAAGTTATGACTATGAGAGTAAGCTATGAAGTTGTATATTGATTCAATACACTTGATGCTGTTCTTGCTTTTTCTATATTCACAACCATTTGCAAAGTAGACATTAATTATTTCTTGTATTTTCCTCTAAAATAGGTCCGAACCGTCCGATGATAGCAACAAATTGCTAACCGCTCTTAATCTCAGTGAGATTTGGGCTCCACCGAGGTTGTGGTTTGAATGAAAAGATTGAAAGTGAATGACCGACTCATAAAGTTAATGTTATTACTTGATTGTTTCAGATCTGAGTAACGCAAGATGGAGCCGGAAATTATACGAGAAGTTTATTGCAACAGATTATGGGTAACTGAGACCCAGAAGCAAGAGCCTGATATAAACCTGGACCCAGCTTCTGATCCACTAGCGTTGGATGTCAAGCCAAAACCTGAGCCGTCTTCAGTTAAACTGGAGCTGAATCCACCATTGGAACCAGAAACCGAACTCAATAAAGATCCATTTGACACCGCATTGCATGTCGAATCTACGTCGGAATCAATGGATGTGAAACTAGACTCTGACCCGCTCGATATTACCGACAGTATCATGCCGAGAATGGAATCTACATTCGAATCAGTCTCATTGTACCAAGAATCATCGATGACTCCGAATCCACCAAGCATGACACGATCTAATTCAACCGACAACCAAGTGTTTGATTCAGTGTCTTCGCTTTGTCGTTCAGATTGTGTGGACTCTGAATCCCGAGATGAGGACTCGATCCGACACACTTCCGACACTTCTCTTCCTGCCCGGCAACATCTGAAACAATGCTTTGTGTCTCTCCGAAGAGTGAGTCTGTCGGAATTATCATCCAACCGCACGGCTCCTGTAATTGCCACAGATCTCTCCCCGATTCAATCACCAGTCAAAGAACCTCTTTCAACTTCCCGTAGCTTAAGACGATCAAGTGAAACTCCTAGGAAATCTAATTCAGCATCAAAGAAGTTCATCTGTAAAGTTTGCTTCCGTGCATTTTCTTCTCATGTAAAACTACGTAAACATGAAGAAAACTTTACTACACCTCATGTTGCCTGTACCAAATGTCCAAGAATATTCTCCAGCAAGAGTGATCTAAAAGTTCATCTTCGCAGCGAACATAAGAAGGAATACCGTTGTGATATTTGTGGCAAGACTTATCTGTCGGCTCGTCGTATGCGAGAGCACATACTTAATCATTTGGAAACTCCACCGACTTGTGACATTTGTAATAAAGTGTTCAGTTCAAAGGCAAGCCTAAGCAAGCACTTATCAATTCATGACATCGACAAGGAGCTGTGCCGTGTATGTGGGAAATCAATTCCAAAATCTTATTTCGGGAATCACATGAGAGCTCACAATAAGGAGAACATTTGCGACATGTGTGGTAAGGCATTTTCTATTAAGAGGGTACTTAAGCGTCATATTCTTCAAATTCACTTGAATATAAGTGATTACGATTGTAAATTGTGTGGACAGTCATTTTCAAGAAAGTTTAGTCTCAAAGTGCATCAGGTTGTGCACTCTACTTCACGAGATCACAAATGTAATGTGTGTGCGAAATCATTTAAGTCTGGTCCCTATCTTAAGATCCATAAAAATATCCATAACAAAGTATTCAAATGTGGCATATGTGCCAAGCTATTTGGAACAAAGTCTTCTCTTAAGCTTCACCAGGTTGTGCACTCTTCCACAAGAGCACACAAATGCGATATGTGTACGAAATCATTTAAGTCCGGTATCCATCTTAAGCATCATATGAAGATACACAACAAGGTATTGAAATGTGACGTATGTAACAAGTTATTTGGATGTAAAAATACACTTATTATTCATATGTTAGTACACTCAAATACTCGAGATCACAAATGTGATGTGTGTGTGAAATCATTTAAGTCCAAACAACAACTTACGCAACATATGAAATACCACAACAAGGTATTGAAATGTGACATATGTAACAAGCTATTTGGATGGAAGCAATCACTCACTAGTCATATGTCGGTGCACTCGACTACCCGAAATCACAAATGTGATGTGTGTGATAAATCATTTCCAGCAGAACATAATCTTAAGATACATATGCTGAATCACAATAAGACATTCAAATGTGCCATATGTGAAAAGTTATTTGCTACAAAGTATCAACTCGCATATCATACTATATCACATTTGAATGTACTGGATTTCAAATGTGAAGATTGTGGAAAGGGTTTCCCTTCAAATTCCATTCTCAATGAGCATAAACTATGCCATATGGCTCGAAGATACCCCTGCGGAAAATGTGACGAGACCTTTGATGACAAACCCAATTTGAATGAGCACTTCAATGTACACTTGAATAAACTACCATGTTATCTTTGTGCCGAATGTGACATGACCTTCACTGACAAGCTTTCTGTGAAGCAACATAATATGTTATTGCACGTTACACTCAATAGCTATCCTTGTACAGAATGCAATGGAACCTTTCCGGACAAGCCATCTCTAAAACAGCATATGCTACTTCACTTAAATACATCCGAATGCTTTCCTAGCCAAGAATGTGAAAACACTTCTGCTTTCAAGCGAGCTACAAAGAAACATGCTACACATAACTTGAATACATCCGAATGCTTTCCTAGCGAAGAATGTGAAAACACTTCTGCTTTCAAGCGAGCTACAAAGAAACATGCTACACATAACTTGAATACATCCGAATGCTTTCCTAGCGAAGAATGTGAAAACACTTCTGCTTTCAAGCGAGCTACAAAGAAACATGCTACACATAACTTGAATACATCCGAATGCTTTCCTAGCGAAGAATGTGAAAAGACTTCTGCTGACAAGCGAGCTACGAAGAAACATGCTACACATAACTTGAATACATCCGAATGCTTTCCTAGCGAAGAATGTGAAAAGACTTCTGCTGACAAGCGAGCTACGAAGAAACATGCTACCTTGAATAAACCGGAAAAGGTTTCTAGCAAGGAACGTGAAAAGACTTCTGCTGACAAGCGAGCTAGGAAGAAACATGCATCACATAACTTGAATTCACCCGAAAACAATCCTATCGAAGAATGTGGAAAGACTTCTGCTGGCAAGCGAGCTATGAAGGAACATGTAACACATGACTTGATCACAAGCGCAGAATGTAAAATAACGTTTGCTGTGGAACAACATGTATCACTGCACTTTACACTCAAAAGCTATCCTTGTACAGAATGTGAAGAAGCATTTTCTCGCAAGCGCTATTTGAAACATCACGTATTGCATCAACATCAGCGGCCGAGTGACAGCCCCAGGTTTCCATGCTCCTGTTGCAGTAATGTTTTTGCGTCGGAAGAAGAACTGAAAAGTCATCTTAAGAGCCACGGATTGTTTTGTGTCGCATGCGACTTGATCTGTTTGGACGTAGCTTTGTTTAAAACTCACTTCAAGGACGTTCATGGCGGTGACAGAAAACACAGTTGTAAAACCTGCGGCAAACGATTTAAAAGACAGAGGAAGCTTAGAAAGCATGAAGAAATCCACATAGAAACTTCTTTACAAAGTTCGGATTGTGGCAATATAATTCCGAAGGAAGAGATCCTCGATCATCATGTGAAGCAAGAGTGCGATGGTGGGGAATATTATTGCTTTGTATGCGCGAAACCCTTGAAATCTGAGAAGTACGTTGAACTTCATAGAAAATACCACTCTAAACCAGAACAGTGTAACATTTGCAATCAACGATTTTCCAGCAAATCAAGTCTCGACGTTCACGTGTCATTTCGACATTCTACGTAGTCTGTTGAAAATATTCTCGTTACGTCCGCTCTCAATCGTTTAAAGCGTTATGAATCTAAATTCCATCACCATCGTCTTTGAACCATGGAAGTGTGATGAAATCGAGACATCTTTCAGTTAGAAACAACCTCTAATGCATCATGAAGATCATTACCGATAAATTTACCAAGATTTCATCGTTGTGGAAGTTGCAGTCTGTCGTTTAGTTTGATAGTAATCTCAAGAATCATGAAGGATAAAGTAGCTATGGAGAAAAGTGTATCATGTACATATTTTTGCGTTGATTCTTTAATTATTGTAATGTTAATCAAAGAAATTAGCATGTTCCTCTTGAAGTCATTAGGTAGGTACTATTATGATAAAGTAGAAAGTCAATAACTGCCATTAGTATGTTAACTACTATCAATATGCCTTGTAGACAATCACTCTAAGTCTGGAATAGGTTATTCTACAGCCGCAGCGCTGAATGTTGACACCCAAGTTAAAAGCTTGATTCTATAAATTAGATCTTGATTAGGTATTACCAAGGAGGTTATATAAATAGAGTGGCCATTCGCCGCGCCGATTGAAGCTGACTTTCTGCTGGCATATTTCGCCTCACGCGCCAAAAACTCCTGGCAAGTAACGAGTCACGTCGCACGCGGTCATACGAGCGCAGTTGCAAGAGTTACAGGAATATTTTAATTGCGCGCCAATGAATACACTTAGGAGATGCGGTTGTAACATTGTTTTACTGTGATTCTAAGGAATCACCTCCAATTTTTCGATTCTTGATACTTCAAATAAATATTTGCGACATTACAGCAAGTTGAACAGAACACTTTTTGTGCATTCTGAGTTCATTTCAAAACGTTCCCATATATATTCTAATTGCGTGCCACCCAAAGTGTAAAAAGTGAATCGAAAAATGGGAGGTGATTGCTTGGAGTCGCAGTGAAACAATGTCACAAACCGCATCTCTCTAAGTGTATTCATTGGTGCGCAATTAAAAAATTACTGGTACTCTTGGACCGGCGCTCGTAAGCGCGCGTGTGAATGCATTCGTTTTCTGCCTGGAGTTTTTCCGCCTGGGAGGAGTGTCGGCTAGCCAGGAGTGGCTTCAAGACCGTAGCGTAGGCCGGTATAGCGGTTGGCCCCTCCAGAAGAATGTAACTACAACCTCCTTGGGTATTACATAATATCATACGGGGTATTTTATTATCATGTCTATCTTCATTTATAATTATGTTCAGATAAGAAGAATATTGAAACTAACATTATATCAGGGTTTCCTGCAATCTGCTGAAATGTAAGGCAACTTTAGCTACGAGGTTCATTATCGTGTCACGATATGGAATGTACATACATTATGTGGACAAAGAGGAATTGTTAATGGTCCTTGTTTACAGCAAAATTATCAAATCTAAAAATTTAAGATATTTTGGAGATCATCCATTATAGCTATATTTTTGTACCCTATTTGAAGTTTTTGATTGATATATGAAGAATGTTAAATGTGTATACTTATTGTATTTTGGACTACTATGTCATTGTCATTTTTGATCACCGAAGTGTGGTAAGCATTCACATGGATGACCACAATGCTAAATGAAGTTAAATGCATTTATTATTAAATATAATAAGTTATTTTAACTTGGAAGCAATGTTCTACTGAAATATGACAAATAATAAAATATTATCACTTATTTTTAAAGATTTATGTGGAATCATACTAAAATTGAGATAAATTAAGAATCAATTTTTTGTGAAGTAAACCATGGAATTAGTTCAATTTAAATAGTTCTGCATCAAACTACTCTGATGTTGAAATTCTGATGGGAACCAATTTTGTGACTTATTATTAGTTTATATCATTCAAAGCAATTGTTGTGTTGATTATGATTAAGACATAAAAATAAACAATTGAATTTTATAACAGATTTTGTTTTCGTTAATTTTTTGTAACTCTTTGTACCTAACGAATTTAGCTGATTGCATTTTTAATTTGACTCCTTTTTAATACATATTTTTTTTCTATAATTCTGATTTTAATCATAAATTATTAGGTAATCCTTTGTGTTACTGAAATCATTAAAAGTTTATTTTAGTTGTTAAATTCAGTTTTAAGTGATTTGGTGGTAAGGTACTAGGTAGGTACTTATTTTACCTACTGGACTGTAATGTAGGATGTTTTGAAGGAACAAATGCCTATCAATCCCTGGGTCTTGTAGGTTATCATAATTAATTACAATCGTATTTCGTAATTAATTTAATTTTATAAACATTAAAAACAAACACAACATCCTATTGGTTTAGCGGGGCTACAATAATATGTAATTTGTACTTTTCTAAATAAATAAAAATTAAAAAAAAAAAAAGATATTTAAAATGTTTGAGCGCCTGATCGTCTGCCACCCGCGGTACACATGTCGATATAGTAGGTACCACTGTCCACTGGCAAGTGACAAACATCAGCCAGCAGAAGTTTAGAACAAACAAAATCGGCGGACTGACTTTTGGTGCTAAAGAAGCCAAAAATTTAACAACAGAAATGAATATCAAGATTCCATATTCAGATATTTTATCTTCAGTAAAACAAGAAATCATATCAGAATGGTCAACTCAATGGGAGTTATATAAAACCAGTCACCAATCTCAATACACAAAAGTTCACTCATCTCCGCTGAAGACCATTCCCTGGTTTCAAGAAATCAACACTAGACGATCAAATATCACCATGGCTATCCAAATAAGAATAGGACATTGTTCCATTAAGCAACACCTTAATAGAATTGGCGTGGAAGAAACATCCATTTGTGAATGCGCTGAAGAGTCAGAAACGCTTAATCATATTATTTTCTTCCAATGCGGACTGCCGCAGTATATCAGCCCTAGAGAAGATCTAGAGAAAGAACTAAGAAGACAAAAAATCCCAAGTCCTTGGAACATAATAACAATATTATCAGAAGATAATACTGACATAAATAGTAATCTCATAAAATTTTTAAACAAATCCAACAAAAAAATATAGCAATTTAACAAGAGTACAAGAAAACATCAAATCAAACGAATGAGCGGGATCGTTCGACCAATCAGCTGGCTGAAATAGGCTTTTGCCTCAAGGCCATTAAACAAGCAAGAAGAAGAGAAGAAGACTTCTTGGTCAATATTACGTAATTATATCCTACACAATACAGGATTATCCTACAAATGTCATTTCTATTGTTTAAATAATAAACTTGTCGTTTTAAACCATGACACTAAGTTATTTCAATAGGTAGGTAGGTAGTTTATTGACGAATAAGTTGAAACATTTCGACATAACCTCAAACGGCAAGTCAAGAGTACCTTTGAGGTAGTGACTAAAATCCCGACAGCCGGGATTTTCAGGTTAAAAAAATAGTCCCGACTGGCCTTGTTTATTTATATACTGGTTAAGAACGGCTTTCAGCATGACCGTCCAGATGGCGCTATGGATAGCGTACTGGACCACGGTGCAAGAGGTCGTCGGTTCGAATCCGGCCGGGAGCACATTTTTTTTTATTTGTAATTTTCACAAGTTTTAATTCTGCCTAACCATAGAGTTATTTTTTTTTAAGTTGCCCAGTTCGAATTTGTCTACCCATAGAGAGTTTTATTCCTTAGGCTGCCCAGTAAAACCTACGGTCGGGACTATTTTTTTAACCTGAAAGTCCCGGCTGTCGGGATCGTAGTCACACCCTGCTTTTGATAATCTTGTCAAGTTGTAACAGATTTAAAGCAATCGATCATTCCTTCTCAACTAGTACCAGCCAGCTATGCATCTAAAACAGGTAGGTACGTAATATTCACAATATACTTGATGTCAATTCTTTCGCCAGTTCCGTCTTCGTCACAAACTATAATTTGTTACCACGAGCGTAAGTCTTATTTTCTACGGAAAAGCATGCAATTCTACAACTTTTAAGTATTCTTCTATCCACCTCAAGGAAACTGACCTTACATATGCAATCAGTACCTATAGGTATATTTTGTATAAAGTTAACTTTTTACCTAGGTAGGTACCTACCTACAAAGATTTGGAGCCTTTTCGTGTGGATTCTCACTACATACTAAATATTATGCTGCCTCTACGTCACACACTATAGTACCTACCTAGATACATTTGCACCTCAAAAACACTAAATAGTCTTATAATAATCATTAATCATCGTGATCTTATGGTGACTAACTTAGGTTCATTGCATTACCAAATGCAAATTTTTTAAAATTTCAATCTAGTAATTCAACTTTGAAGGACCGTGCACATCCTGTAACCTACCTTCCACATGCCTTAAAAAGCTTGTAGATAATTAATACCTACCGCTGTTATGTTGTAGGTAATCATGTTTAATTCCCAATGGGTTGCCTGTAGATTGGATGAGGACCCTCTTGACTTTTGTAAACCACGAAGAACCTGTAAAATCAGGAAGGACAGCCACTGGAATTGAACCCTGGACCTGCAGATTGCAAGTCCAAATAGCTTTAAGCTTCTTAAACCAACTTGGTGTACCTACTACATGTTTGTCCCCAGCATCATGTGCTAAGTTTCATTACTTTAACCCTCTTAGTGCCAAGGGCCGATATATCGGCTAAATTTTAAATTAAATCTCGCGCCTCTTAATGTCTTTGGAGTGTTGAACTGCTTGATCGACTGGGTTGGTAATAGTGTGGTAGTTTATTGAAAAAATTTTTGGTGGCGGTAGTGTACAGATTTCTTACTATTTTGACGCAAAATGACATTTTTTCAATTCAAAATGGCGTCTACTTTTGCTGGCATATATTTTATACATTATTTCATAGCTTCTGTAGTTTTAATCACAAAAATATGAAATTAATCATGAGTGTTGAGATAATATCAGTTATTCTAAAAAATATATTCACTTTGTTGGGAAAAATTCATTACAAAATTTGTGGCATAATAAACATTTTTTTTTTTTTTTTTTTTATAATCCAAATAAAAAAATAAAACATGTACAATAAGAATAATCATGAACTAAATTTTTGTCCAAGTCCTCATTATACTTTTACTACCATGTAAAAAAAAAAATCAACAGTTTTGGTGAAGCACTAAGCAAAGATATCAACTTTTTACTGTGACTCAACAATTTGTGAAAATATGGCCTTGCATTCTTCGCATATATACAGGAAATAATGCTGGCACTAAGAGGGTTAATACATGATTGTATGCATAATGAATGTTGTTTGTCTGCAGATGAGCAACTGATGGTGAAGGACGATGAATTAAACGTGCCATTCATCGGGTCTCCATTGCGAGCCGTCCAGTACTGTCATCTGCAGTGTTCCTAGGGAGCAAAACTTTAAGAAACAAACCAAAAAACTCTTCCATCCGTAAGTGACCTGCACGTGGAGTGGTGGGACCTATACATTTTCAAATCAAGTCAAGTCTTTTTTAAAAAATCTTGGTATTTATTTTTCTTTAAGATGTTTAATAATTTCGGCTATACTAATGTAACACTTGGGAGGTGGTTGTGATAGGACGAGCGGTCGGTTGTAAAAATCCCATGAGTTACAAATTGATTAGTTTAGATAGAATACTTTATTTTAGATTAACCACGTGTGAATTTAACTGTTACAAAAGCCTACATGATGTGAGGAGTGAACTAACTAGAAGCCTGTGCTGAACTCGACTGGCTATTGCATTCTCCCGATGGTCGCATCAAAGATCTAGATGACACAGCTAATCACACGGTCTGATCGTGAGATCGGCTGAGCTAGCTTGCGCGTAAAGCTTTGCATTATAGATATTAGAGAAACCTGACATCCTAATAATGTCGAATTACCGCGTGGTCAGTTCAGACTTCTAGTGGGAAAATGTGCACAAAAAATGTACTTGTTACACTTACGTTGGAGGCGTCATGTTGGGGTCCATTGTAATCATGCTCAATAGTTACCGTTTCTTATTTGCTTCAGATCTGAGTCACGCTTACAAGATGGATCCGGAAATTATACGAGAAATTTATTGCAACAGCTTATATGTCACTGAGACTAAGAAGCAAGAGCCTGATGTAAACCTTGACCCAGCTTCTGATCCACTAGCAATGGATGTCGAACCAAAACCTGAGCCGTCTTATGTTAAACTAGAGCTGGGTCCGTCATTGGAACCAACAACCGAACCCGATAACGATCCACTTGACACCGCATCGCATGTCGAATCTACGTCGGAATCAATCGATGTGAAGATAGACTCTGACCCGCTCGATATTACCAACAGTATCATGCCGAGGATGGAATCTACATTCGAATCAGTCTCATTGTGCCAAGAATCAACGGTGACTCCGAATCCACCACGCATGACACGATCTAATTCAACCGACAACCAAGTGTTTGATTCAGTGTCTTCGCCTAGTCGTTCAGATTGTGTGGACTCTGAATCCCGAGATGAGGACTCGATCCGACACACTTCCGACACTTCTCTTCCTGCCCGGCAACATCTGAAACAATGCTTTGTGTCTCTCCGAAGAGTGAGTCTGTCGGAATTATCATCCAACCGCACGGCTCCTGTAATTGCCACAGATCTCTCTCTTCAATCATCCATGAACAAACTTCCTGCAACTTCCAATAACCGAAAACAGTTACGTGGAACTCCCAGGAAATCTAATTCCGCGTCAAAAAAGTTCATCTGTAAAGTTTGCTTCCGTGTATTTTCTTCTCATGACAAACTACGTAAACATGAAGAAATCTTTTCTAAACCTCATGTCACCTGTGCCAAGTGTTCGAGAATATTCTCCAGCAAGAGTGATCTAAAAGTACATCTTCTGAGCGAACATAAGAAGGAACACCGTTGTGATATTTGTGGCAAGACTTATCTGTCGGGACAACATATGCGAGAGCACAAACGTAATCACTTGGAGACTACTCCGACTTGTGACGTTTGTAAGAAAGTGTTCAGTTCAAAGTCATGCCTAAGCAAGCACTCATCAATTCATGACATTCACAAGATGCCGTGCCATGTATGTGGGAAATCAGTTTCAAAATCTTCTTTTGCGAGACACTTGAAAACGCACAACAAGAAGTTCATTTGCGACATGTGTGGAAAGACATATTGTAATAAGTTGAACCTTAAGCATCATCTACTTCAAATACACTTGCATATCAGAGATTACGACTGTAAATTGTGTGGACAAACATTTTCAAGAAAGTTTAGTCTCAAAGTGCATCAGGTCGTGCACTCTACTTCACGAGATCACAAATGTGATACGTGTGTGAAATCTTTTAAATCCCGTATGTATCTTAAGCGCCATATGATAAGCCACAACAAGGTATTCAAATGTGATATTTGTAACAAATCATTTGGAAGAAAGTCTGAGCTTGAAGTGCATCAGTCAGTGCACTCTACTACACGAGCACACAAATGTGATACGTGTGCGAAATCATTTAAGTGCGGATTGCATCTTAAGCTCCATATGAGGAACCACGACAAGGTATTTAAATGTGATATTTGTGACATGTTATTTGGAACAAAGTCTTCTCTTAAACAGCATCAGGTAGTGCACTCTACATCACGAGATTACAAATGTGATGTGTGTGTGAAATCATACAAGTCCAATATTTATCTTCAGAATCATATGAAGAGCCACAACAAGGTATTGAAGTGTGACGCATGTGACAAGTTATTTGGATTGAAGGCTTCACTTATTTCTCATTTGTCGGTGCACTCTACTACACGAAATCACAAATGTGATGTGTGTGATAAATCATTTCCAGCAGAACATAATCTTAAGCGGCATATGCTGAGTCACAATAAGAAATTCAAATGTGCCATATGTGAAAAGTCATTTGCTAGAAAGAATCGACTCAGAAATCATGTATTACAATCTCATTTGAATATACTGGATTTTAATTGTGAAGTGTGTGCAAAGAGTTTCGTTTCAAAGTCCATTCTCAATGAGCATAAGCAATGCCATATGGCTCGAAGATACCCCTGCGGAAAATGTGACAAGAACTTTGCAAGCCAGCGAACCTTGAATACACATATGTTTGTGCACTTGAATAAACTAACATGTTATCTGTGTACCGAATGTGACATGACCTTCACTGACAAGCCATCTGTGAAGCAACATATGTTGATGCACGTTACACTCAATAGCTATCTCTGTTCAGAATGTGACGAAACCTTTCCGGACAAGCCATCTCTAAAACAACATATGCTACTACACTTAAATACACTTGAATGCTTTCCTAGGGAAGAACCCGAAAAGATTTCTGCTGTCAAGCGAGCTACGAAGAAACATGCTACACATAACTTGGTAACACCCGAATGCCTTCCTAGCGAAGAACGTGAAAAGACTTCTGCTGTCAAGCGAGCTTCGAAGGAAAATGTGACCCATAACTTGAATACACCCAAAGGCTTTCCTAGCGAAGAATGTGAAAAGACATCTGCTGACAAGCGAGCTACGAAGAAACATGCTTCACATAACTTGAATACACCAATAGGCTTTCCTAGCGAAGAATGTGAAAAGACTTCTGCTGACAAGCGAGCTTCGAAGAAACATGCTTCACATAACTTGAATACACCCATAGGCTTTCCTAGCGAAGAATGTGAAAAGACTTCTGCTGACAAGCGAGCTTCGAAGAAACATGCTTCACATAACTTGAATACACCCGAAAGCTTTCCTAGCGAAGAATATGAAAAGACTCCTGCTGTCAAGCGAGATTCGAAGGAAATTGTGACACAGAACTTTAACACACTTGAAACCATTCCTAGCGAAGTATGCGATATAGCGTTTGCTGACGAGCCATTTGTGGAACAACATGTATCGCTTCACTTTACACTCAAAAGCTATCCTTGTACGGAATGTGAAGAAGCATTTTCTCGCAAGCGCTATTTGAAACACCACGTATTGCATCAACATCAGCGGCCGAGTGACAGCCCCAGGTTTCCATGCTCATGTTGCAGTAATATCTTTGCGTCGGAAGAAGAACTGAAAAGTCATCTTAAGAGCCACGGATTGTTTTGTGGCACTTGCAACTTGATCTGTTTGGATGTAGCTTCGTTTAAAACTCACTTCAAGGACGTTCATGGCGGTGACAGAAAACACAGTTGTAAAACCTGTGGCAAACGATTTAAAAGTCGTAAGAAGCTTAGAAAACATAAAGAAATCCATTTAGAAACTTCTTTACAAAGTTCGGGTTGTGGCAATATAATTCCGAAGGAAGAGATCCTCGATCATCATGTGAAGCAAGAGTACGATGTTGGGGAATATTATTGCTTTGTATGCGCGAAACCCTTGAAATCTGAGAAGTACGTTGAACTTCATAGAAAATACCACTCTAAACCAGAACAGTGTAACATTTGCAATCAACGATTTTCCAGCAAGTCAAGTCTCCACGTTCACGTGTCATTTCGACATTCTACGTAGTCTGCCGTCGATTAATCTCGTCCGCTCTCAATCGTTTAATAGCGTTATGAATCTAAATGTCCATCACCATCGTCTTCAATCCATGGAAGTGTGAAGAACTCAAGACCAATCGTTCATTCGGAGACATCTTTTAAAGCATCATGAGAGGCCCACATTAATGATTAATTAATTGATCGTTCATTGTTGTGGAATTTGCAGTACGGCGTTTATTTTCATTAATAATCTCATGAATCACAGGGGATACAATGTACGGAGAAAAGTATACGTATGTTAAAATTTTGTGTTGATATTTCAATTTATCTAATGTTAATCAAAGAAAAAAGTATGTTCCTCTTGAAGTCATTGGTACAATTTTGATAAAGTAAAAAGTCAATAACTGCCATTAACTGTTAACTACTATCAATATGCTTCATTCTAATCACTCTATATCTGGGATAGGTTACTCTACAGCGGCAGCACTGAATGTTTCCACCCAAGTTGAAAGCTCGATTCTTTAAATTAGACCTTGATTAGGTATTACATAATATCAGTCTGTGTATTTTCATTATCATTTCTACATTCATTTATAATAATGTTCACATAAGAAGAATATTGAAACTAACATTATGTCAAGTTTCCCTGCAATCTGCTGAAATGTAAGGTAACTTTGCCTATAGGTTCATTGTCTTGTCATGATACGGAATGTATACATTATTAGGACAAATAGGGATTGTTTATGGTCCTTGTTTACAGAGAAATTATCATATCTAAAAATGTAAGTTTTTTTGGAGATCATCCATATAGCTATATTTTCTGTGCCCTATTTGAAGTTTTTGATTGATATATGAAGAATGTTAAATGTTATATTGTATTTTGGACTACTGTGTCATTGTCATATTTTTATCACTGGAGTGTGGTCATGGATGACCACAATGCTAAGTAAAGTTAATTGCATTTATTATTAAATAGAAAAAGTCATTTAAACTTGGAAGCAATGTTCCACTGAAATACGACAAATAATAAAATATTATCACTTAACTTAAAAGATTTCAGAATAATCGTACTAACATTGAGATGAGTTAAGAATCAAATTTGTGTGGAATAAACCATGGAATTAGTTTAATTTAAATAGTTCTGGATCAAACTACTCTAATGGTGAAATTCTGATGGGAACCAATTGTGTGACTTATTATTAGTTTATTTATATCATTCAAAGCAATTGTTGTGTTGATTATGATTAAGACATAAAAATAAACAATTTAATTTTATAACAGATTTTGTTTTCGTTAATTAGTAACTCTTTTGTACCTAACGAATTTAGCTGATTGCATTTTTAATTTGACTCCTTTTTAATACATTTTTTTCTATAATTATGATTTTAATCATATTATCCTCGTGTTACTGAAATCATTAAAAGTTTATTTTAGTTGTTAAATTCATTTTTCTCATCTCAGAAATTTATGTCAATTTTCGTTCCTTTACCTTGATTTAAAATGTAATACTGATTTGTTTGATCATCAATCCCTGCGTCATGTAGGTTATCATATTTAATTGCAATCGTTATTAGACGAATCGTATTTTGTAATAAATTTTATTTTATAAACATTAAAAAGCAAAATGTGACATTTCAAAAGTTTGAGCGCCTGATCGTCCGCCACCCGCGGTACACATGCCGATCGATATAGTAGGCACCACTTTTACCACTGGTAAAAGAACAAACAAACAAAATTGGCTGACTGTCACTTCTTAATAAATATTACGTGATTATATCCTGCACAATTCAGGATTATCATAAAAATTAAATTTATATTGATTAAATGATAAACTTATCATTTTAAAACCATGTCACTAAGCTGTTTCAACAGTGTATTGAAGAATAAGTTGAAACATTTCGACATAACCTCAAACGGTAAGTCAAGAGATGCTTTTGATAATCTTGTAACATATTTAAAGCAATCGATCATTCCTTCTCAACTAGAACCAGCAATGCACCCAGAGGTACCTACGTAATATTCACAATACCTATACCTACTTGATGTCAATTCTTTCGCCAGTTCCGTCTTCGTCACAAACTATTTTTGTTGCCACGAGTACCTAGTAGTGTTGCAAATTTTCATGAAAATTTTTTTTTTGCAAATTTTCAAAAACTGCAAATATTTTACTTTTGAACGTAATGCGTATTTATTTATATATGTAAATCATTGTATTTAAGTATTCAGCCTGTATTTGACTTCCAAAAATGTATGGGTACTTATACAGCGTGTAGAGCTACCCATGCATCCTATCCATGATCTATTGATTGATAGGATATTTCACTATGGATATTCCATAAAGCTACCCTTTTAAATCGTTTGACGTACATTTCGTTTCGATCGGCCTAGCCGTTTTTGAGATATGACATCACTTCCGGGTCCAAAATGGCGGCATCAAACCAGTCATAACAAAAGGCACATCAGACGCCAAAACTGCACATGTGGTAACAATTTCAGATTGATCGGTTCAGCCGGTTAGGCTGTGGCCGTGACGCAACGTTTACTGACCTAGTCCGAGGAAGATGAAAGGGTGTAATTTCATTGTTTTCACGGCCCTCTAGCTCGCAAAGGGCATAATCTAATATTCCCCAATTTTGAGCATGTGGTGGGGTGGGCCATAGCTCGAAATTAAATTTCGCAACAATATGAGATTTTCCAATTTCAAGATCCAGTAGGCCGAAAATGCCATGTTATTTTGCTTTGGTAGGTACAGTAAAAGTGTTCGTCAGCTTCTCAGTCTTATTACCTATATTTGAGTTATGTATTTTAACGGTATGTTGTGTGGGAGTGTGCCCACTGTTGTATATGACTTGGCGTATACTTGGCTGTATACGACACCTAATATAAAACCAATTTAAAACCATTGATATTTCCTATCCATGATGTTGATCTCTATTCTCTACCCATGCAGTAGTAACAACACTAAGGACTGAAATTCTATAGTCACTTGCATTACCAATGAGTGGGAAAATTTTAATTTTTTTTTTGAAAATTTTCAAGAGTCGTTGAAAATTTTCAATTGAAAATTTTCAACGTCCCAACACTAGCCACGAGCGAAATCAAATCCTTGTAGGTAGGTAGGTAGGTAGGTAGGTAAGTCTTTTTTCTGCAAAAAAAGCATGCATGCAATTCTACAACTTTTAAGTACCTATTCTTCTCTCCACCTAAAGGAAAACTGACCTTACGTACCTACCTATGTTCAATCAGTACCTAGGTATATATATTTTGTATAAAGTTAACTTTTTACCCTACAAATATTTTGAGCCTTTTCGTACGGATTCTCACGGAACTAATTAATAGGCTAGGTACCTACATCACTCACTGTAGTTACCTAGTTACATTTGCACCTCCAAAACATTAAATTACGTTATAACCATTAATCATCATGATCTTATGGGGACAAACTTAGGGTCTAGTCGTTCAGTGTGTTACCAAATGCTAATTTTTTAAAATTTCAATCTAGTAGGTAATTCAACTTTGAAGGACCGTGCACATCCTGTTACCTGCCTTCCACATGCCTTAAAAGCTAGTAGATAGTCAAGGCACCTACCGCTGTTATGTTGTAGGTAATCATGTTTTATTCCCAATGGGTTGCCAATATATTGGACGAGGACCCTCTTGACTTTTGTAAACCACAAAGAACATGTAAAACCAGGAAGGTCAGCCACGGGAATGGGGTTGTTCACTGCCATTTGCTCTCACTCGCAGCGCTAGCGGCATTGGAGGTGCCTCTCTCTGATTGGTTGGTTTCTGAATCCAAGATCTCTGATTCAAACTCCCGCCAAGGTTTAAAAACCTTCCATTCCGCTAGATGCATTTTGATTGGCTCTCTCCCGGACGATTAGAACAGCAGCGCCATCTACAATAGTTTTGCGTGAACAACCCCATTGAACCCTAAACCTTCAGATTGCAAGTCCGAATAGCTTTAAGCTGCCTGAGGCAACTTGTTTTACCTAGTACCTACATTTTTGTCCTCGGCATCATGTACGTACTAGGTTTCATTACTTTAATACATGATTGTTTGAATAATGAATGTTGTTTGTCTGCAGATGAGCAACTGACGGTGAAGGTTGGTGAAGTGGACGTGCCATTCATCGGGTCTCCATTGCGAGTCGTCCAGTACTGCCATCTGTAGTGTTCCCAGGGAGACTACACTTCAAAAAACAAACCAACAAAACTCTTCCATCCGTAAGTCACCTGCACATGGAGTGGTAGGACTTACGCTAAGTTCCCATACTTCGCATTCGTTTCGCTTTCGCTTCAGTTTCGCTAAAGTTGAAGTTTTCCCAACATTATTTTTTGGCGAAAAGGTAGCCATTTTGGGAAATTGAACCAAAAGCAAACCGAAATCGAAGTACGGGAACCCAGCCTTAAACATTTTCAAATCTTACGCTAAGTTCCCATACTTCGCATCCGTTTCGCTTTCGGTTCAGTTTCACTTAAGTTGAAGCTTTCCCAACATTATTTTTCGGCGAAAAGGTAGCCATTTTGGGAAATTGACCGAAACCAAACCGAAATCGAAGTACGGGAACCCAGCCTAAAACATTTTCAAATCAAGTCAAGTCTCTTAAGGGTAATTTTCTGAAAAAGTGGCATTTTCGAAAAAATTTCTTCAAAAAACAAAAATCCTTTAAAATTTAGTTTTTAATATATGTAGATGATTAATTGATGAATAAGTATATTTAACACACCTGCAACGCTGGATTATTATCATAAACAAATTACCATTGACATGCATAGGGAATAATTGTTGCACCAGTGACATTTCAATACATATTATTTATTTCTATTTTGTTGGTAGCAATAGCAACGCCAAGTTTTTGTACTGGTCACTAAATGTGATCATATCCAATGAAATTAGAAGTAATAGATACATAGGACACATGTTAACATGGTAATACCACGTGACATAGTAAAAGTATATTTTTCCTTCCTTGCTCGATGAATATATTCGCATCAAGTTGATTTTAATCAGCAGCACTCTTTCACCTCGTCAACAACCATTGCAATGGATGCCTTACCAACTTAAAACACTAAATATACCTATAACTGTTAGCAATATAGGGAAAAATAAGGGATATATATATTACTGGTAATACCAGTGACCGTTTTTCCCGAGACACATCTTTCACTTGAAATATCTTCATATCTATCAATATTTTAAGTAAACAAACATCATTTTATGAAAGAACCGCATTTTATGATGCAGAAAAACTACTTTGCGTAGGTGATAACTTGTAATTACGTGTCAAAACAATAGTGCGATTGTGCAAAAGTAGGGTCGGGACAAAATGGCTCCCAATGTTAAAGATAGGACATTCAAAATTATAAATATTAATAACTAATTAATTAATAGCTTAAATCAATTCAATTATATTGTATTATGTTCAGAATTTGATATCTATAAGATAAACACAACTTTTGTATTAAAATTATTAGTGTTTTCAAGATTACACTATGGGACAGGAAATTCCCCTTTTTCAGAAATTCACCCTTAAAACAATCTTATGTATTTTTTATCCTTAAAGATGTTCAATAATTTCAGCTATTCGACACTAAAAGTTGCAATACGCCACCTAGCGTAAAAAATAACATCTCCCTACCGAGTGAGCCTTCAGTACGCAAAGTACGCATGCGGGCAAGTCACTTATATGTCAATCGTATAAAGAGTTCAGTAAAAGCTATAACTACTCGCAAAATAATAGAAATTGGTGAATACCTTAGTGTCAACGATCAAATACAATCGGCATCTAGTGGAGCGGTCGCTCCACCCAGCCAAGTCGTACTATACACTCACACTCACTCAACATACCGTAATTGCCTAATAAACTGAGGAGCAGACCAACCACTTTTACTGTAAGCAACAACATGGCATTTTCGGCCTACTGGATCATAAAATTGGAAAACCTCACATTGTTGTGAAATATCTTAATTTCGAGCTATGGCCCACCCCACCCCATATACCAAATTTTGGAACAATAGGTTATGCCATTTGCGAGCTAGAGGGCCGTGAAAACAGTGAAATTACATCACTTTCATCTTCTTCTTCTTCTTCTTTAGATGATGATTCAGATATCAGGAAACACCGCTATCACCGCCACAGCCTAAACGGCTGAGCCGATCGATCTGAAATTTTTACCACATGTGCACTTTTGGCGTCTGATGTGCCTTTTTATAAAACCAACCGGAAGCCGCCATTTTGAAACCGGAAGTGACATCATATCTCGAAAATGGCTAGACCGATCGGAATGAAACTAGCACCAATCGATTCAGACGGTTCTCTTTATGAAATATCAATAGTGAAACTAAAGTTGTCTAATTACTGAAACCGGAAATGACGTCATAGTTATGCGAAATCTGCGAAAATTCACTTCTCTGTTATATAAAAAACTATTAATATCTATTCAGAAGGCTTATAATGATACATACCATTTAAAGAAATAAATTCTAGGTGGCAGTTATTTCAGCCGCCATATTGAAATCCGGAAGTGATGCCATATCTTGAAAACGGCTGGACCGATTGGAACGATGCTTTCGCAATTCTTCATGGAATATCTCTTTCAGCTTATATTTAGAACCAAACAAAACTTTTCTTAGTAACCAATTCGTAAATGGCGTATTTTTTTAAAATGAATTAGTCATTCTCATTGTTGCTCCGATATGTCTTACAAGTTGTGTTAATAAACTAAAAAAATTAGTGATATCCCCATAAAAAAACACTCCGTGTAAAAATACCAGCCAAGTCTCTTCAACTATAAAAAAAATAGAAGAAATCTAAAAATTCAGCACTGAAAAGGAGTGATATCAAAAAATGGGCCAAGTCAAAACTTAATTTTAAAAACTAAAATATCCTTGGCGCATCGTTTTTTACGGCATTTTAGGGTAGATAGATTTTATGTACATCACACATCTGGCCTATACTTCTAAACGATCTATATGCACGATGCGCCATGTATATTTTGGTTTTTAAAATTAAGTTTTGACTTGGCCCATTTTTTGATATCACTCCTTTTCAGTGCTAAATTTTTAGATATCTTCTATTTTTTTTATAGTTGAAGAGACTTGGCTGGTATTTTTACACGGAGTGTTTTTTTATGGGGATAATCATTACAGCACACATTCAGTCAAATTCTTGTGAGAACTGATGTCTATAGGTCACTAGCCAAGCTTTCTCCCGCTATGGTGCTGCAGCGCTGCCATCGGTAGTGAGTATGAAGTGTAAAGTAAGCTTTGAAGTAAGCTGTTCGTGCACTCAAAATTAAAACTAGCGAAACTTTATTTTGACAGGCGTAAGTAGATGTACCTACTTACTGTTTAGATACATGTTTTACTCTAGTATAATAAAATGTGTAAAAATATAGTCCATCGCCCAGGTGGCCGGAGCTCCCCCCCTCTGCGGACGCATGGAGACAATACTTTTTCGAAAGATCGTTAAATTTGTAGTAGAATTTCACTTGTCTGCACTTTAGCGCCTGGTGGGTGCGGTCAGGGGGGCCCGAAAAGTCAAAATTATACAATCTTCCAACCCGAATATCTTTTGATGCAAGTACACGATTTATAATCGGGTTTCAAATTCAAAATCAACAATAAAAAATCTCAAAAAAATTTAGGGTGCATTTTTTTGTGTGACCTTGAACAGCAAAAGTAGCCAAATTTTGGGAAATTTTGGAAACGAAATAACTCACGAACGAATAAATATTTTTCAACACTCTTTGCAGGAATTTACTTCTATGATAAATACCTACAAATTTTATTTCCCATTATTTTCTGTGTGACCTTGAACTAAGAAGTTGATGTTCCCACAAAACGGGGCAAGTGGGCAAAATCTCCCCCCACCAGGCGGAGTTTCAAAACCTATTATTTTTTGATTGAGCTTTATAATTTCAGTAAAATTTAACTAGTTTTAACTTTTGCGGTTGGTTGGGGTAGCTTTGGGGCGGTTTTAGGTGTAATTTTGGATTTATTTTTAAAAATTTAAAATTCGTCAATCGATGAAGTAGAGCATGAAAACCCACAAATATTACTTAATATGATCTGTTTTAGTTGTTTTCAGATGTTTTTCATGTATTAACACTACTTTTCAAACAATGTGAAAAAGTCAAAATTTTTACTCCGGGGGGTAACGCTTTATAAAATTATACAGAAGGGTGTATATTTATATCTTATTTACAAATATAAAATCAGATATATAAAATATGTTATCGTATTGTCACAATTATTTTTACGTTTTTTATTTTTATGAAAATCCCCATTGGTTGGGGGTGATTCCGCCCAACATAGTTAAGAAACCCCAAAAAGTGGAAGAAATCGAAATTTTGGTTTTGGGGGAATATTGCAAAATAGTTTATTTTGTACTCTTAATGACTACCACTCCCGAATGTGATAAAAAATTCACAGTATTTTCTTCTGATCACGTATGTAAAAATATTTTTGAAAATGTAAAAAAAAATTACTTTTTTGCCTTTTGGGAGCTACGCAAGTACTGATTAAGGCCTTTAACCTTCTTATATTATCTTCCAAGGTAACCTTCTATTAGTTGATTTTCACTTTTTTAATTTTCAAAGCATTTTAATTTTTTTGGAAAAAAAGTCAAAATTTTGACTTGACGGTAGAATGAGATTTTAAAAAATACTATGTAGTGTTGTTTTATATCCCATTTCTAAATATGTGTTCAGAAAGACTCTATCTCTTCCCGTCTGGTCACAATTAATTAATAAAGTACTCAAAAAAGTCCAAAAATTGCACTTTCACCCCCCCCCCCCCCCTTTACACCACACCCACCAGGGGTCAAAGTGCAGACAAGTGAATTTTCACTTCAAATATGACCCTCTATCAAAAAAATATAGTCACAGCAAGTCCGCAGGGGGGTGGGGGGGGGGGAGCTCCTACCCTTATCAGGCGATGGACTAATAAGAAGATAGTGCAATATCGAAAGCAAATTCTATTTCAATCTGAAGCGACACCCTTTTAATTGTTTTAATTGAAAGATGAAAGAATTGCCAGGACTTTTATATAAAAAAAGTTACACTTTTCTTAGTTAATTATAGTTTTTAAATATTTCCATCTATTTTAGATAATTTAAAATTATATTTTCTATACTAATCACCAAATTTTTTTTCAAATTTTTAATTTTTTTTTAATTTGGTTATACCTATATATTTTTTTTAATTGATTTAATGTATTTTTTATGAGTTTACAATATGTTTCAGATGAATAAGCTGTCATAGCACTTATTTTCTTAACTTTTTACAGCTCAAAATTTGGAAGCGATACGCGAGTAACCGTTAAGCGAAATGCGAGTTACCGATATATTTTTTAATAATATCTTCAGTTTCAAACTTTCAGTTTTTAAAAAAATACCATGTATTCCTACACTCATGAGACATAGTAAATAATATTAGGTATATATTACGTGGTACAGCCACAGGATTAAGAGAAATTATAAATATTGTGAGGCTCCATCGCTTGTCCGTTCAGCGATACGCGAGTTACCGGACCAAATCAATTTTTTTAGCTTTGAAGGATATTTTTATAAATTTTTTCGAATGCACCTAAATTAAGAACCAGCATCTTCTGATATATATTTTTTTAGTGGTGTAGCTTTTGATTTAGGTATTTGGTAGCTACTTTAGTGGATAAAAATCCTGCTAAATGATACGCGAGTTACCGTGGAATTACCCTGAAATGGAGCGTTTATGTGGATCCTATTCCCCTTCTCTCTCACCTCACAGAGTAATACGTTTTGCTTCGTTTCTCTACTTGATACCTATGTAATGTTCTAGAGGTCACGATCTACTATCTTCGAGCTTTAGTACATAAAACATAAAATAGATGACATTAGGGAAGTCTCGTTAAAAATAGATTTCTGAATACGTTCCTACTAATATTTTTCTAATATTTAGAAAGTTGTGATGTTGCTCATAGAGATGGATGATTACTAATTATGTCAATAATTGATTAATAACATCAGATTAATTGATATTTTGGATCGAGTATGTCCGTAGCTACCTACAGATTAGGCTATCGGACGAATTGATGATCCAATACCGATTTTCAAGATGGATCCAAGGAAAAATATTAATAGTTGAATAAGGGACTAAATAAGCTGTTGCATGGAAGTTTTCACACATAAAAATGAAAGTTGACTTTTGATTAACATGAAAGTCCATTATGCTTTTGATTAATAGATTTTTAAATCGTTTACGCCTGTGTCGATTAATCGCTGCATCATTAATCGCTGGGGTCTTACAATTATCAAATGGAATCGATAATCAATTACTGAGAATAAAATCCCTATCTCTAATTGGGACGCGCAGCGCTCGAATACGCTATCTGGTGGTAGATTTTTGAACTTGACTTTGGTGGATCAGCATTCACTTCGGGCCGCCTACACGGGCTAACTAAGAGCAACTAAACCGAGATTATTTTAGTATTTCTTCCGGTTATTTGATGATTTGATTTGCTCGCACCTTTCATCCACACAAATGTTTGACATATTATACTATTTATTTAGTTCAATTAGATTTAAATATAATACATGATAGCGTTATTTCCATGTGTTTTACTGATCATATCTTCTAGTCTTAAGCTGCGTTTACAGTCCGCCAGAGCAACGGTTGCTGCTAGAAGCAACATGCACAGAATCGATTCAAGGTTGAATTTTAAAGAAGAGAAAATAAATCATTAGCACTACATAATATAACCAATGTTTATATAAATACTCTTCTTGTGGTATATTGCTTGTAAAATACAAGAAAACAAGAAATATCAGCGATCACAGCAGTTATAATCTCTAGCCGCAACCGAAAAAGATGAACCATGCCCATCTTTTGTGTCGCGTCGCCGCGTCGCTGCGACACGGGTGGCCTTGGCTTCTGATTGGTCAATACGCGTTGCCGGCTGCAAGCAACCGTTGCACGAACGGATTGTAAACGCAGCTTTAGCTGCCATACATTGCGAGTTTCAGTGAATTTCGCACCTATTTAGGTATTTTGTGAGTATAAATGTGCTGTACTATACAACTGGAGCTGAAAACTAAATTTATGCGATATACAAAGACGTATAAAAACGATAGTAGACCGTACCTTTCATAAGAATATGCGATGGGGTGAAAAGACGGCTCTTATTTGCCAACGGGACGGAATATTCAAAGACATATTTTCGTACCACTTCGAGTGTTGACATTCTCAATTGCCGTTATTGATTGAACTACACCACAATTATTATTTAAGAAACCTTCAATTTAAACCCATTCATCAGAACTTAAATTTTATTTTTGCTTTCATTACTGATTTATTCCAGTGGAGAATTAAACAGTCATGCAAGCAATAAAATGTATAGATAGTTACTTCTATTTACTATTGTTCTCCAAGCATATTTTGCTATTACTTAAATATCTTTGATATTCGCTTAAATTAATAAATATTTAAAAATGTGTAGGTACTATGTTTGAATGATGCACCAAGAACATGATAATCACTCCGAGGATAAATTAAATAACTATCTCCCTTGCCCGCGAAACGAGTCACAGATCAGATGAAATCAAATAATTAAATAAATATCTATTCAGAAACAAATATACATTTTGGAGCTTCATACTGTAAGACGCAATAAACAATTAATCTATTAAAGCTTAAAAGTGAATTCGATTTGAATAATTCAACTGACAGCCCTCAAAGATATTGTCAATAGATCCTATATACCGATCAGGCTATCATAGTTTGTTGAAATAAAGAACTGAATAAAAATTTACTAGGTGGGTCCATAATACAATAAATAATTTTCATGATGTGTGGTTTTGTTAATACATGTGGAAAATATAATTTAAGTACCTATACATACTTTGATTTTTGGTACAATTAAGGAAGAATGTGCCGTTGTTGCAATTGGAAAGTCAGTCTGAGAGATCCGATAATAATTCAATTTTTTAAGTGCCATGTCATCAATAACACCCGAAATATGTGTGCACACATACCCAGTGAACACAGGTCGTCCCAGGGAGAGACTATTTTTAGGATATCCTAGCCTAAAGTAGGACATCCTACTAGGATGTCCTACTAGGATGTCCTGGGTACCTCCCTGGGATATCCTAATAAAGGAAGAAGATCCTTTTTTAGGAACATTCTTCCTAAATTAGGCAATTGCCTTTTTTAGGAAGAATTGTCCTAAAAATGGCTGCTACTGAAATCCTATTTTAGGACAATTCTTCCCAAATTAGGCAATTGCCTTTTTTAGGAAGAATTGTCCTAAAAATTGCTGCTATTGAAATATTTTTAAAAGTTTCTACAACTGTCAACAGAGTACTCTGCCCTTCGACTTCACAATATAGATTTTTAATTTCAGCATATCTCTTTATCGTTTGTTTTTAAGTAAGTTATATTATTTCCAAAATCTGCCAAGTATTATAAGATATTATAACAAAAAGAGACATGTCCTATTGGATGATAGGAAAAATGTGTATTTCTTTTATTTTGTACTCGAACCTAAGTTGTCACCTTGGAGTCGGAGCCATATTTTTTGGATGCAAACATTGATAACTGAATTAATGAATATGAATAATGCGAATCGTGCGAATTGGTGTCTGTGCAAATAGAACCTGTCTATTAAATGGCAATTGCATCCCAATAGGGGAAAATTATCTTCCATAGGAAATACCATTCTATTATAATAATAATAATAATGAAAAATTATATATTAAATTTGTCATTTTCATCCTAATTTAGGAAAAGCATCTACCTAAATAAGAAAATGACGTCCTAAAGTAGGACAATGTATATCTTAAATTAGGCAGTGTCGTCCTTTTTTAGGAAGGTCCGCCTAATTTAGGACGTACCTGGGATCGAAAAACTTGTGTAATTAGAACACTCTGGGGATCATTTTAGGCCGAGTTTAGGACGGACTGGGGATGTCCTACCTAAGTAAGTAGTCTGTCCTGGGGACGTCCCAGGTACGTCCTAGTGTTCACTGGGTATAGTACACGTGATAACTATCAATTAGACGTAAAAGTTTTTGAATTCCGTCTAAAAATATGTAACTAAACGTCCCCGAATAACAGGTAAACCTGGCAGAAAGGGTAGAAGAATAGCACTGTGCAAACACGTGACAGAAACTGATCCACTAAACTCGGCCTCTTCCTGTCATGTGCGTTTCCGTTACTTTTATTGTTTGTTGTATATTTTTCGAGGAATTAATTTAAATGTTTGATAAATTTTTTAAATTTTAAATCACAAAAATTGCGTTTTAGGTCATAATTCCTATGTTGCAATGGCAACAATGTATATCCCCATTGAAACACATTGTCAGATAGTCAAGAATGACAATTGTTTCTCAATAAATGTTGTTTTTCCTGCCAAAATAACGGTTGATATTTAGAAAATTCCCGGCATAAAATTTCATGAGACTTCTCTTTTTGACATGATGGCGTGAGTGTATTTTCACTACGTCAGAGTTTGTCATTTTTGTATAATTTTTTTCACATACAATTTTGCACCAAACGAGTAACAGTTCACTCATAATACTCAATATTTTCTATTTCAGGGTCTATTGTCATAATCATCATGTTGATGGTAAAGCATCAAAGTCGTTATGAAAAGCATGAAGGTGAATGATCGACTCATAATGTTGTTACTTGTTTGTTTCAGATCTGAGTAACGCAAGATGGAGCCGGAAATTATACGAGAAGTTTATTGCAACAGCTTATGGGTAACTGAGACCCAGAAGCAAGAGCCTGAGATCAACCTGGACCCAGCTTCTGATCCGCTAGCGTTGGATGTCGAGCCAAAACCTGAGCCGTCTTCTGTTAAATCGGAGCAGGGTTCGCCATTGGAACCAGAATCTGAACTCGATAACAATCCACTTGAGATTGCATTGCATGTCGAATCTACGTCGGAATCAATAGGTGTGAAACTAGACGCTGATCCACTCCATATTACCGACAGAATCATGCCGAAGTTGGAATTTACATTCGAATCAGTCTCTTTGTACCAAGAATCAGCGACGACTCCGAATCGATCTGATTCAACCGACAACCAAGTGTTTGACTCAGTGTCTTCGCCATGTCTTTCAGATTGTTTGGACTCTGAATCCCGAGATGATGATTCAATCCAACACACTTCCGACACCTCTCTTCCTGCCCGGCAACGTCTGAAGCAATGCTTTGTGTCTCTGAGAAGAGTGAGTCTGTCGGAGTTATCTTCCAACCGCACGGCACCTGTAATTGTCTCAGATCGTTTCCCGTTTCAATCATCCGATAAAGAACCTCCTTCAACTTCCCGTAGCTTGAAACATTCAAGTGAAACTCCCAGGAAATCTAATTCAGCGTCAAAGAAGTTCATCTGTAAAGTTTGCTTCCGTTTATTTTCTTCTCATGACAAACTATGCAAACATGAAGAAAATTTCTCTAACTCTCATGTCGCCTGTGCCAAGTGTTCGAGAATATTCTCCAGCAAGAGTGATCTAAAAGTACATCTTCGGAGTGAACATAAGAAGGAACACAGTTGTGATATCTGTGGAAAGACATATCTGTCGGCACAACATATGCGAGAGCACAAACGTAATCACTTGGAGACTCTACCGACTTGTGACGTTTGTAAGAAAGTGTTCAGTTCAAAGGGATGCCTAAGCAAGCACTTATTAATTCATGACATTGAGAAGATTCCGTGCAATGTATGTGGGAAATCAATTTCAAAATCTTATTTTAAGAGACACATGAAAACGCACAATAAGAAGTTCATTTGCGACATGTGTGGAAAGACATATTGTAATAAGGTGAACCTTAAGCATCATCTACTTCAAATTCACTTGAATATCAGAGATTACGACTGTAAATTGTGTGCAAAGTCATATTCAAGTAAATCTCATCTTAACGAACATCAGTCAGTGCACTCTACTACCCGAGACCACAAATGTGATGTGTGTGCGAAATACTTTAAATCAAACTTCTATCTTAAGCGTCACATGCAGATCCACAACAAGGTATTGAAATGTGACATATGTGCCAAGCTATTTGGAGGAAAGGTTGATCTTAAAGTGCATCAGTCAGTACACTCTACTACACTTGCATACAATTGTGATACATGTGCAAAAACATTCAAGTCCGGTATCCGTCTTAAGTATCATATGAAGAGCCACAACAAGGTATTCAAATGTGACATATGTAACACTTTATTTGGAAGAAAGCCTGATCTTAAAGAGCATCAGTCAGTGCACTCTACTACAAGAGATTACAAGTGTGTTGTGTGTGCAAAAACATTTAAGTCCGGTATCCATCTTAAGCATCATATGAAGATCCACAACAAGGTATTGAAGTGTGACACATGTGACAAGTTATTTGGATTGAAGGCTTCACTTATTTATCATTTGTCGGTGCACTCTACTACACGAAATCACAAATGTGATAAGTGTGATAAATCATTTCCAGCAGAACATAATCTTAAGCGGCATATGCTGATTCACACCAAAAAATTCAAATGTGCCATATGTGAAAAGTCATTTACTATAAAGAATCAACTCAGAAATCATGTATTACAATCTCATTTGAATATACTGGATTTTAATTGTGAAGTGTGTGCAAAGAGTTTCGTTTCAGAGTCCATTCTCAATGAGCATAAACAATGCCATATGGCTCGAAGATACCCCTGCAGAAAATGTGACAAGAACTTTGCAAGCCAGCGAACCTTGAATACACATATGTTTGTAGTACACTTGAATAAACTAACATGTTATCTTTGTACCGAATGTGATATGACCTTCACTGACAAGCCATCTGTGAAGCAACATATGTTACTGCACGCTACACTCAATAGCTATCTCTGTTCAGAATGTGACGAAACCTTTCCGGACAAGCCATCTCTTAAACAACATATGCTACTACACTTAAATACACCCGAATACATTCCTAGCGAAGAACCTGAAAAGACTTCTGCTGTCAAGGGAACTACAAAGAAACTTGCTACACATAACTTGAATACACCCGAATGCTTTTCTAGGGAAAATTGTGAAAATACTTCTGCTGACAAGCGAGCTACAAAGAAACATGCTACCTTGAATAAACCGGAAAACGTTCCTATTGAAGAACCCGAAAAGACTTCTTCTTACAAGCGAGCTACAAAGGAACATGATACACATAACTTGGTAACACCCGAATGCTTTCCTAGCGAAGAATGTGAATGGACTTCTGCTGACAAGCGAGCAACGAAGAAACATGCTACACATAACTTGAATACATCCGAAAGCTTTCCTAGCGAAGAATGTGAAAGCACTTCTGCTGTCAAGCGAGTTTCGAAGGAAAATCTGACACAGGACTTGAATACATCCGATTGCTTTCCTAGCGATGAACCTAAAAAGACTTCTACTTCAAAGCGAGCTACGAAGAAACATGTTACCGTGAATTTCCCGGAAAAGGTTTTCAGCGATGAACGTGTAAAGACTTCTGCTGACAAGCGAACTACGAAGAAACTTGCTACACATAACTTCAATACACCCGAATGCCTTCCTACCCAAGAATGTGAAAAGACTTCTGCTGGCAAACAAGCTATGAAGAAACATGCTTCACATATCTTGTATAAACCAGAAAACGTTCCTAGCGAAGGATGTGAAAAGACTTCTGCTGGCAAACAAGCTACGAAGAAACTTGCTACACATAACTTGAATACACCCGAATGCCTTCCTACCCAAGAATGTGAAAAGACTTCTGCTGGCAAACAAGCTACGAAGAAACATGATACACATAACTTGAATACACCCGTAGACTTTTGTAGCGAAGAATGTGAAAAGTCTTCTGCACAGGTTTTTAACACACTTGAAACCATTCCTAGCGAAGTATGCGATATAGCGTTTGCTGACAAGCCATTTGTGGAACAACATGTATCGCTTCACTTTACACTCAAAAGCTATCCTTGTACAGAATGTGAAGAAGCATTTTCTCGCAAGCGCTATTTGAAACACCACGTATTGCATCAACATCAGCGGCCGAGTGACAGCCCCAGGTTTCCATGCTCATGTTGCAGTAATGTCTTTGCGTCGGAAGAAGAACTGAAAAGTCATCTTAAGCGCCACGGATTGTTTTGTGCCACTTGCAACTTGATCTGTTTGGATGTAGCTTCGTTTAAAACTCACTTCAAAGACGTTCATGGCGGTGACAGAAAACACAGTTGTAAAACCTGCTGCAAACGATTTAAAAGTCAGAGGAAGCTTAGAAAACATAAAGAAATCCATATAGAAACTTCTTTACAAAGTTCGGATTGTGGCAATATAATTCCGAAGGAAGAGATCCTCGATCATCATGTGAAGCAAGAGTACGATGTTGTGGAATTTTATTGCTTTGTATGCGCGAAACCCTTGAATTCTGAGAAGTACGTTGAACTTCATAGAAAATACCACTCCAAACCAGAACAGTGTAACATTTGCAATCAACGATTTTCCAGCAAGTCAAGTCTCGACGTTCACGTGTCAATTCGACATTCTACGTAGTCTGCCGTCGATTATTCTCGTCCGCTCTCAATCGTTTGATAGCGTTATGAATCTAAATTCCATCACCATCGTCTTTGAACCATGCTAGTGTGAAGAACTCGAGACAAATCTTCCAGTCGGATACAACTTCTAACGGGTCATGAAGGATTCCAAATACCAAGAAGTTATCCGACCTTTCATTATTGTGGAATTTGCAGTATGTCGTTAGGTTTAATTAATAATCTCAATAATCAAGAACAATACAGAGTATGGAGAAGAGTGTAATTCGCAAAAAAAATTTCAATCACTGCAGACAATAATGCTTTGATTCCTTAATTAATCTAATGTAATCAAAGAACTTACCATGTTCCTATTGTCGTCATTTCATAATTAGTAAATTAAAAAGTCATGTTTATTGCCATTAGTATGTTGTTTACAATTATTATTGCTGAATAATATAATAATTAGAATAATAGAATAATTATTAGCGCTGAATGTTTTAGCTCAAGTTGAAGGTCTTTAGTTTAGGTCTTTATAACAACTTAGTATCAGTATGTGTATTATCATTGTTATTTCTACATATTATTCTTGTAACAATACGGAATCTATACATTATGATGAACATAGTGGGATTGCTAATTGTCCTTGTTTTTGAGGATGATCAGATATCTATAGGTAAATTTAAAATATTTTGGATGTCATCTTTAAAAGCTGTATATTATACTACCATTAAATATTTTGTATACTACCCTATTTGAAGTTTTTGATTGATGAAGAATGTTAAATGTTGATCAGTATTTTATTTTGCACTACTATGTTATTTTCATATTTTGATCACCGAAGTGGAATAAGTATTCATGCATAGGCATTGCTAATTAATGAAGATAAATGTAGGTACAGGTCCTAAATATTAGAAAAAAAATAAGATGTCATTTAAACTCAAATGTTCCACTATGACAAATAACATGACAAATAATAAGATAATATCACTCAACTTTAAAGATTTCAGAAGAGTCATACTAAAATGGAGATGTCATTATTGTGAATAGACCACATTTTAAATTATCTAGTTGGCTCTGCTTTTCAAAAAATTTCATATGCAGTACCGTGATCCTCATATCGATTAGTGTTTTTCAACAATGGATCATAACCATAATAGATACTTGGATCACGGTACTGCATATGAAATTTTTTGAAAAGCAGAGCCAACTAGATAATTTAAAATGTGGTCTATTAAGAATCGAATTTGTGTGGAATAAACCATGGAGTTAGTATAATTTAAATAGTTCAGAATGATACTACCATGATAAGGAAATTCTGATAGGAACCAATTTTGTAACTTATTGTTAGTTTATCTCATACAAAGCAATTGTTGAGTTGATTATGATTAATTAAGACATAAAAAAAACAATATAATTTTGTATCATATTTTATTTTCATTAATTCGTACCTATCTCTTTTGTTCCTACCTAACCTAATTTAGCTAATTATATTTTTACAAAGTCATAAGTTTCTTTAGTAGTGTTGTTCAGTTCTGTTTTCTCATCTCACAAAATTTTAGGTCAATAATTTTCATTCCTTCACTGTGATTTAAAACAATGTTATACTGATTTGTTTAATTGATAAACCCTGGGTCAAGTAGGTAATCATATTTAATTATGATTGTAACTATTAAAATCGTATTTCGTAAATAATTTAATTGTACAAACATTAGAAAACATGACTTTTAAAAGTTTGAGCGCCTGATCGTCCGCCACCCGGTGTAAACATGCCGATCTGGTAGGCACCGTTTTACCACTAGCAAAAAAAATCGTCCCACCCTATGTGTGTTTTTTGTGTGTTCATTGCCCGGTCACATTGATCAACCAATTCATCTAAAATTTTGCACATATGTACTAATGTATTCTATATGGTCTATGGGATCCTTTTTGAACTTGATTCTGTGATTGGTAGATAAGTTAAAATAAAATGTAGCTTACACCGTTTGTTTGAACTATCAAACCAAAAATGTTCACCGCTTTTGAGACAGTTTTTTTTTGCCTTATAAATTACATGGAAATCCGTTGATTGGTTAAAATTGATCTAAATTTATCATGCGTTTTTGTAATTTAAACTGGAACTGTTTCACATATCAAATCGCATGCAATAAGAAACGAAGGCTCGCTAATGTCAATGCAGTAGGCCTACACAGAGCGTTTTCCTGGTTTGTTTTCAGATAGAAACAACTTAATAGTTTTTTATTTTAGTTTTATTCTTTCACACCTCCTTAAACAGATTTTCATCACTTAGAAGAATAAAAATCTTAAATATATGCTGAATTTTATTTTAAAGGATAATCTTCCTAATGATGTTCTAAATTTTAATATGTTTGAATATTTTGGAATGTTTGGCGCCTCACTGTCATTGGTCCACACAATAACCACAGCCCCCTTGTTCAGCTGATCAGCAGCTGTTGAGCAGCTGATTGATCGATCGATGATCGCATGTAAATACACAAATATGGCTTAAACGTCAGATTTACTTTGTATCTGTGGAATAATTGGTTAATGTACTTCTTAATTCTTATGTTTAAGAACTGCGCGTCTTTGTAGATTGTAATATTCATCTAAACGGAATTTTCCTACTAGTAGTAAGTTGGCCAACATCATTTGTTTTTGAAAATGTCAGGTTAGTTTTTCACACAGAAACCAATCATTTTCACAATGTTCTCTTGCCACTAGGTGTGTTTGTTGAATTGAACTGAACTTGCTCCAGCCCTAGTCCTACTAAACAGCCAATCTACAGACCACAATCCACTAAGACCAATCCACCTCCTGGAGCTGGAGAACTTTCTATTACCTCTGAGAATCAAAATGTCACTTCCGCTGTTTGAGGTAAGGAGAAATGTCGGTGTACGAATCTGTGGTAACATTCTTATAAGCATAAATTGCATTCATTATTTTTCTCATCATATGCTAGGAAATACTCTGTTCATTGTTTCTGTCAAATAGTAGTTAATTGCTCAGACTCAAGTTTATATAAAGCAGAGCGCGGAGTGTAGAGCAGCCCTCTATATAACCACGTAGTATAGGTACCACGCACTTTCAATCCGCATTGAATCCGCTTTAGCCAAATCGGTTTGACTTTAAACCTTTGATATAGTACACATCGAATTTAACTCAATTCGCATTTGATTCAATTCACTTCTGAAAGCAAACTGGAAGTTTCAAATCGGTTTGAAATGGCGTGATATACAGTTCTAGTCGTATTCAATCCGCATTGAAGACGTGCGCGCATTTGTTCCCATGCAGAAACGTCGTCAAGCAGGCTGTGATTAGCTGTCATTTACTTGATTGTCTTTTGTTTTGTTTTACACGTTTTTGAAGATAAAATCGACTAAAATGAATTATATATTTAATGTGAGATTAACTTTGAGTGTCTAGGAAGTATTGTTTTTAACACAAAACATTTAATGCAACTTCATAATTAAAGCTTTTGACGGAAAACGATAAGAATGCTTCTATTTCCTTCCTGGCGGGAAATTTGATCTCAATCCGATTTGAATCTCGAGCTTGCGTGATATATACGGCCATGTTCAAACCGATTTGGCTTAAGCGGATTCAATGCGGTTTGAAAGTGCGTGGTATACGTGGTTATTGGCTGACAGCTGTCAAGTGACCTTACACACTGTCAAGAGAGTAAACTTGACAGTGTGTCCTGTGTTTTAAGTGAACCTACCTAATGATCAGAGTATTGGGAAATCAGACCGGGCCAGATTGTTTTAGTGAGTTTGACGACTGTGTAACCTATTTTTTATCTCCCGTCACCGAATTAATTTCGACGTACGTAATGCTATCTTAATGTTTGCATGAAATGAATTCGGACGCGAGATAAAAGATAGATAATATGTACCTTATACCCTGGGAATTATTCAGGTTCATTTGACTGACAGACCAATGCCAGGGGAAAGGGCAAATGTACTGTCAATAAATATGTTTTTAATCTGTCTTCACTGTTCGCCAACACAAATATATTACCCTTTGGCCTTTACCATTGTTGCTGCAAATTACACTTATGTTTTATTATAGGTAGGTAGGTACACTCCTGGACATTGAAATTGGCCCGCGGTCAATGTAGAGAGTGGCTCAATGTTTCATGACTTTATAGTCTCTTCTAAATCTTTTTCAATGTTCAATGCATTTTCAGGAAATTGCGTTAATTTCACTACGGCTAGTAGGTTATTTATTTATTTAAAGTAATTTTTAGGCCCTAAACTCACACTAGCCACCCAGTCATTGCCAAAAAATGACATAAAAATAAATGTTAAATACTAGCCGTAGTGCCACTTGAACATTGACCGCGGGCCAATTTCAGTGTCCAGGAGTGTACAACAATTATTTATGTTAACTTATTACAAGCAGAAGACTTGAAAGTCAATGAAAATGTGTGATATTCTCATTGGTACGACGAGCCTATTGCATGCAAATTAATATTATGTGTGAGAGTTGCTGTTCTATTTGCCTTGGATTAATGATGTTGGAAAATTTTAGATGAAAACAATATTTGTGTTTTAATAGTAGGTACTAATGAAAATGACCAAATCCCTGACTAATTGTAACATTGTACCAACATTGTATATTGTTAGTTTAGTTGCAGTTGTAATATTGTTACTTGTGTTTCTCTCTGCAGAAAGAGGAAACCCAAAGCTGCTGCACTCTCCTATGAGTTTGGTCCGAAGAGAGATTTCAACTCAACAACTACGGACTATAACATGCAGGTCAGTTTACTTCTAACAATCAAAGAGATATATCT
The DNA here is from genome assembly GCA_934045905.1 of Leuctra nigra. Lineage (NCBI taxonomy): Eukaryota > Metazoa > Arthropoda > Insecta > Plecoptera > Leuctridae > Leuctra > Leuctra nigra. The sequence goes on from OW203773.1 coordinate 8,421,019, forward strand.
GTAGTTGGTGTGGTAGATATCCAAGCAGGTAAATATTTTCTATCTGCTTCATAGTCAGTTAATTACAATGTTGCTGAAAAGTGGTCTCTAAATAATTTTAACAATGCAATGTAATGTAATTTGAAAAATTGATAATTACTTACCTACACTTTGTCGTTCCTGGGTTTGATTCCTGAACCTATTCTTATTGACGAGAGAATTTACCTACCTATACTATTTCCATGCAGTCGAGAGGCAAATGAATGGAAGATTACCTAATAATAGGCCATGACCGTCTCATTCCCACCGTCCATCCTCCCCTATTCCTCATTCATCATCATAATCATTCATCCGTCGCCATTAGCCCAGTTGCTTGCAGAACAGTACGACTTTAAAAAAGCAATAAAATGCAAAATGATTTTGCTAACAAAATAAAAATATAGATATTTCGGGGTAGGGGGGGGGGGTGGTGGAGCGGTAATATTTTGAGAAGATTTGATCTAATAAAAGGAAGAAGTTGATGTACCTACCGGGAATGTATATTATAGGAACCCTACACTGGACGATGCCTGTACTAAATATACTGCAGTTTATTAGTACCGGCGTCGTCCAGAGTAGGGTTCCTATAAGATTTGATCTAACGTTTCATATGGATTTCCCATAGGGCATATGTTCTTTAAAGTTTCTGAATTGTTCATCAAAAGCCTTTTCAAAATGTTGTTGAAAAAATTGCTCAAATATCTTCAGGGGTCATTCAATCTGAAGATACAAATTAAATAAACACTTCAGCCACATTGGACTTTGAATTCCAGTTTTTATTCCACATATTTTTGGATTGCCAGAATGTTGGCAAAAGCGCCACTCACCCGCCCCTGGCACCTTTCCAGGAGGCCAAGTCTTGAAACTTACGCCTTCAGGACGCAAACGCTCTCGGACGTCATAAAGTCCCATTTACTTAAGAATGATGTCCTTGAAATCAACCTTTAACTGTTTAGCTTCATTTTGAATAAGGTTTTATGACTGTATAATATCTCTAATCATAATTATAATGTTAATAAATTGTTTCCAATAGATTGCTGGATGACAATCAAATAAGTGGCTTGACTTTATGTTTCAATGTCCATCACTCTTACAGTAAATGGGACTTTATGACGTCCGAGAGCGTTTGCGTCCTGAAAGCGTATGTTTCAAGACTTGGCCTCCTGGTCGATTATTACTTGACGTTGTGCTTCTATCTAAGATATCCAGATAAGAGTTTCGTATCTCAACAGATGTTATTCTCAATTATATAAATTATAACTAAATATATTGTTTTTACTTTCAGAACCCTGCAGACTCAGAGGCTATCGAGGGAACCGTGAAGATAGAGATCGAAGAACACCCAATCGACGTGAAACCTGAACTTGACCTAATGCCTACTTTCGACCATCATTACGTCTTTCTACCAGAAGATCCAACCATGGACGTAGATCTTCACTCTGCAACCACCTCGGTTCATTTGAAACAAGAATCAGATCCTTTCACAGCTCTGCCTTCCGTTGACACTGAGGTGAGTTATATTTTCTCAAACACTCCATTCGTGTTTAAAAGTACATGGCTAACAGCACGAAATTCTTTGCTGTACCTATCACCTTTATCATTGTTTCTTCCTTCTTCATCCACCTCCGTATCTGTTCGTTCCTATGTGCTCCATACTTAAGCGCCTTCTCTTCTTCTGAGCGCATCCATCTCAACCGACATCAACCTCTCTTTATCACTCTTAGTTCAGCGAGCGTACCGAGCGTCACCACGGTACTCATGGGACTTTATCTGTGTGTTTGTCTCTTATTTTTTGCCTGCACTGCCCAGGTCAAACCGCACAACCAATCGATCTGAAATTTTACACACAAAGTTAACGTAGTCTAGGCGGTCCCTGGTTCGTTTTTAAACAGGTTCCTGTGATTAGTTCAAATTTAAAAAAAAAATCTTTCGATTGGTTAGTCCGATCAATTTGAAGTTTTGCAAAGTCATTGCAACCAATATTGTCCTCAATCTTAGAAAGTTTCAGCCAAATCCTCCCATTGGTTAATATGTTAAATCGTATCATGTGATTTTTTTAAATTTAATTACTAGAACCGATTTACCGATCAACTTACTTCGCATGGTCATTAGGACCAACATTTTAGGTATATTTGCCAATTTGAAGACTAATCTGTTGTTATTTTCAAAATCTATAGAGTACCTACTAGAGTGCCACGCCCACTAGGCACTTCCGGAGTCTTTTTCAAAATCCTCTTATGGAAAATAACATGGGGACTTACTTTGATTGCTGGTCATTTGTAAACAAAACAGAGTTAAAAAAATCCCAATACACCACCATTAACTTCAATCTTTCATTTATAATATTATGTCGACACATCTCTTCAAATATATACAAAATTTAAACTGTTACAAGTTAAAGAACACACTACACAGGGTATGACGTCACGAAAGTGTACACCGGTGCAAGATGTAAATTCAATGAACTGTCAGTCTACATTTCAACAGCTCATTACATCTCGTTTTATGGTATCCTGAAATTAAAATAACTATAATATGAACTTGATTCAGTGTATAAACTCGAGGAACACAGAAATACTTCAGTTTTGTTTACTTTCGTCAACAATCAAAAATTGACGTGCAAGGTCTGGCATCATTGTTGAAAATTGTTTCATTTGTTTTTCATTTTTGTAAAGTCGCAGTTGCCAACTTGCTTCCCAGGACATCGCGCTGCGCCCTGTTACAATTTATTATTGATGTAGATTGCAACGTCGCACTTTGGAGCTGTTTAATAACTTAAAGAGATTAACTATGGTATATATTTAAAGAGATGTGTCGACATAATATTATAAATGAAAGATTGAAGTTAATGGTGGTGTATTGGGATTTTCTTAACTCTGTTTTGTTTACAAATGACCAGCAAACAAAGTAAGTCCCCATGTTATTTTCCATAAGATGATTTTGAAAAAGACTCCGGAAGTACCTAGTGGGCGTGGCACTCTAGTACTCTATTACCATTAAGGACATTTTATTATTCCCACAAATAAGTGATACGTGATGGAGCCACTTCTGGCAAGATGGCTACTATCAGGTCCACATTTTAATTTGTTTGTTTTACATATCGTGTTTCCATAAAGCAGTGAAAGAACAAAAAACAAATGAAATTGATATTTAGCTATAAAGTTACTTTCTTGGCCATAACAAACAACTACCTATATCAAATATTTGTATTTATATTTATGCAAATGCACCCTTGATAGCCGCCATTTACCTAGTACCACAAAATCCACCAGAGGTCAGTTGTGTTCCTTATTTTCTCGAATAATATAATCTTGAAATATTTGATAAATTTATACTAAATTTTCATCCCTGCGTTCTTGATGCTTCAGTTCTACGGCCTGTAGAGCAGCTGATACTTACAAACGTATATATCTTATCGAATGCAGTAAGAAGGCTCGCTCATCAATGCGTTACACTGAGCGTTTTCCTAGTAATTTCACTAGCATGTACTAACATGAGACGGAACAGGTTGGCTGAGTGGTTAACGCTTTGAACTTTTATTCCGGAGGCCCGGGTTCGATTCCCGCGGCCGTCCTTCCTGACTGGGATTTTTTTCGTCGTTTTCCCTCAGTCGACAGGCAAATGCTGGGAAGGTACCCAACTAATAGGCCGCGACTGCCTCCTTCCCACCTTCCATCCTATCCTTCTCTTCACCATCATCTCCCAATCATCCTCATAATCATTCATCCGTCGCGATCAGCCTCGCTGCAGAACAGTGCGACGTTAAGCCCCAGACAAAAAATACTAACATGAGTTACCTTCGAGCGGAGCGGTGCGAGCGTCTACTTGAAACTTATGGCTCGAATCTCTGTTTTGTTGTTGTTTATCTGTGTTTTTCGCATTACATTTTTTCTGAAGTAAGGGATCTGACCAATAACAAATGATTATTTACTATCCCTTGCAGGGGGCCAATTCTTGAGATTCACGTTTTGAAACCATGTACGTTTTCATTGTATAAAGCGTGAAAAAGTTGAAGGCTGAGCAATTGTTGTCAACTAGTCCAAGTTACAATAAAAACATAAATTTGGTTTCGAAACGTGAAAACTTAAGAATTGGCCTCAGAATTCCTGGGCCTTGGTCCAGGAATTGGCCTGGATGATTTCCACCATATTCGAACAGCTGTAACTTTTTTTCTACATTAATAATGTTTTTGAAACTTTCAAACATCAAACCTTGGTATGTTTGTAATAATATGTGTGATGTTCAGCCAAATTACTGAAGAAGTTTCATCACAGCGATATCTCACCCATTGGACCTTTTCTTGCGCCAACCGGAATTTAATAACCGGCCAACGTTGTTCAGTATTATAAAAAGCTCTGTTTGTAACCTTTTTTCCCCAAGATGGCGGCGCTGATAATTTTTGTTTTCTTTTTTTCAAATTACATAAATCAAATTTATGTGTGCCAAATTTTTCAGATTTTTTTGAATCTGTCGATTTTTGGAAAATGCCCCCCGCCCCCGCTCCCGGCCAAAGTTGCGAGGTGGGCACCATGACTTTTCATACATCTAAAAGCATGCTTTATCAAATGGCATTTGTTGCCAGCCCCCTTCACAAAAACCCTACGGTATAATTCACTTGTGCCTGTACTACCTCCATAAAAACGAATTGAAAATATGTTCGATTTCTATTCAAGAAATATTGCTTTTTCTCAAGAATGAAAAACAGAAGATTGTTGCGAATTCGGGAAAGTTGACCCAAAGAATGTACACTCGGCACATTTAAATATGATCGTTGATTTTTCTTCCGAGTCCCACGTTGTATACCCCTAATACCTACCGACCGGTTAGATCACGTGACTTCCTTATCAGTTCTCTCGCGGAACAAAACAAGGGGAAGGGGTAGTTCGTCGTCAATAGGAAACAAGTAATATCCTCTTTCCATATCTGATCGACATTGCATACGAGGCCTTCATTCGAATCCCACTTCAGTGTGTCGGATCGTGGTTTCACGTGATTTTTACTCAAAGTTGCCCATTAACTTACTAGTTCTGTGGATATTTTTCGATAAGTTTTCTCAATGTCATATGCCAGATGAAAAATTTGTTTCAAACTTTTACTCAATTAATTTAGAGGTGCTAACGCCATCCACAAAAGAAATAAATTAAAATTCTAGAGATCCGATTATGTGGTTTTAAAAACTTGACAATTTCGTTTTTGGAATTGGAAATTTCGCGTTTTGAATGAAGAGGGAGGGTCAATTATATTATTCAAAAATTTAAACCCTAGTAAGCCCAGTGCAGCATGTGACTGTCCACCTTAGTTTTTCACTATGGAAAATCAAAAATAAAACTAGGAAAACGCTATGAGTAACGCGTTGATGAGCGAGCACGGATACGCGCAACACCTCGAACCGAAATTCTGTTCATCAAAAATGTCCTGAGCCAATAATAAGGACAAGCCAATAATTCTTGAATTTCGCCACATACTTGTATGAAAATCTCCAACAATTCTCAAAATATTGGTCCCAATAACCACGCAAAGTTTTAAGTTGATCGATTGAACCTTTATGATTGAATGATTCCTTGTTAATTTCCAAAAATCACAGGGTCTCGTTCAAAAAATATTTAAACGGTCATATCAGTTTCATAATACGTTTGAAAGTTTCTGCTCTAACAACCTTGAAGTGAAGATTCGAAGATGCCGTGAAATGTGAAATTCGAGAACTATGACAGCCAACACGCAAAATATCCGTAAACTGTCAATAACTTTAGAATTTATACACAGTTTATTCTGAAAATTGTCAAAAATACAGATAATGTTGGACCAGATGACCATGCAAATTTTTAAGTTGATCGGTCAAACGGTTCTGGTTTAAATTTCAAAAAGCACATGAAATATTTTTTTAAATTTTAACCAATGAGAGGATTTGGCTGAAAATTTGTAAAATCAGAGACAATGTTGGTCTTAATGACCATGCAAAATATAAGGTTGATCACATTTGTCGAAGACCATTTTCATTTTTCAGCCTATCAGGAGATGTTTATTTAAATTTTAACCAATCAATGGATTTCAAAAAAAATTAGCGTCAGCAAACAGAAAAGGTTGTCTCTACATGTGTGCAAAATTTCAGATCGATAGGTGAAACGGTGCGACTTCTATTGCTCCAGATAGCAGCCAAAAATATACACAAAAAAAACAGAGGTCCGTGTCAAAAGAGTCAAAAGGAGACGCTCGCTTCGCTCGCTCAATTAAAAGCTGTTTCCTGCTGTTTGTTTATGTATTGCGACTGTCAACTTTATTTTCACGTGATAATGCGAGGTCACTGCCCCTCCCACTAAGCAACCCCAAGTTGTTTTCTACAAGGTCAGAGCTCTTCTGTCATTTACGCGAATAGGGGAGGATCACTGACTGGACTTTAGAAATAAAAAAGGTTGAATATTGGGGGTTACCTTGGTGATCATTAGAAAAAAGCAAAAAAAGCAAAGCTCATTAGAAAAGCAAAGCTTTTCAATTAAAAAAAAAGTATGAAATTGAAATGTAATGTAGACTTTTCAAATCATTCATCTGGCATATGACATTGAGTAAACTTATCGAATAATGTCCCCAGAACTGGGGAGTTAATGGGCAAATTTGCGTCAAAATCACGTGAAACCACGATCCGACACACTGAAGTGGGATTCGAATGAAGGCCTCGTATGCAATGTCGATCAGATATTGAAAGAGAATATTACTTGTTTCCTATTGACGACGAACTACCCCTTCCCCTTGTTTTGTTCCGTGAGAGAACTGATGAGGAAGTCACGTGATCTAACCGGTCGGTAGGTATTAGGGGTATACAACGTGGGACTCTGAAGAAAAATCAACGATCATATTTAAATGTGCCGAGTGTACCTTACATATGGCGCAAAGATTTTTTAGATCGGATGAACGGTTTCGGCGCTACGATGTCATAAAAAACGGTAAAATTCACTCCGTTCAAGGCCCCCCGAGATCAACTAACATTGTTGAGCGAGCGTAGCGAGCGTCACCACGGTACTCTTATGGCACTTTCTCTGTGTGTTTTTTTTTTTTTTTTTTTTTTTTTTTGCCTGCACTGCCCAGGTCAAACCGCACAACCAATCGATCTGAAATTTTGTACACATACTAACGTAATCTATGCGATCCCTGGGATCTTTTCTGAACGAGATCCTGTGATTGGTTCAAATTTTATAAAAATTATCTTTCGATTGGCTGGTTCGATCAATTTGAAATTTAGCAAAGTCATTGCAACCAACATTGTACCCAATCAAAAAAAAATTCAGCCAAATCCTCCAATTGGTTCAAATTTGAAACCATTTTTCCTGTGATTTTTGAAATTTAAACTGGAACCGATTGACCGACCAAATAAAAACTTCGCATGGTCATTGGTACCAACATTTATGGTATTTTTGCCAATTTTCACTCTCATCTGTCGTTATTTTCAAAAGTTTTTGTCATTTTAGGGACATTTTGCGTGTTGGCTGTCAAATTCACGGCGACTTCGAATCTACAGTTCAAGGCAAGGTAGTTAGAGCAGAAAGTTTTAAACGATATGAAACTAATAATGACCGTTTAACAGATTGATCTGATATTGTGTACACACTAATATCATATCATATGAGTGGTCCCAGGTATATTGTTTGAACGAGATCCTGTGATTTTCGAAAATTAACAAGGAACCGTTCAATCATAAAGGTTTAATCGATCAACTTAAAACTTAGCAAGGATTGGCACCAATATTTTTGGAGATTTTGGTGATTTTTATACAAGTCTGTGACGAAACTAAAGAATTGTTGGCTTTTAATGACATTCGATAGACATAATTTCGGTTCAAGGTGTTGCGTGTATCCGTGCTCGCTCATCAACGCGTTTCACAGAGCGTTTTCCTAGTGTAGTCCCTATCCCGCTACGAAAAACGGCACTAAATCGGCTCTTACTCATATAATATTGGTGATAGAAAAAAAATTTAAATTACAAAGTTATTGCATTTTATGAGTACTATAACTTTTGTTTGGGACATTTGTTCGTCCAATGACCGATTTAAAGTGTGTATACATTCTTAATGTTTCAAATTTTTTTTCCCAAGATGGCGGCAAAATTTTTTTTAAATAAATTTTTTTCACAAGGCCATTTAGTTTTGATTTTAAATAAATAGAATGAATCCTCTATGTCTTTTCGTGTAGGGTACAGGAATGAATAACTTTAGCCCCCAGCCCCCAGCCCCCGCCAGGGGTCTGGGGGTGGCACCATTTTTTTTTAGGTTTTGGACCTATATATGCATTTAGTGAGATAGGTGGCACCTTCCCTTCACGACGATCCTATACGGGATACCACTTGGCCCCCTACTAATAGTTAAACGTGTGATTATTAAAAAGTATTCATGAGGATGGTCATGTTGGACAAATCGCTTATCATTGGAGGTCATTGACACCCACTCCCCTCCCTTCCTACGCGCCTGCAATTTGATCCCCTAGAGCAGTGGTACTCCGTTTTGACTTTCGGGCCAATTATACGAATCTGTTTCTGTTGGCGGGCCGCATTTTTTTTTAACGTACAAAATGCTCACGTGATCAGGTAGATTAATTCCAGGTTCGAAGGAACAACTTTTCGAAGCCCTCAGTTTTAGCCCAGCAGTGAGTTTTTTTAGAATTTAACAATTTAACATGATTTTGGGGCTCTAAAATGCACGAACTGAAGCAAACTACCCTCCTATTGTTGCCCCGCAGGGCGTTTTTATTGAGCGAGTGAAGCGAGCGTCTCCTTTTGGTTCTTTTGGCACGGACCTCTGGTTTTTCTGTTTTTATCTGTTACCTGTGGGTATTCGAACAAATAAGCGATACGTGATGGAGCCACTTCTAACAGGAAACTTTTTAGACGCACTTTTTTATTTAGGAGTTCGAGCTTCCATAGGGCAGTGAAAAAGGAGAAACAATTGAAATTTTGATTTAGTTACAAGTTTACTTTTTCAGCCATAATAAACAACTTAAAGCAAATATATTAAAATATAATTTATTTATAAATATCCCCCTTATACCCTCCATTATACACCCTTCCTCTAGTTCCAAAGAATCCACCAGAGGTCAGTCGTGTTCCTTGTTTTCTCGAATACAGGTCGGAGTTTTTCTTAGATCGAGCTGAAATTTTGCACACATGTAGAGACAACCTTTTCTGTTTGCAGACCCTATTTTTTAATCCATTCATTGGTTAAAATTTCAATAAATATCTCCTGATGGTAGGTTGAAAAATGACAATGGTCTTCGATAAATCTGATCAAACTCATATTTTGGCTATACATGTCGGAGTTTTACTTTGATCGAGCTGAAATTTTGCACACATGTAATACCAACCTTCTCTGTTTGCAGACCCTAATTTTTTGGAAATCCATTGATTGGTGTAAATTTAAATAAACATCTCCCAATTGTCTGAAAAATGAAAATGGTCTTCGATAAATCTGATCAAACTCATATTTTGCATGGTCATTAAAACCAACATTTTCTCTTATTTTACAAAATTTCATCCCAATCAGTAGTGAACGTTTGAACTTATTGACATTTTTAATATCTGTCGGTAATGAAGTATAGAAATGAATGTTTTCAAGCGCCAATTGAATTGAATCTGATTTGCTATGCATACCAGGGTGCTTATATGCTATCTTCAAGTTTCGATGAAAAGCATATACTTTTATGTTGATTGACTGATCATATTTTAATTCAAATGGATGTATATGTTTTCTGTGCGTTGTGCGTTGTGCACGCATTTCCGGTTCGAGAATTTGCACGTATACGTGCTCGCTCATCAACGTGTTACACTGAGCGTTTTCCTAGTAATGTTTAACGGCGCGTTGACAGCGAGCTCAATTTACGCACATTATGATTCTGTTAACTTTGTTGAAAAAAATGGAGGACGTCACGATGTGGGAGGGGTCGATTAAAGTGGGCCCGGTCCGAAGGAGTCCAGCACTGGTGTAAAGGTGAGGGCGGAATGTGGACGGACCGGGGGAGGGAGGCTTCCGGCAGGTGGGACCCGATTTCAGGAGGATCACCATCTCGAGAGGGGAGGCCCGAGGGGCCCGGGAATTTGGGGAGGGCGTGGCACCTGGTTGACCCTGAACTGCTCTTAGTTTGGACCTGCCGTAATGTGGGTTGTTCCGTTAAAGCCCCACTACCGCGTCAAGGTGGCAGTTCATCGATAAGGCTATATTTCGTCCTACAGACGTTATGCGCCATATTTTTATTAATTTTCAAGCACTAAACTTCTGTAGGACAAAATAAATATAATAAACCATTCCAAGCTGTGAAGTTATTTTCATTGAATTGTTCTGAAGACTTAAAGCCGTATTTTAATAATAATTATATTGGTAGGTAAATGAAAGGTATTGATAAAAATCGATTTAAAAACTCTTCAAGGTTCAACTCACTACTCAGCCGTCTTAACATTAATGTTCCTAATGACATACAAATTAGTCATATTATAGTGCTATTGCGTAACGAAATAGTTGAACGTTATTTAATAGCGCACAAGGAAATATTTCACTTCCGGATCAAATGCAGTAGATCTTCACAGATGACAAACATCTTTCCTCGTGACACCGGCCTAGTTCATGCTCTCAAAATATGCATAAAAACGCCTTCAATCCTTCCTCCCCTCTTTTTGCCTCGCTTTCCCCTAATATTAATTTACTCTCTTTTCTCTAGATCCCGGACCAAAGCACTGCAGACATTGCTGTCGCTGCAAAGTATAAACTGAAGCAGTGTTTTGTGTCGCTGACAAGATGCCCTTCAAATCGCACGGCGCGCATCGCACATCATTGTAGCCAGTGTGATTATACATCACGCAATAGGAGGGACTTTGCAGCCCACCTGCTTACCCATTCGGAAGAGCTACCATACGCATGTGACGTCTGTTCGTATAAGAGTACCACAACAGACAAGCTGAGACGGCACATACGTCGACATTTTGCTGTGAAGAAGTATAAATGCAGTCAATGTGATTATAGATGTCACCAAAAGAGCAATCTTGTTGTTCACCTGCGTACACATTCGAACGAGATGCCATACGCATGCGACATATGTACATATAAGTGTAAAACTAAAGGCAACCTGATCAGACACCAGTTTCGGCATTCGACAGAAAAGAGACACCAATGCGATACTTGCGATTTAAAATGGAAAACTCGCGAAGGTCTTACCAGGCACATGGTTTGTCATACATCGGAAAATACGTTCCATTGCAGCCAATGTGGATTTGGATCGAAGAGGAGGTATGCACTTGTCAATCATATGCGCACTCATTCGAACGATTATCCATACGCATGTGATGTTTGCAATTTTAAATTTAAGTCGAGCAGCAACCTGGCTGGGCACAAACTACGTCATTCAACGGAGAGAAAACACAAATGCGACATTTACTCAAAGGAATTTAAGTCCCGCCATAATCTGAACAGACACAAACTGTCTCATGCATCAGAGAAACGGTTCCAATGTGACCTGCAAAGTACCAACTATCAAATCAGCAATGAACTGGGCAAGCGCAAACTAAACCACGAAAGCGAGCAAAAGTTCCACTGCAGCCACTGTGACTATAAATCACACTGTAATCGGAATCTTGTGACTCACATGCGCAAACACACCGACGAGCGGCCGTATGCTTGTAATGTTTGTACGTACAAATGTGCCGACTCCAGCAATCTGGCGTCTCACATGAAACAACATTCCGTAGATAAACCATTGAAATGTGACAAGTGTAACTATACCTGCAAAACTAAAAGTAGCATTAGAAATCACGTGCTTGGACATTTATCGGTGAAGTTGTTCAATTGCAGACAATGTGACTATGGAACGAACATAAAGGCATCCCTTGTGTTACATCTGCGCGTTCATTCAGGAGAGCGGCCGTATGCTTGTGACATCTGCGAGTACACGTGTATCCGCAACAGCTCTCTGTTAACGCACAAGAAGCGACATGGCGGAGTCAAGAGATTTAAGTGTGACAAGTGTAACTATACCTGCATTATCAAAAAGAGTCTTATAAATCACGTGCTTGGTCATTTATCTGTGAAGATGTTCAAATGCAGGCAATGTGACTATGGAACGAACACAAAGGAATACTTTGTGATACATCTGCGCATTCATTCAGGAGAGCGGCCGTATGCTTGTGTCATCTGTGAGTACACGTTCACTAACAGCAGTGCTCTGTCCAAGCACAAGAAGCGACATGGCGGAGTCAAGAGATTTATGTGTGACAAGTGTTCCTACGCAAGCATTGACAGTAGTAACATGGCTAAACACAAGAAGATCCACAAGTAGTTTGAGAATAAGCGCATGTCCGATATGCCCGCAAATATCCAATACGTGAATACACTTCTGGCAAGATGGCTACTATCAGTCTACAGATTAATTAATTTGTTTTTCCATTTCTTGTTTCCATAGTGCAGTGAAAAAGGAGAATTGATTGAAATTGATATTTAGTTGGAAATGTACTGTTAAGTCATAACGAACAACTATAAGCAAATTTTTATATTTATGCAAATGCGCCCTTGATAGCCGCCATTTACCTAGTACCACAATAGCCACCAGAGTGCAGTCGTGTTCCTTGTTTTCTCGAATAGTGAGAGCAGAGTGAATGGAAATCACAGCTTATTTTAATAGCTATATGCTCGACTTTAATGTTTCAAGGACAATCATTCTTTAGAGTGAACGAATTTTATCTGATGCGAGAGAAGTTTTTACTAAACTGACTCCTTCCAAGTGAACATTTGTAGCATTTTGTTGTCACTACGCCAGAACCTAAATCCTCAAAAGTAGATTGTAACACCAATATGAGTCGACATTCTGATAAACATATTATGTTGGTTATGGATATTTTTATTTTTACACTCGCTTTTTAGACTTTTTTTTAAACATAAAGGCTAATCACACATACAATAACCTATAGGTTATTGTAATTTTCATTCTTGTGTTAATGACACGGTTGTTGCATTCAAACATGGCTGTTGCAATGGTAACAAAACCATTTTAAGACTCATATTCTAGTTGTATCAATTTCCTAATAGAAAAGCTGCAATCAATATCGATTTTTTTTTATTTTATGCTGAATTTAGTGACTTTTTATTAGATTGTTATTGTATAAAATTGTAGTTCCTATAATCTTTTATGGTTTATCATTGCATTATGTTATTTTGTAACGAACATTAAAAATATGCGACCTCCTTTCTTATTGACCAAGCTGAAATCAGTGTTTCAAAATTATTATAACTTAGATAAATTATTATATTTACATACGGGAGTTGCTCTTCCACATAGCCATCCTGAAATAAAAATAGGTATGTCTATATGATATAGAGTGAGAGGGAATCTTGACAGAAAGCAGAAAATCGGTAAAAAAAAAGAGAAAAAAGCAAAAACGATTCATTGTAGAAAATCAATTCATATTTGACATGTTATTTTTTATCAACGGGATTATTTTCAACCCTATATACAATGTAGGTCTTTATATGTACTTTCTTCCCATAGCACTGGGTGGCCTTTTCTTTCGAGTCTCGTCAAATAAAATCAAATCAAATGGCCTGTTTCTAATTAAGAATTATTTTGAAATACATTTTTTGATACTTGTAGCGTTTTCAATTGTATTAAAAATGTAAGGTAATCGAGTTGTACAAATTATCTTGCTCGTAAGATAATGTGTACGTTAGTAGTATTATGCCGATTAATATTAAATTTAAGGTGATACTAGCGCTCGGCCGTTTTAGAAAATTGAGAGAGAAAAATTGTTCCATAAGTGAGTGTACCGTTTACAGGATGTTCACATGATCAGTCTGATTGTATATTAGTAACACTCTTTCATTTTTGCTTATTGCATCGTTAATTAGGCGCCGGTTATTCAACAAAACCGCGCAAAACTATGAAATTTGCGATACGATTGGAGACCTAACCCGTTAACCAATTGATCTCAAATTTTAATTATGATTAGATGAAAGACAAACTTAGGGTTATCACTTGGCACATTTTTGAAATTTAATTTTATACGGCGCCCAGGTAGACAAGAAAATAGTTAATTTTTCACCAAAAATCAACTAATTATTACTAAATAACGAAACAAAAAATTAAAATTGTACCAAGGGATAACCCTAAGTTTGTCTTTTATCTAATCACGATTAAAATTTCAAATAATTTGGTCTACCCATTTCGTCTCCAATCGTATCGCAAAAAGTGTCTACAAAATGCAGCAAAATCGCTCGCGCTTGCAGCACCTTAAAGTGATACTCTCATCTTGTAGCAAGTATTTTTTTCCCGATCCGTCGAGCTCCAAACAACACATTCCTGTCCTTTGTTCTGTCTTACATCCTGTCGCCTGGACCCGGGAGCGACTTCAGCCGTAGCGACACTGACGTCACTGTATAGCCTACCTGCTACTAGCAACCTCCGCGCTCGAGTTAAAAACATTCATTCTCCCTGGCAGTCTATGTTTTACAAGTATGTAGGAAGGGTGTGATAGTGAGACATTCAACGTTGCTTGTGATTATCTTATTTTATTGATCTTTATTTTAACTATACTATAAACTACACTATATATTATCTTACGGGACAGAATATTTTAAATAGTCTACCTACTATTATCTTCTCTCATATTGTGTCAATGTCGTGCATATTTACGTGTGTTCTAGTCTAGTTTATTTTCAAGCAAAAACAATACCAACTTTTTAACATGTATTAATAGTTTCGTGTAGTTATATACACTATTTGGACGAAATATTTTGAATCGCTTTTTATCTTCTGCCCGATTGTGCCGCGTCGTGTGTATTTACTTTTGTTTTAGTGTAGATTATTTGAGACGAAAATGGTTTACTGCTGTGTTTTTCAGTGTCACAATATTACTAAAAACAATGCAAATAAACACTCATTCCACAGATTTCCTAAGAAAGACAAATCTCCTGAATTAACCAAAGTGTGGCTGCACAAAATTAATCGAGCAGATTTTGATCCAAGCGTATACACATTTGCGCGTTGCAAATGAGGTAGCAGTTGCAAATGTGTTTTCATGTAAAACACTTTATATTAACAGACGTACGTATTGGGTACCTTTCAGGAACAAAGTCAGTGTATACACGTCATTTTAAATCATGGTGTTATAAATAGATCGAAGTATGTCAGCGAAGAGCAGAGAGTTCGAGCGCGCGGCCACCTATGGTAGAGGCTGCAGCTAATCAGCGTTGCTCTACAGTGACGTCCGAAACTCAGCGCGCCAGTTTCAAATAACGCGCAATCAATAATTAATTTTTAGTATTATCGTACCAAAAATTAAGTTGTTTGTTTGTTAATATTGTCTTCCATGATGCTTAGATCACATACAAAAATCTAAATCCAATATGAGAGAATTCCTTTAAGGTGTCTTTAATGTTGAAATTTGTTTTGATTTCCTGACTTCTTCGATTTATGCATCTTTGTGCAACTTATGGATATAGAAACATATTTTATGATTATATTTTTTTCAATAGAATTAATGAATTCTCAACAAATGTATGCTTTATAATATTCTGTCCCAGCTCTAATAGGTATATCCCTGAGATAATATTTCGATTAGGTACACTCGGCCAAGCAAAAATTGAACGTTGACCAAATTTGATTGACTGCTGGTCATGTCCCATAACCAATCAATGCTTGTTATTATCATTGAAATGTGAGGTCACCTACTAGAGTGAGCCAATGACAATGGTATTTGGTATCAAGTTTTGGTATTATTTTTGTTGAGCGATAATTTGCAAAGTTTGCTTTATTTCTTTTAATTTTAAAACCGGGAAAATAGAAATGACATCACGATATTCTATATTGCCATGACAACAAAGGAATCACCGTATAAAAACCCATTGTTGGGAACTTAAAAGTAACATCACAGAGTGCTGTTAATTCATCGTTTTTCTTCCAAAATGACCAATTATATTTAAATTTGATTTTTACGATTGAAAATTGTACTTACATTTCTCCGAAAGCTGAGTGCACATATTTTCGGTTTTTGAGTTTTCCATTTTTTTCCATAAACCAATCATAAGTCTGCAATGAGATGTCCCGAACTTGTGATTTGTTTCTGGATAAAACGGAAAAAGCAAAAACGGTCTTGACCCAGCTTAAGTGTCAGCTAGCTGAAAGCCTGGGAGCTGTTGCATTTTAATGTCTTCTGTTCTTCGGTAGAAGCTCTATGATGGTTTTGTGTTGACCCTAAAAAGGGCCGGTCACGACGTTTCGGCAGAGCTGGCAGAACGGCCCTTTTTAGGGCCATCACAAAACCATCATGGAGCTTCTACCGAAGAACAGAAGGCATCAGCTTTAATGTGTTTGTCGATATTTTTGTGTTTATATTTAAAAATAAACATGAATAAAATTGCACGAGACTTTTTATTGTGGACCGACCGTTGACACTTACAGTAATTCTATAGAACAGGGGTCGGCAACCTGCGGCTCCGAAGCCGCATGCGGCTCCTTAGTGGTTCTTGAATGGCTCATTATTTAAATGTATAGCTGTAATCGAAAAATTCGAAAATGAAATGCCCTGCGGGGCAACAATTGGAAGGTTGTTTGATTAAGTTTGTTCATTTCAGAGCCTCTGAATCACTTTTTAATTGCTGAAATTCTGAAAAAAGCCCTGCGGGGCAACATCTGGGGTCTTCGTCATACAAAATAAAAATTTTAGAAATAAACTTGTCATCCAATTTATTATTTTTAGTGTTTTATATTCGATATTTGCCTCTACTGCGACTCCCATTTTTACAAAATGTATACATTTTTGGGAAATTGGCTCCTTGATCAAAAAAGGTTGCCGACCCCTGCTATAGAATGTAATTTGCTTGATATATAAAACATGCACTAAGGTGTGATTGATGACGTCATTCTCTTGGTCTCAGCACATGCGCTGTTCGCATGCAAACGGCGACGTGTACGTTAATCCCACTTCATCAAGACCTGCGTCTTCTGAATAGAGGCTGACGGGATCGCCGAGGGTTGACGACCAGTTGGGCTCTCCCGACGACCAACGCGAGAACCCCGTAGACGACAATGGCTCTCCTGCAGGACAAAACATATTTACACTAGGAAAACGCTCTCTGTAACGCGTTGATGAGCGAGCCCTAGTATTGCATGCAAAGTCATGTGCGTTTATATAAGATTATGATCTGCAGGCCTTGGAAAGAGCCGGATCGAAATGCTTCAAATAAGAATTAAAAAGTATCTGATATTTTTTTCAAGAAATTCGACAAAAATTAATTACAAGATTGTACAAAAATTTCAATAACTTTTTTAAAGTAGTAACGACAGGAGTTTCAAAATATACAAGAACACCTAAAATGTTGGTCCCATTGACCATGAAAAATTTTGAACTGATCAGTCAAGCAATTCCACTTGATCACAGAATCCTGTTCAGAAACTATTTATAAGAGCGCTAATACGACATTAGTGTGTACCAAATTTCAGATCGATTGTTTGAACGGTACCAACATTTTATATGTTTATGTTTCAAACATAATGTTTTCTAAAAATAGGTACTAATTTCAGAACCCTATCTAATAGTTTCGATATGGAGACCTCTCAAACAGGGGTTATGTGTTTTGCCCCACTCGGTAAATTACCATGAAATGTTGATATTGACGGCAACAATAAATGATGGTCGTAAATACATTTGTCTTTTTTCAGGGCACCTGTTTATTGGTGATACTTAGAACTCTTCCTAAGAGTTTGGATAAAGCATGGTCGTTTGCAACATGGTTATGCTTATTGAGGTCTAAATAGAAGCAGAAAGCTGAGGTCTATTTGAACAATTCTTGAGCATATTAATACTGAATGGGGAAACATTGTTTTAAATTATTGAAGATACACTTGAAAAAAAAAATTAACCAGACAATTAATTACGTGTTTTAAGGACTGATTTGACGTTAGTTTGTGAATTCAGCGAATGTTTAATATCTATGAGATCATAAATTAGCATAATATATTAATCTGTAATAAATCTTTGCGAATTAATTTAGTTGATTTATTTTATTTTATTTTTCATCATTACCTATTATTATTATTAGGTACTTTCCTTATACCCTCAATACTGGAAGAACCCTCCCGGAGGTTCAACTGTCATATTAACATGTAAATGTATGAGAAATGGAAATAAATTTATCAATCAATCAATCAAACAATCAATCAATGAATTATTTAACCTTCGTCCAACGACATTAAAGAAGTTACATTTCCAAATTCTTCGTTGAAAATTTAGCCACAATTCTCTTACCACTCAATTTCTTTTCTTGAAACCATAAATAAGATTACTAAATGGAGCCATTTTATATGTGAAATTATGACATCAAACAACTTATGTGAAAACAGCTAATTCTTTAAAAAGATTTCGATTCTTGTTTAAACTCAAACGCGTGCTTTGAACGCTGGTATTCGAGAAAATAAGGAACACGACTGACCTCTGGTGGATTCTTTGGTACTACGATAATGGCGGTTGTAAAGGGTTTATTTATGTAAATAAATTATATAAAATTTGCTTTAGTTATTTGTTATGGCTGAAAAAGTAAACTTGTAACTAAATCTAAATTTAATTTGTTTCTCCTTTTTCACTGCCTTGTGGAAACACGAATATCAAAACAAAAAAGTGCATCTAAAAATTTTCCTGCCAGAAGTGGCTCCATCACGTATCGCTTAATTGTTCGAATACTGTTTTGCAAAGTCTTAATGCAAACGAATGTTTCTTTTTTTTTAAATTGCACACATACAAATGTCATATTTGTTCAATGGAGTGTGAAAGTTTGAGCTCTATCTCTTTTACAGCTCTGTTGTAATGACCTCTCATACAGGGACAATTTTATTTGCGCCACCCGCTACAATACTTATCTTCTCTGTCAGTGATCTTTGCAGTGCTTGATTTGGACAAGACATGGCCACCTTGATTGATGTAGAGTTTGTATTTGAACACTCGACTCACCGAAGATGGTGAAGAACTGGTGTTGAGTTGTGTTTGATTCCCTGATGCCGACCCACACGTAACCCTCTCCCCCATTTTGATTCCTAAGGTTGGCAATCGCCGTCGCCTCTGCCTTGGAGTTAATGATGACGAGATGACTTCCTTCTCTCTCACAAGCTTCCTTGGCCTCCTGCCATAGCACATAGGAGGCGTTGTACTTGTAACAGCCCAGGTCGGTAATGCGGGCGTAGCCAGGGAGGATGGCCGGGGGAGGAGTTGAAGGGCAGGGCGGGGGAGTAGGGCATTGTGTTGGAGGGCATTGTGTTGCAGACGGAGTCGTCGTCGATGTCGTGAGAGGCGATGTTGATGTCGCTGGTGTCGCAGGCAGCCCGTTTGGATGAGGAGGAGCTGTGGACAGTTGACATTCGGAATCAGTGCAGTCGGAGATACCACTTAAAGATTTATTGAGCGAGCGAAGCGAGCGTCTCCTTTTGGCACGGACCTCGGTTTTTTTTTTGTTTTTTTGAACTTTTCTGTTGGGTGAGGCTATACAGGTCAGAGTTTTTCTTCAATCGATCTGAAATTTTGCACACATGTAGAAACAACCTTTTCTGTTTGCAGACCCAAATTTTTTTGTAATCCATTGATTGGTTAAAATTTAAATAAACATCTCCTGATGGTAGGTTGAAAAATGAAAATGGTCTTCGATAAATCTGATCAAACTTATATTTTGGCTATACAGGTCAGAGTTTTTCTTTGATCGGGCTGAAATTATGCACACATGTAAAACCAACATTCTCTGTTTGCAGACCGTATTTTTTTAAAAAATCCATTCATTAGTTAAAATTTAAATAAATATCTCCTGATAGGCTGAAAAATGAAAACGGTCTTCGATAATTCTGATCAAACTCATATTTTGCATGATCATTAAGACCAATATTGTCTCCTATTTTAGAAAATTTCATCCCAATCAGTTATGAACGTATGAACGTAATTAATATCTGTCAGTAATGAGTATCGAAATGAATGTTTTTCAGTGCCAATTGAATTGATTCTGATTTGCTTTATGAATCATGGGTTCTTAGATGCTATTTTAAAGTTTCGATGAAAAGCATATTATACTTTTATGTTGATATCATATTTCAATTCAATATGGAAGTAAATGTTTTCTGTGCGTTGTGTACGCATTTCGGGTTCGAGAATTTGCACGTACCCGTGCTCGCTCATCAACGCGTTACACTGAGCGTTTTCCTAGTACATCGATATACTAAATCTGTACTGTAAGGCTGCTTGGCAGCGTCGAGCTATTTACATCTTCACGTGGATCAGTACTTACAAGAAAAGGTATCAGAGTTCAAAATATGCATGTATATTGCGAAAGTACGAAACTATATTTCGTTTGAACGAAATATTACAAATTACAGTTTGGACTCCGTTCTGTGTAACGCGTTGATAAGCGAGCATTCGTATTGCATGCGTTTTGTTACGCGTTTGCAAGTTTCTGTTCCACATACCTTGGA
Organism: Leuctra nigra; assembly: GCA_934045905.1. NCBI lineage: Eukaryota > Metazoa > Arthropoda > Insecta > Plecoptera > Leuctridae > Leuctra > Leuctra nigra. The sequence goes on from OW203773.1 coordinate 8,441,496, forward strand.
ATGAACCCAAACTATTTCGTAATAGTAGCAGTGAACAAATACATATTATGACATTTTCTTCAAGAAATTTGACAATATTTCCAAACACGAATAAAATGTCAGTAAATTATCAATAACTTTTGACGTTGACTACAGATTAGTCCGGAAATTGACGCCTAAGGTCGGGTAGGACCAACTTTGGATAAACTAACTATCGATAGTTAGTATTTAGGCTCGATATTAAGATATCGATAGTATTTGGGCAAATAGCCAATGAATCCAGTTGGCGCGAATTCCACAGCCAATTTAATTTACTAAATTCCACTAACCATCGATAATTATCTTAATCCAAAGTTGGTCCTAACCGGCCTAAAATGTTTATCCCGCCGACCATGCGAAATTTGAACTTGATTTGATTGGTCAAAAGTTTCCGTATTTAGAATATCAAAAAATCACAAGATCCTGTTAAAAATCTATACACAAGACCGCTTATGTTACATTAGTGCGTGTGCAAAATTTCAGATCGAGTATTCGAACGGTTTGATCTGGGCATTAGTGGCAAAAGGAACAGAAAAAAAGACACTCGGTGAAAGGACCAAGAGTTCAGTGGTGACGCTCACTACTCGCGTACGATGAAGTGTGACTCTGACTTACTGGTTATCGTCACTCTGACGTGGTACGATGAAGTGTGACTCTGACTTACTGGTTATCGTCACTCTGACGTGGTACGATGAAGTGTGACTCTGACTTACTGGTTATCGTCACTCTGACGTGGTACGATGAAGTGTGACTCTGACTTACTGGTTATCGTCACTCTGACGTGGTACGATAAAGTGTGACTCTGACTTACTGGTTATCGTCACTCTGACGTGGTACGATGAAGTGTGACTCTGACTTACTGGTTATCGTCACTCTGACGTGGTACGATGAAGTGTGACTCTGACTCACTGGTTATCGTCACTCTGACGTGGTACGATGAAGTTGGTTCTCCGCAGTTCTTGGACTTGGTCTCCACCTCCACAGTAGACATTTCAGACGCACATTTCTCCGCGCTCTCTTGGTCTTGGTTCACCTGGACAGACAGACATTCGGTCAGGCGCGTAGGAACATCTTCTATCATCGGGGGGGGGGGGGGGGGGGGGGTCTAGGGGTGATTTTTGAAAGAATTTAACAATTTATAAGTGATTTTGGGAATACTAAAATATACAATAATAGTACTTGAGGTGATGATATAACTCGGACGGTCGCACAATAATTGCTCTAAACTGAAAACTGTTGGTCGCAGGGAAATTTTTTAAAAAGCATATTGTTCACAATGAAATTGTCTACAAATTTTAATTCCACATATTTTAGTCGAAGTCTACGCGTTTCGTAATAAATTGAGATAAAAAAAACACAAGAACGTGATAGTTCAATTCCAACAATAAAAAAATACAATTCGTTCACAGCGTATTTTTTTCAAGTCCCCATTTTTAAGTTAGTTTTAGTGAATTATTTCATAATTTTTAAACCTTTCCTCTACCAACAATTAAATAAATTGTAAAATTTTCGTTTTCAGCCATATTTCCCAAGATGGCCACCAACAAAATTAAAGGCACATCCGGAGGGCTATTCTAAATTTCCTTGTCGTCTCGTGTCAATTGATACGGCGTCACCACCATGTTAAATAGATAGCACTCCAGTGTGCAGTGAGCCCGTATCACGTGAAACGAGACGACAAGGGAATTTCGAATGGCCCTCCCGGTAATATTAAGAATGATATAAACAATTGATAATTATGAAAAAATCAATTTCGGTACTCCAATCGAGCGGAATTACATTTGCTCCTATACTATGGTGACTAGGCTCTCTAATGGTGACTAGTACCTTGGCGTGAACTGTCTCTGCCTCCACCGGGCTCTGAACCAGCGCCCTGCAGACGAATACAAACACGAGGCACTTGCTAAAGATACTTATACATTGTCTCTGTGTTCTTACCTCTGTTATCCAATGGCCAGTGATGTTGCGAGCACTAGTGACCAGCACCTTGGCGTCAACTGTCTCTGCCTCCACCGGGCTCTGAACCAGCGCCATGCAGACGAATACAAACACGAGGCACTTGCTAAAGATACTTATACATAGTCTCTGTGTTCTTACCTCTGTTATCCAATGGCCAGTGATGTTGCGAGCACTAGTGACCAGCACCTTGGCGTCAACTGTCTCTGCCGCCACCGGGCTCTGAACCAGCGCCATGCAGACGAATACAAACACGAGGCACTTGCTAAAGATACTTATACATAGTCTCTGTGTTCTTACCTCTGTTATCCAATGGCCAGTGATGTTGCGAGCACTAGTGACCAGCACCTTGGCGTCAACTGTCTCTGCCGCCACCGGGCTCTGAACCAGCGCCATGCAGACGAATACAAACACGAGGCACTTGCTAAAGATACTTATACATAGTCTCTGTGTTCTTACCTCTGTTATCCAATGGCCAGTGATGTTGCGAGCACTAGTGACCAGCACCTTGGCGTCAACTGTCTCTGCCGCCACCGGGCTCTGAACCAGCGCCATGCAGACGAATACAAACACGAGGCACTTGCTAAAGATACTTATACATAGTCTCTGTGTTCTTACCTCTGTTATCCAATGGCCAGTGATGTTGCGAGCACTAGTGACCAGCACCTTGGCGTCAACTGTCTCTGCCGCCACCGGGCTCTGAACCAGCGCCATGCAGACGAATACAAACACGAGGCACTTGCTAAAGATACTTATACATAGTCTCTGTGTTCTTACCTCTGTTATCCAATGGCCAGTGATGTTGCGAGCACTAGTGACCAGCACCTTGGCGTCAACTGTCTCTGCCGCCACCGGGCTCTGAACCAGCGCCATGCAGACGAATACAAACACGAGGCACTTGCTAAAGATACTTATACATAGTCTCTGTGTTCTTACCTCTGTTATCCAATGGCCAGTGATGTTGCGAGCACTAGTGACCAGCACCTTGGCGTCAACTGTCTCTGCCTCCACCGGGCTCTGAACCAGCGCCATGCAGACGAATACAAACACGAGGCACTTGCTAAAGATACTATTACATAGTCTCTGTGTTCTTACCTCTGTTATCCAATGGCCAGTGATGTTGCGAGCACTAGTGACCAGCACCTTGGCGTCAACTGTCTCTGCCTCCACCGGGCTCTGAACCAGCGCCATGCAGACGAATACAAACACGAGGCACTTGCTAAAGATACTATTACATAGTCTCTGTGTTCTTACCTCTGTTATCCAATGGCCAGTGATGTTGCGAGCACTAGTGACCAGCACCTTGGCGTCAACTGTCTCTGCCGCCACCGGGCTCTGAACCAGCGCCATGCAGACGAATACAAACACGAGGCACTTGCTAAAGATACTTATACATAGTCTCTGTGTTCTTACCTCTGTTATCCAATGGCCAGTGATGTTGCGAGCACTAGTGACCAGCACCTTGGCGTCAACTGTCTCTGCCGCCACCGGGCTCTGAACCAGCGCCATGCAGACGAATACAAACACGAGGCACTTGCTAAAGATACTTATACATAGTCTCTGTGTTCTTACCTCTGTTATCCAATGGCCAGTGATGTTGCGAGCACTAGTGACCAGCACCTTGGCGTCAACTGTCTCTGCCTCCACCGGGCTCTGAACCAGCGCCATGCAGACGAATACAAACACGAGGCACTTGCTAAAGATACTTATACATAGTCTCTGTGTTCTTACCTCTGTTATCCAATGGCCAGTGATGTTGCGAGCACTAGTGACCAGCACCTTGGCGTCAACTGTCTCTGCCTCCACCGGGCTCTGAACCAGCGCCATGCAGACGAATACAAACACGAGGCACTTGCTAAAGATACTTATACATAGTCTCTGTGTTCTTACCTCTGTTATCCAATGGCCAGTGATGTTGCGAGCACTAGTGACCAGCACCTTGGCGTCAACTGTCTCTGCCGCCACCGGGCTCTGAACCAGCGCCATGCAGACGAATACAAACACGAGGCACTTGCTAAAGATACTTATACATAGTCTCTGTGTTCTTACCTCTGTTATCCAATGGCCAGTGATGTTGCGAGCACTAGTGACCAGCACCTTGGCGTCAACTGTCTCTGCCGCCACCGGGCTCTGAACCAGCGCCATGCAGACGAATACAAACACGAGGCACTTGCTAAAGATACTTATACATAGTCTCTGTGTTCTTACCTCTGTTATCCAATGGCCAGTGATGTTGCGAGCACTAGTGACCAGCACCTTGGCGTCAACTGACTCTGCCGCCACCGGGCTCTGAACCAGCGCCATGCAGACGAATACAAACACGAGGCACTTGCTAAAGATACTTATACATTGTATCTGTGTTCTTACCTCTGTTATCCAATGGCCAGTGATGTTGCGAGCACTAGTGACCAGCACCTTGGCGTCAACTGACTCTGCCGCCACCGGGCTCTGAACCAGCGCCATGCAGACGAATACAAACACGAGGCACTTGCTAAAGATACTTATACATTGACTCTGTGTTCTTACCTCTGTTATCCAATGGCCAGTGATGTTGCGAGCACTAGTGACCAGCACCTTGGCGTCAACTGACTCTGCCGCCACCGGGCTCTGAACCAGCGCCATGCAGACGAATACAAACACGAGGCACTTGCTAAAGATACTTATACATAGTCTCTGTGTTCTTACCTCTGTTATCCAATGGCCAGTGATGTTGCGAGCACTAGTGACCAGCACCTTGGCGTCAACTGTCTCTGCCGCCACCGGGCTCTGAACCAGCGCCATGCAGACGAATACAAACACGAGGCACTTGCTAAAGATACTTATACATAGTCTCTGTGTTCTTACCTCTGTTATCCAATGGCCAGTGATGTTGCGAGCACTAGTGACCAGCACCTTGGCGTCAACTGTCTCTGCCGCCACCGGGCTCTGAACCAGCGCCATGCAGACGAATACAAACACGAGGCACTTGCTAAAGATACTTATACATAGTCTCTGTGTTCTTACCTCTGTTATCCAATGGCCAGTGATGTTGCGAGCACTAGTGACCAGCACCTTGGCGTCAACTGTCTCTGCCGCCACCGGGCTCTGAACCAGCGCCATGCAGACGAATACAAACACGAGGCACTTGCTAAAGATACTTATACATAGTCTCTGTGTTCTTACCTCTGTTATCCAATGGCCAGTGATGTTGCGAGCACTAGTGACCAGCACCTTGGCGTCAACTGTCTCTGCCGCCACCGGGCTCTGAACCAGCGCCATGCAGACGAATACAAACACGAGGCACTTGCTAAAGATACTTATACATAGTCTCTGTGTTCTTACCTCTGTTATCCAATGGCCAGTGATGTTGCGAGCACTAGTGACCAGCACCTTGGCGTCAACTGTCTCTGCCGCCACCGGGCTCTGAACCAGCGCCATGCAGACGAATACAAACACGAGGCACTTGCTAAAGATACTTATACATAGTCTCTGTGTTCTTACCTCTGTTATCCAATGGCCAGTGATGTTGCGAGCACTAGTGACCAGCACCTTGGCGTCAACTGTCTCTGCCGCCACCGGGCTCTGAACCAGCGCCATGCAGACGAATACAAACACGAGGCACTTGCTAAAGATACTTATACATAGTCTCTGTGTTCTTACCTCTGTTATCCAATGGCCAGTGATGTTGCGAGCACTAGTGACCAGCACCTTGGCGTCAACTGTCTCTGCCTCCACCGGGCTCTGAACCAGCGCCATGCAGACGAATACAAACACGAGGCACTTGCTAAAGATACTATTACATAGTCTCTGTGTTCTTACCTCTGTTATCCAATGGCCAGTGATGTTGCGAGCACTAGTGACCAGCACCTTGGCGTCAACTGTCTCTGCCTCCACCGGGCTCTGAACCAGCGCCATGCAGACGAATACAAACACGAGGCACTTGCTAAAGATACTATTACATAGTCTCTGTGTTCTTACCTCTGTTATCCAATGGCCAGTGATGTTGCGAGCACTAGTGACCAGCACCTTGGCGTCAACTGTCTCTGCCGCCACCGGGCTCTGAACCAGCGCCATGCAGACGAATACAAACACGAGGCACTTGCTAAAGATACTTATACATAGTCTCTGTGTTCTTACCTCTGTTATCCAATGGCCAGTGATGTTGCGAGCACTAGTGACCAGCACCTTGGCGTCAACTGTCTCTGCCGCCACCGGGCTCTGAACCAGCGCCATGCAGACGAATACAAACACGAGGCACTTGCTAAAGATACTTATACATAGTCTCTGTGTTCTTACCTCTGTTATCCAATGGCCAGTGATGTTGCGAGCACTAGTGACCAGCACCTTGGCGTCAACTGTCTCTGCCTCCACCGGGCTCTGAACCAGCGCCATGCAGACGAATACAAACACGAGGCACTTGCTAAAGATACTTATACATAGTCTCTGTGTTCTTACCTCTGTTATCCAATGGCCAGTGATGTTGCGAGCACTAGTGACCAGCACCTTGGCGTCAACTGTCTCTGCCTCCACCGGGCTCTGAACCAGCGCCATGCAGACGAATACAAACACGAGGCACTTGCTAAAGATACTTATACATAGTCTCTGTGTTCTTACCTCTGTTATCCAATGGCCAGTGATGTTGCGAGCACTAGTGACCAGCACCTTGGCGTCAACTGTCTCTGCCGCCACCGGGCTCTGAACCAGCGCCATGCAGACGAATACAAACACGAGGCACTTGCTAAAGATACTTATACATAGTCTCTGTGTTCTTACCTCTGTTATCCAATGGCCAGTGATGTTGCGAGCACTAGTGACCAGCACCTTGGCGTCAACTGTCTCTGCCGCCACCGGGCTCTGAACCAGCGCCATGCAGACGAATACAAACACGAGGCACTTGCTAAAGATACTTATACATAGTCTCTGTGTTCTTACCTCTGTTATCCAATGGCCAGTGATGTTGCGAGCACTAGTGACCAGCACCTTGGCGTCAACTGACTCTGCCGCCACCGGGCTCTGAACCAGCGCCATGCAGACGAATACAAACACGAGGCACTTGCTAAAGATACTTATACATTGTATCTGTGTTCTTACCTCTGTTATCCAATGGCCAGTGATGTTGCGAGCACTAGTGACCAGCACCTTGGCGTCAACTGACTCTGCCGCCACCGGGCTCTGAACCAGCGCCATGCAGACGAATACAAACACGAGGCACTTGCTAAAGATACTTATACATTGACTCTGTGTTCTTACCTCTGTTATCCAATGGCCAGTGATGTTGCGAGCACTAGTGACCAGCACCTTGGCGTCAACTGTCTCTGCCTCCACCGGGCTCTGAACCAGCGCCATGCAGACGAATACAAACACGAGGCACTTGCTAAAGATACTTATACATTGTCTCTGTGTTCTTACCTCTGTTATCCAATGGCCAGTGATGTTGCGAACACTAGTGACCAGCACCTTGGCGTCAACTGACTCTGCCGCCACCGGGCTCTGAACCAGCGCCATGCAGACGAATACAAACACGAGGCACTTGCTAAAGATACTTATACATAGTCTCTGTGTTCTTACCTCTGTTATCCAATGGCCAGTGATGTTGCGAGCACTAGTGACCAGCACCTTGGAGTCAACTGACTCTGCCGCCACCGGGCTCTGAACCAGCGCCATGCAGACGAATACAAACACGAGGCACTTGCTAAAGATACTATTACATAGTCTCTGTGTTCTTACCTCTGTTATCCAATGGCCAGTGATGTTGCGAGCACTAGTGACCAGCACCTTGGCGTCAACTGTCTCTGCCGCCACCGGGCTCTGAACCAGCGCCATGCAGACGAATACAAACACGAGGCACTTGCTAAAGATACTTATACATAGTCTCTGTGTTCTTACCTCTGTTATCCAATGGCCAGTGATGTTGCGAGCACTAGTGACCAGCACCTTGGCGTCAACTGTCTCTGCCTCCACCGGGCTCTGAACCAGCGCCATGCAGACGAATACAAACACGAGGCACTTGCTAAAGATACTTATACATAGTCTCTGTGTTCTTACCTCTGTTATCCAATGGCCAGTGATGTTGCGAGCACTAGTGACCAGCACCTTGGAGTCAACTGACTCTGCCGCCACCGGGCTCTGAACCAGCGCCATGCAGACGAATACAAACACGAGGCACTTGCTAAAGATACTATTACATAGTCTCTGTGTTCTTACCTCTGTTATCCAATGGCCAGTGATGTTGCGAGCACTAGTGACCAGCACCTTGGCGTCAACTGTCTCTGCCGCCACCGGGCTCTGAACCAGCGCCATGCAGACGAATACAAACACGAGGCACTTGCTAAAGATACTTATACATAGTCTCTGTGTTCTTACCTCTGTTATCCAATGGCCAGTGATGTTGCGAGCACTAGTGACCAGCACCTTGGCGTCAACTGACTCTGCCGCCACCGGGCTCTGAACCAGCGCCATGCAGACGAATACAAACACGAGGCACTTGCTAAAGATACTTATACATAGTCTCTGTGTTCTTACCTCTGTTATCCAATGGCCAGTGATGTTGCGAGCACTAGTGACCAGCACCTTGGCGTCAACTGTCTCTGCCTCCACCGGGCTCTGAACCAGCGCCATGCAGACGAATACAAACACGAGGCACTTGCTAAAGATACTTATACATAGTCTCTGTGTTCTTACCTCTGTTATCCAATGGCCAGTGATGTTGCGAGCACTAGTGACCAGCACCTTGGCGTCAACTGACTCTGCCGCCACCGGGCTCTGAACCAGCGCCATGCAGACGAATACAAACACGAGGCACTTGCTAAAGATACTTATACATAGTCTCTGTGTTCTTACCTCTGTTATCCAATGGCCAGTGATGTTGCGAGCACTAGTGACCAGCACCTTGGCGTCAACTGTCTCTGCCTCCACCGGGCTCTGAACCAGCGCCATGCAGACGAATACAAACACGAGGCACTTGCTAAAGATACTTATACATAGTCTCTGTGTTCTTACCTCTGTTATCCAATGTCCAGTGATGTTGCGAGCACTAGTGACCAGCACCTTGGCGTCAACTGTCTCTGCCTCCACCGGGCTCTGAACCAGCGCCATGCAGACGAATACAAACACGAGGCACTTGCTAAAGATACTTATACATTGTCTCTGTGTTCTTACCTCTGTTATCCAATGGCCAGTGATGTTGCGAGCACTAGTGACCAGCACCTTGGCGTCAACTGTCTCTGCCTCCACCGGGCTCTGAACCAGCGCCATGCAGACGAATACAAACACGAGGCACTTGCTAAAGATACTTATACATAGTCTCTGTGTTCTTACCTCTGTTATCCAATGGCCAGTGATGTTGCGAGCACTAGTGACCAGCACCTTGGCGTCAACTGTCTCTGCCTCCACCGGGCTCTGAACCAGCGCCATGCAGACGAATACAAACACGAGGCACTTGCTAAAGATACTTATACATAGTCTCTGTGTTCTTACCTCTGTTATCCAATGGCCAGTGATGTTGCGAACACTAGTGACCAGCACCTTGGCGTCAACTGTCTCTGCCGCCACCGGGCTCTGAACCAGCGCCATGCAGACAAATACAAACACGAGGCACTTGCTAAAGATACTTATACATAGTCTCTGTGTTCTTACCTGTGTTATCCAATGGCCAGTGATGTTGCGAGCACTAGTGACCAGCACCTTGGCGTGAACTGTCTCTGCCGCCACCGGGCTCTGAACCAGCGCCATGCAGACGAATACAAACACGAGGCACTTGCTAAAGATACTTATACATTGTCTCTGTGTTCTTACCTCTGTTATCCAATGGCCAGTGATGTTGCGAACACTAGTGACCAGCACCTTGGTGTCAACTGTCTCTGCCGCCACCGGGCTCTGAACCAGCGCCATGCAGACGAATACAAACACGAGGCACTTGCTAAAGATACTTATACATAGTCTCTGTGTTCTTACCTCTGTTATCCAATGGCCAGTGATGTTGCGAGCACTAGTGACCAGCACCTTGGCGTCAACTGTCTCTGCCTCCACCGGGCTCTGAACCAGCGCCATGCAGACAAATACAAACACGAGGCACTTGCTAAAGATACTTATACATAGTCTCTGTGTTCTTACCTCTGTTATCCAATGGCCAGTGATGTTGCGAGCACTAGTGACCAGCACCTTGGCGTCAACTGTCTCTGCCGCCACCGGGCTCTGAACCAGCGCCATGCAGACGAATACAAACACGAGGCACTTGCTAAAGATACTTATACATAGTCTCTGTGTTCTTACCTCTGTTATCCAATGGCCAGTGATGTTGCGAACACTAGTGACCAGCACCTTGGCGTCAACTGTCTCTGCCGCCACCGGGCTCTGAACCAGCGCCATGCAGACGAATACAAACACGAGGCACTTGCTAAAGATACTTATACATAGTCTCTGTGTTCTTACCTCTGTTATCCAATGGCCAGTGATGTTGCGAACACTAGTGACCAGCACCTTGGCGTCAACTGTCTCTGCCGCCACCGGGCTCTGAACCAGCGCCATGCAGACAAATACAAACACGAGGCACTTGCTAAAGATACTTATACATAGTCTCTGTGTTCTTACCTCTGTTATCCAATGGCCAGTGATGTTGCGAGCACTAGTGACCAGCACCTTGGCGTCAACTGTCTCTGCCTCCACCGGGCTCTGAACCAGCGCCATGCAGACGAATACAAACACGAGGCACTTGCTAAAGATACTTATACATAGTCTCTGTGTTCTTACCTCTGTTATCCAATGGCCAGTGATGTTGCGAGCACTAGTGACCAGCACCTTGGCGTCAACTGTCTCTGCCTCCACCGGGCTCTGAACCAGCGCCATGCAGACGAATACAAACACGAGGCACTTGCTAAAGATACTTATACATAGTCTCTGTGTTCTTACCTCTGTTATCCAATGGCCAGTGATGTTGCGAGCACTAGTGACCAGCACCTTGGCGTCAACTGTCTCTGCCTCCACCGGGCTCTGAACCAGCGCCATGCAGACGAATACAAACACGAGGCACTTGCTAAAGATACTTATACATAGTCTCTGTGTTCTTACCTCTGTTATCCAATGGCCAGTGATGTTGCGAACACTAGTGACCAGCACCTTGGCGTCAACTGTCTCTGCCTCCACCGGGCTCTGAACCAGCGCCATGCAGACGAATACAAACACGAGGCACTTGCTGGACATCGTGATGAGTTGTGACGTAGGAAATCAGACCTGCTACTTGTTAAGCTGTTATCAATCTAAGACGGAAGCAGTTGGTGGGAGAAAAGAATTAACTATAGGAAGTTGAGGGTAAGACGAGGAAGTGGATGTGGGAATATTAGCAAGATTTAATTTTTTACAAAATACACTCGGCACAAGAAAAATTGATCGGTGAACAAATTTTAATGACTGTTGGTCATGTTCAATAACTATAAATGCTTATTATTATAATTGAAATGTGAGGTCACCTACTAGAGTGAGACAAGGAGATCGCTTTGACTGACTTCTGATGGTGCGATCTAACATTTTTCTGTCAATCAGATTTATTGAACGATCTATTTTAGTTGTGTCAAGTGTACGTCTCCAATCAGAAATATCCTTTCTTAAGCTATTCGCTAAACACTTGATTACATCAGTTCATGGGCGTCTGTAGGATTTCTGCCAGTCGAGGCAAAGAAAACAATTTTCCCCGGGTTAAGTGGGGAGTAGAGGGCGGCGCCCAACCTTTTGGTGTTTGGACACTTTGAAATCTATTTTGAGACGTTGGGAGGTGTAATTTCTTTAAATATTCAATATTTTTTAAAATTTGACATTTTGGGGTGGTGGAGGAAAAGCCACTCTTTGCCCCGCAGAGCATTTTTGCTTTTTGTCACTTTGAAAATAAGTTTTTATTAGTTTTTTTGTTTACAAAATTAAACTATACGTCAAACACCACAAAAATTGATGTTTTCTGACATCCAGAGGGGTGGAGGGGGGTGGGCAAGCACCCCCCCCCCCCCCCCCCCCCCGTAGACGCCAATGCAGCAGGTCCAGCTCCAAAATGTACCAAAATAATTTTAATTGAGTATTGAAGGGCTATATGAACACGTTTGCTATTCACGTATTACGTACATTTTGAACATGAACTTTACGTGAATTTTACGTTCATCACATACTTTATACTTACAGCATGTCTCCAATCATGGTCAGTTGTGACTTTAGATGAGAAAGACATTTACATTGAATAACTTAGAATTGGGAAGGAATACGGTAATTAATTCGTTTGTTTTAGAATAAGACAGATTAAATGTTGAGATAAAATTGTAAATTATTAACCATGAAATACGTCTTAAATAGAAAATTTCCCTTATTTGAGGCAATGTGTTCAACACTTGATTACATATCAGGTCAATTTTTTTTTTGAATTTAGTAAAAATTACAACAAAAAACGGGTCTATGCGTGTCGAACCTGCGTATGCTAAGATACCCTCACCAGACCCCCGTCTTTTACTGAAAATTAACTCAAGTTTCATAATCAGTGGTTTAATATTTTGCAATCACGAGAAAGGAAGTGGCTTAGAAGCGATTACAGAACTGTAAACGAGCTCGCAACATTTTCCTCCTATAACAGGAAATCAGCTTCCCTTGGGCGAGGATTCAGATATGTCTATAATGTACAATTATAAATATTTTTATTTTTTTCGTTTGGGGCTTAACGTCGCACTGTTCTGCAGCGAGGCTAATGGCGACGGATGAATGATTGTGATGATGATTGGGAGATGATGGTGAAGAGTAGGTAAGGATGGAAGGTGGGAAGGAGGCGGTCGTGGCCTATTAGTAGGGTACCTTCCCAGCATTTGCCTGTCGACTGAGGGAAAACGACGAAAAAAATCCCAGTCAGGAAGGACGGCCGCGAGAATCGAACCCGGGACTACGGAATACAAGTTCAAAGCGTTACAACTCAGACATTATTTTTAGGAAAATTGATAACTGCACATTCAAGAAAAACCTTGCTGACGCTCACGGTTGGATAATATAATATTATAATATAATAATATATAATAATATAATATAATATATTAAGATAATATTATAATCGAAGATAATATTTTTAATTGTACGGTTTTCACGTGTTTTTAACGCAATTTTTATGAAAGCCAAATGGTAAAGGGGGAGGGGTCTGGCGTTCGTAGGTATTTACTGATTTTACGAGTTTCGGATATAATTTCATCTATGGGAAGCAAACATAAATAGTCGCTTATGGGTCTGGTTGCCCGTCCAAAATATGCCCTGAGGGGGAACAGCCCATTTCTAGCGTAACGTTCTTTGCACAGCCGCTTAGTTCAGAACCTTCCCAGCATTTGTCTCCGCCTGAAGGAATAACCATGAGAAATCATCGGACAGAATGGCGGCGGCGGATGTCGAACCACGGCCCTTGTCATACCAGCGCTCAAGTATTTCTGCGGGGGGGGGGGGGGGGGGGGGGGGGGGGGGGTTAGGCAAAGAAAACAATGTTACATGAGATAAGGGGGAGGGGTGCCCACCCTGTCCCGCAGGGCTTTTTTTTTAGGTTATTGGATACTTTGAAATAAATTCTGAGACTTATGAAGTGTGTTTCCTTCATCATGTTTTAGATTTAATAATTGGGTGGTGGCTGGGGGCCTTGCCCTGCAGGGCATGTTTCTTTTGAAACTTTGAAATGTTTTTTTGTATTGTTTTCAAAATGAAACAATACGTAAAACACCTCAAAAACTGTAGACTTCCTGATATCCAGGGGGTTGGGACAATCGCCCACCACCCTTGCCCCCTCTGGACGCCCCTGTATGTAAGTTTTTGATTGATATATTATGTTGATTGTTAAATGTTAAATGTGTATTGTATTTTGGACTACTATGTCATTGTCATATTTTGATTACCGAAGTGGGGTAAGCATTTACACATGATGACCACATTGTTAATGAAGATAAATGTGCTTATTATTAGAAAAAGTCTTCGTAATTTTTAAGATAGTATTTTTTTAAGGGGAATTTCACCCAAACTTAGAAGATTTCAGAAGAATCGTACTAAAATTGAGATGTCATTATTGTGAATTAGGTTGATGTCTTGTAGAATAAAATAAACCATGGAGTTAGTAATTTAAATAGTTCTGGATGAAACTACCCTTATGGTGAAATTCTGATGGGAACCAATTTTGTAACTTGCTATTCGTTTATCTCAAACAAAGCAATTGTTGTGTTGATTATGATTCAGACAATAAAGTAAACAATTTAATTTTATGAGTTTTCATTAAATCGCATCTTTTTTGTACACACCTAATTTAACTGATTAAATTTTATTTTTACTCTTTTTTAAAACGATTTCTTTTATTGAGTATTCTGATTTTACTAATATCCTTGCATATTTACTGAAGTCATTAAAAGTTTATTTAGTTGTTCAGTTACGACAAATTTTGTCGTAACTTACGACATCCTACACGTATTATAGGTCAATAATTTTCGCTCCTTTACCTTGATATTTTGTAATACTGATTTGTTTAATAATCATCCCTGGGTCAAGTAGGTATTCATATTTAATTACAATCGTAATTATACTAATCAAATTTCGTAATTAGTTTAATTTTATAAACATTAAGGAGGGATCTCCGAATTTCACTTATGTATAGAAATCGTTCAAATTTCTCAAATAAATAGATTTTTATGTTCTGCATCATAATATGGCGAGAAAATGTGGTCAACGTGAACTAATTTTCGAGATATATCGCTTCAAAGTTACAGTTTTTTTCTCATTTTAACATTGCGACCATGCGGAAAAAGTCATGCTGATATTTTTAAAAGCGTATTTGGCTGCTTTCCCACCTATAGATTTTTTTGAAAAACTACTGTAGCGTGTATCAGATGCAATATTTTATTATAACATTTTTAAATGTATACCTTCGCGGACGTTTTGCCGAGCTATGAGGGTTTCACTGCTTTATTTTTACGTTTTTCCATCTGAAAAGAGCAGTTTTACATGTAAAATTGTGTTGCCACGGTAATACGGCCTTCTAGAAATTAGAAATTCTTTGCAAATTTGTAGAAATTTCCAGAAGACGGTGTCCCAGACATTTCAAAAGTTTGAGCGCCTGATTGTCCGCCACCCGCGGTACACATGTCGATATAGTAGACAACACTTTTACCTCTTGCAAAATGCAAATTGTAAATTGCAAACATCAACAGAACAAACAAAATCGGCGGACTGTCACTTCTTAGTAAATATTACGTAATTATATTCTACACAATTCAGGATTATCCTACACATTACATTTATATTGTATAAATAATAAACTTGTCTTTTTATACCATGACACTAAGTTGTTTCAATAGTTGATTGAAAAATAAGTTGAAACATTTCGACATAACCTCAAACGGCAAGTCCAGAGATGCTTTTGATAATTTTGTAACAGATTTAAAAGCAATCGATTATTCCTTCTCAACTATTACCAGCTATCAGACATGGGCAGTATCTAGATACTTGTATCTTAAGATACGTATCTTAGATACATTTGTATCTTGTATCTAGTATTTTAAATACATGAGCCAAATGTATCTGTATCTTGTATTTTAAATACCCATTTCTAAAGTATTTTGTATCTTTTTTGAAGATTTAATATACAAGATACATTTTTATGCGCCTAGAATTTCAAAGATAGCTTGATCTCTTGCTTGATTTCAAACAAGCATCAAATAATACACGTTGCCGTATTTAATCGATCAAGAAAATGTTAAGTATGTTGCCTTACAAATAGAACAAATAAAAATTTAATTTAGAAAGTAAGTCCCTACATTTTTTACTGTTGGATGATATGTAGGTATGAGAATAAAAAAAGGATCTTTAAATGTATCTTTTTTGAAGTATCTAAAGATACTATCTTGTATCTTGTATTTAAAATACATCTCTAAAATGTATCTTGTATCTTGTATTTTAGATACCCAAATTAAAAGTATCAGTATCTTGTATTCCAAATACATTGAAACAGAGTATTTTGCCCATGTCTGCCAGCTATGCACCTAAAACAGGTACCTACGTAATATTCACAATATTCTTGGCACAATATTGCCAGTTCCGTCTTCGTCTCAAACTAATTTGTTGCAACGAGCGAAATCAAATCCTTGTAGGTAGGTAGGTACCCAAGTCTTTTTTCTACGGAAAAGCATGCAATTCTACAACTTTTAAGTATTCTTCTGTCCACCTAAAGGAAACTGACATTACGTAGGTATGTTCAATCAGTGGGTATAATTTGTATAAAGTTAACTTTTGACCTACCTACAAAGATTTGGAGCCTTTTTGTACGGATTCTCACTGAATTAAATAATAGTCTAGGTACCTACGTCACACACTGTAGTAGTACCTAGTTACATTTGCACCTCCAAAACATTAAATAACGTTAACCATTAATCATCATGATCTTATGGGGACAAACTTAGGGTAGGTAGAGTCGTTCAGTGTGTTATTCCCACTGGGTTGCCTTGAGATTGGATGAGGACCCTCTTGACTATTGTTAACCACGAAGAACCTGTAAAACCAGGAGGGACAGCAAACCCTGGAACTTAGTCCCTAAGTGCTGAATGCTGAATGCTGAACTTAGTGCTGAATTATTTATAGCATTTACATAGCAACAAGCACAACTTTTCTTAGCAACCAAATCACAAAGGCGTATATTTTTAAAGGAATAATGGTCTTTGGTGCCACAATATAATGTTACAAGCTGTAAGAATAAACTGAAAAAAGGAGTGATATCCCCATAAAAAACACTCCGTGTAAAAATACCAGCCAAGTCTCTTCAAATAAAAAAATAGAAGAAATCTAAAAATTCAGCACTGAAAAGTAGTAATATCAAAAAATTGGCCAAGTCAAAACTTTTCAAAAAATACTTGGCGCATCGTTTTTTTAGGACATGTATAGGTGAGTACTTTTCATTTCCTGCCTACTTCTATACTATTTATATGCACGATGCGCCAAGTATTTTTTGAAAGTTTTGACTTGGCCAATTTTTTGATATTACTACTTTTCAGTGCTGAATTTTTAGATTTCTTCTATTTTTTTTAGTTGAAGAGACTTGGCTGGTATTTTTACACGGAGTGTTTTTTATGGGGTAATATTTACTACTATTAAAAATAGTGTATTTGACATAATTTATATAATTTCAATAATACAAAGAAGAAAGTCTTGCCATTGACAGGGCAGTGACTGACCAATGAACGACGTGATCGACTAAAACGTCAGTGATATTCTTATCGTGAACGAACTTTAGTTGCCCTGTTTTCAATACTTCAAAACTTCATGTAACTTTCTCAAAACAGATTAGAATCGACTAGATCTGACTCTGGACCCTTACCTAATATTGCGAAATGGTAGGACGGTGCTTGTTAGCACGGTGCTACTATATTAATAACCCGTAGTAGCACCGACCTTGAACTCAGCACCATCGTAGCACCAACATTTGGCGATATTAGGTAAGGGTCCTGAGTCCATTGATAACATCAACATGAGTATGTACCTAAATCCCGCAATTATCAACGTATCAATAAAATTGCACGACTTCTGTTCGTATTAAACCTTGCATGGCAAGGTTCTTTCTGAATTCTTGAGATAGACACCAGAACTCAATGAGATGATTGAGTATCACTTTGCGTTTATATGATTAAATTTAGAAGAAAGAAATTGTAGTTTGCCTCTCTCGTATCAATAATTTTGTAGAGTTGTTATGTACTAGGCCTACTTCATAGTAAAGTAAAAGGCTATTATATTGAAAACAAATCAATACAATGATAATTATAAAACAATTCAATATGTTTTTCTTAAAAATAATATTCTACGTGTAGAATATGTCATCTACATCAATATTCTACATTACATATTCTACGGTAGAATATACGCGTAGAATACCCATTTTCTACGCGGAATATTCTACTGACCCAACCCTGGGTACGACGAGCCTATTGCATGCAAATTAATATTATGTGTGAGAGTTGCTGTTCTATTTGCCTTGGATTAATGATGTTGGAAAATTTTAGATGAAAACAATATTTGTGTTTTAATAGTAGGTACTAATGAAAATGACCAAATCCCTGACTAATTGTAACATTGTACCAACATTGTATATTGTTAGTTTAGTTGCAGTTGTAATATTGTTACTTGTGTTTCTCTCTGCAGAAAGAGGAAACCCAAAGCTGCTGCACTCTCCTATGAGTTTGGTCCGAAGAGAGATTTCAACTCAACAACTACGGACTATAACATGCAGGTCAGTTTACTTCTAACAATCAAAGAGATATATCTGTAGTTGGTGTGGTAGATATCCAAGCAGGTAAATATTTTCTATCTGCTTCATAGTCAGTTAATTACAATGTTGCTGAAAAGTGGTCTCTAAATAATTTTAACAATGCAATGTAATGTAATTTGAAAAATTGATAATTACTTACCTACACTTTGTCGTTCCTGGGTTTGATTCCTGAACCTATTCTTATTGACGAGAGAATTTTCCTACCTATACTATTTCCATGCAGTCGAGAGGCAAATGAATGGAAGATTACCTAATAATAGGCCATGACCGTCTCATTCCCACCGTCCATCCTCCCCTATTCCTCATTCATCATCATCATCTCCCAACCATCATCATAATCATTCATCCGTCGCCATTAGCCCAGTTGCTTGCAGAACAGTACGACTTTAAAAAAGCAATAAAATGCAAAATGATTTTGCTAACAAAATAAAAATATAGATATTTCGGGGTAGGGGGGGGGGTGGTGGAGCGGTAATATTTTGAGAAGATTTGATCTAATAAAAGGAAGAAGTTGATGTACCTACCGGGAATGTATATTATAGGAACCCTACACTGGACGATGCCTGTACTAAATATACTGCAGTTTATTAGTACCGGCGTCGTCCAGAGTAGGGTTCCTATAAGATTTGATCTAACGTTTCATATGGATTTCCCATAGGGCATATGTTCTTTAAAGTTTCTGAATTGTTCATCAAAAGCCTTTTCAAAATGTTGTTGAAAAAATTGCTCAAATATCTTCAGGGGTCATTCAATCTGAAGATACAAATTAAATAAACACTTCAGCCACATTGGACTTTGAATTCCACTTTTTATTCCACATATTTTTGGATTGCCAGAATGTTGGCAAAAGCGCCACTCACCCGCCCCTGGCACCTTTCCAGGAGGCCAAGTCTTGAAACTTACGCCTTCAGGACGCAAACGCTCTCGGACGTCATAAAGTCCCATTTACTGTAAGAATGATGTCCTTGAAATCTACCTTTAACTGTTTAGCTTAATTTTGAATAAGGTTTTATGACTGTATAATATCTCTAATCATAATTATAATGTTAATAAATTGTTTCCAATAGATTGCTGGATGACAATCAAATAAGTGGCTTGACTTTATGTTTCAATGTCCATCACTCTTACAGTAAATGGGACTTTATGACGTCCGAGAGCGTTTGCGTCCTGAAAGCGTATGTTTCAAGACTTGGCCTCCTGGTCGATTATTACTTGACGTTGTGCTTCTATCTAAGATATCCAGATAAGAGTTTCGTATCTCAACAGATGTTATTCTCAATTATATAAATTATAACTAAATATATTGTTTTTACTTTCAGAACCCTGCAGACTCAGAGGCTATCGAGGGAACCGTGAAGATAGAGATCGAAGAACACCCAATCGACCTGAAACCTGAACTTGACCTAATGCCTACTTTCGACCGTCATTACTTCGTTCTACCAGAAGATCCAACCATGGACGTAGATCTTCACTCTGCAACCACCTCGGTTCATTTGAAACAAGAATCAGATCCTTTCACAGCTCTGCCTTCCGTTGACACTGAGGTGAGTTATATTTTCTCAAACACTCCATTCGTGTTTAAAAGTACATGGCTAACAGCACGAAATTCTTTGCTGTACCTATCACCTTTATCATTGTTTCTTCCTTCTTCATCCACCTCCGTATCTGTTCGTTCCTATGTGCTCCATACTTAAGCGCCTTCTCTTCTTCTGAGCGCATCCATCTCAACCGACATCAACCTCTCTTTATCACTCTTAGTTCAGCGAGCGTACCGAGCGTCACCACGGTACTCATGGGACTTTATCTGTGTGTTTGTCTCTTATTTTTTGCCTGCACTGCCCAGGTCAAACCGCACAACCAATCGATCTGAAATTTTACACACAAAGTTAACGTAGTCTAGGCGGTCCCTGGTTCGTTTTTAAACAGGTTCCTGTGATTAGTTCAAATTTAAAAAAAAAATCTTTCGATTGGTTAGTCCGATCAATTTGAAGTTTTGCAAAGTCATTGCAACCAATATTGTCCTCAATCTTAGAAAGTTTCAGCCAAATCCTCCCATTGGTTAATATGTTAAATCGTATCATGTGATTTTTTTAAATTTAATTACTAGAACCGATTTACCGATCAACTTACTTCGCATGGTCATTAGGACCAACATTTTAGGTATATTTGCCAATTTGAAGACTAATCTGTTGTTATTTTCAAAATCTATAGAGTACCTACTAGAGTGCCACGCCCACTAGGCACTTCCGGAGTCTTTTTCAAAATCCTCTTATGGAAAATAACATGGGGACTTACTTTGATTGCTGGTCATTTGTAAACAAAACAGAGTTAAAAAAATCCCAATACACCACCATTAACTTCAATCTTTCATTTATAATATTATGTCGACACATCTCTTCAAATATATACAAAATTTAAACTGTTACAAGTTAAAGAACACACTACACAGGGTATGACGTCACGAAAGTGTACACCGGTGCAAGATGTAAATTCAATGAACTGTCAGTCTACATTTCAACAGCTCATTACATCTCGTTTTATGGTATCCTGAAATTAAAATAACTATAATATGAACTTGATTCAGTGTATAAACTCGAGGAACACAGAAATACTTCAGTTTTGTTTACTTTCGTCAACAATCAAAAATTGACGTGCAAGGTCTGGCATCATTGTTGAAAATTGTTTCATTTGTTTTTCATTTTTGTAAAGTCGCAGTTGCCAACTTGCTTCCCAGGACATCGCGCTGCGCCCTGTTACAATTTATTATTGATGTAGATTGCAACGTCGCACTTTGGAGCTGTTTAATAACTTAAAGAGATTAACTATGGTATATATTTAAAGAGATGTGTCGACATAATATTATAAATGAAAGATTGAAGTTAATGGTGGTGTATTGGGATTTTCTTAACTCTGTTTTGTTTACAAATGACCAGCAAACAAAGTAAGTCCCCATGTTATTTTCCATAAGATGATTTTGAAAAAGACTCCGGAAGTACCTAGTGGGCGTGGCACTCTAGTACTCTATTACCATTAAGGACATTTTATTATTCCCACAAATAAGTGATACGTGATGGAGCCACTTCTGGCAAGATGGCTACTATCAGGTCCACATTTTAATTTGTTTGTTTTTACATATCGTGTTTCCATAAAGCAGTGAAAGAACAAAAAACAAATGAAATTGATATTTAGCTATAAAGTTACTTTCTTGGCCATAACAAACAACTACCTATATCAAATATTTGTATTTATATTTATGCAAATGCACCCTTGATAGCCGCCATTTACCTAGTACCACAAAATCCACCAGAGGTCAGTTGTGTTCCTTATTTTCTCGAATAATATAATCTTGAAATATTTGATAAATTTATACTAAATTTTCATCCCTGCGTTCTTGATGCTTCAGTTCTACGGCCTGTAGAGCAGCTGATACTTACAAACGTATATATCTAATCGAATGCAGTAAGAAGGCTCGCTCATCAATGCGTTACACTGAGCGTTTTCCTAGTAATTTCACTAGCATGTACTAACATGAGACGGAACAGGTTGGCTGAGTGGTTAACGCTTTGAACTTTTATTCCGGAGGCCCGGGTTCGATTCCCGCGGCCGTCCTTCCTGACTGGGATTTTTTTCGTCGTTTTCCCTCAGTCGACAGGCAAATGCTGGGAAGGTACCCAACTAATAGGCCGCGACTGCCTCCTTCCCACCTTCCATCCTTACCTTCTCTTCACCATCATCTCCCAATCATCATCATAATCATTCATCCGTCGCGATCAGCCTCGCTGCAGAACAGTGCGACGTTAAGCCCCAGACAAAAAATACTAACATGAGTTACCTTCGAGCGGAGCGGTGCGTCTACTTGAAACTTATGGCTCGAATCTCTGTTTTGTTGTTGTTTATCTGTGTTTTTCGCATTACATTTTTTCTGAAGTAAGGGATCTGACCAATAACAAATGATTATTTACTATCCCTTGCAGGGGGCCAATTCTTGAGATTCACGTTTTGAAACCATGTACGTTTTCATTGTATAAAGCGTGAAAAAGTTGAAGGCTGAGCAATTGTTGTCAACTAGTCCAAGTTACAATAAAAACATAAATTTGGTTTCGAAACGTGAAAACTTAAGAATTGGCCTCAGAATTCCTGGGCCTTGGTCCAGGAATTGGCCTGGATGATTTCCACCATATTCGAACAGCTGTAACTTTTTTTCTACATTAATAATGTTTTTGAAACTTTCAAACATCAAACCTTGGTATGTTTGTAATAATATGTGTGATGTTGAGCCAAATTACTGAAGAAGTTTCATCACAGCAATATCTCACCCATTGGACCTTTTCTTGCGCCAACCGGAATTTAATAACCGGCCAACGTTGTTCAGTATTATAAAAAGCTCTGTTTGTAACCTTTTTTCCCCAAGATGGCGGCGCTGATAATTTTTGTTTTCTTTTTTTCAAATTACATAAATCAAATTTATGTGTGCCAAATTTTTCAGATTTTTTTGAATCTGTCGATTTTTGGAAAATGCCCCCCGCCCCCGCTCCCGGCCAAAGTTGCGAGGTGGGCACCATGACTTTTCATATATCTAAAAGCATGCTTTATCAAATGGCATTTGTTGCCAGCCCCCTTCACAAAAACCCTACGGTATAATTCACTTGTGCCTGTACTACCTCCATAAAAACGAATTGAAAATATGTTCGATTTCTATTCAAGAAATATTGCTTTTTCTCAAGAATGAAAAACAGAAGATTGTTGCGAATTCGGGAAAGTTGACCCAAAGAATGTACACTCGGCACATTTAAATATGATCGTTGATTTTTCTTCAGAGTCCCACGTTGTATATACCCCTAATACCTACCGACCGGTTAGATCACGTGACTTCCTTATCAGTTCTCTCGCGGAACAAAACAAGGGGAAGGGGTAGTTCGTCGTCAATAGGAAACAAGTAATATCCTCTTTCCATATCTGATCGACATTGCATACGAGGCCTTCATTCGAATCCCACTTCAGTGTGTCGGATCGTGGTTTCACGTGATTTTTACTCAAAGTTGCCCATTAACTTACTAGTTCTGTGGATATTTTTCGATAAGTTTTCTCAATGTCATATGCCAGATGAAAAATTTGTTTCAAACTTTTACTCAATTAATTTAGAGGTGCTAACGCCATCCACAAAAGAAATAAATTAAAATTCTAGAGATCCGATTATGTGGTTTTAAAAACTTGACAATTTCGTTTTTGGAATTGGAAATTTCGCGTTTTGAATAAAGAGGGAGGGTCAATTATATTATTCAAAAATTTAAACCCTAGTAAGCCCAGTGCAGCATGTGACTGTCCACCTTAGTTTTTCACTATGGAAAATCAAAAATAAAACTAGGAAAACGCTATGAGTAACGCGTTGATGAGCGAGCACGGATACGCGCAACACCTCGAACCGAAATTCTGTTCATCAAAAATGTCCTGAGCCAATAATAAGGACAAGCCAATAATTCTTGAATTTCGCCACATACTTGTATGAAAATCTCCAACAATTCTCAAAATATTGGTCCCCATAACCACGCAAAGTTTTAAGATGATCGATTGAACCTTTATGATTGAACGATTCCTTGTTAATTTCCAAAAATCACAGGGTCTCGTTCAAAAAATATTTAAACGGTCATATCAGTTTCATAATACGTTTGAAAGTTTCTGCTCTAACAACCTTGAAGTGAAGATTCGAAGATGCCGTGAAATGTGAAATTCGAGAACTATGACAGCCAACACGCAAAATATCCGTAAACTGTCAATAACTTTAGAATTTATACACAGTTTATTCTGAAAATTGTCAAAAATACAGATAATGTTGGACCAGATGACCATGCAAATTTTTAAGTTGATCGGTCAAACGGTTCTGGTTTAAATTTCAAAAAGCACATGAAATATTTTTTTAAATTTTAACCAATGAGAGGATTTGGCTGAAAATTTGTAAAATCAGAGACAATGTTGGTCTTAATGACCATGCAAAATATAAGGTTGATCACATTTGTCGAAGACCATTTTCATTTTTCAGCCTATCAGGAGATGTTTATTTAAATTTTAACCAATCAATGGATTTCAAAAAAAAATAGCGTCAGCAAACAGAAAAGGTTGTCTCTACATGTGTGCAAAATTTCAGATCGATAGGTGAAACGGTGCGACTTCTATTGCTCCAGATAGCAGCCAAAAATATACACAAAAAAAACAGAGGTCCGTGTCAAAGGAGTCAAAAGGAGACGCTCGCTTCGCTCGCTCAATTAAAAGCTGTTTCCTGCTGTTTGTTTATGTATTGCGACTGTCAACTTTATTTTCACGTGATAATGCGAGGTCACTGCCCCTCCCACTAAGCAACCCCAAGTTGTTTTCTACAAGGTCAGAGCTCTTCTGTCATTTACGCGAATAGGGGAGGATCACTGACTGGACTTTAGAAATAAAAATGGTTGAATATTGGGGGTTACCTTGGTGATCATTAGAAAAAAGCAAAAAAAGCAAAGATCATTAGAAAAGCAAAGCTTTTCAATTAAAAAAAAAGTATGAAATTGAAATGTAATGTAGACTTTTCAAATCATTCATCTGGCATATGAAATTGAGTAAACTTATCGAATAATGTCCCCAGAACTGGGGAGTTAATGGGCAAATTTGCGTCAAAATCACGTGAAACCACGATCCGACACACTGAAGTGGGATTCGAATGAAGGCCTCGTATGCAATGTCGATCAGATATTGAAAGAGAATATTACTTGTTTCCTATTGACGACGAACTACCCCTTCCCCTTGTTTTGTTCCGTGAGAGAACTGATGAGGAAGTCACGTGATCTAACCGGTCGGTAGGTATTAGGGGTATACAACGTGGGACTCTGAAGAAAAATCAACGATCATATTTAAATGTGCCGAGTGTACCTTACATATGGCGCAAAGATTTTTTAGATCGGATGAACGGTTTCGGCGCTACGATGTCATAAAAAACGGTAAAATTCACTCCGTTCAAGGCCCCCCGAGATCAATTAACATTGTTGAGCGAGCGTAGCGAGCGTCACCACGGTACTCTTATGGCACTTTCTCTGTGTTTTTTTTTTTTTTTGCCTGCACTGCCCAGGTCAAACCGCACAACCAATCGATCTGAAATTTTGTACACATACTAACGTAATCTATGCGATCCCTGGGATCTTTTCTGAACGAGATCCTGTGATTGGTTCAAATTTTATAAAAATTATCTTTCGATTGGTTGGTTCGATCAATTTGAAATTTAGCAAAGTCATTGCAACCAACATTGTACCCAATCAAAAAAAATTTCAGCCAAATCTTCCAATTGGTTCAAATTTGAAACCATTTTTCCTGTGATTTTTGAAATTTAAACTGGAACCGATTGACCGACCAAATAAAAACTTCGCATGGTCATTGGTACCAACATTTATGGTATTTTTGCCAATTTTCACTCTCATCTGTCGTTATTTTCAAAAGTTTTTGTCATTTTAGGGACATTTTGCGTGTTGGCTGTCAAATTCACGGCGACTTCGAATCTACAGTTCAAGGCAAGGTAGTTAGAGCAGAAAGTTTTAAACGATATGAAACTAATAATGACCGTTTAACAGATTGATCTGATATTGTGTACACACTAATATCATATCATATGAGTGGTCCCAGGTATATTGTTTGAACGAGATCCTGTGATTTTCGAAAATTAACAAGGAACCGTTCAATCATAAAGGTTTAATCGATCAACTTAAAACTTAGCAAGGATTGGCACCAATATTTTTGGAGATTTTGGTGATTTTTATACAAGTCTGTGACGAAACTAAAGAATTGTTGGCTTTTAATGACATTCGATAGACATAATTTCGGTTCAAGGTGTTGCGTGTATCCGTGCTCGCTCATCAACGCGTTTCACAGAGCGTTTTCCTAGTGTAGTCCCTATCCCGCTACGAAAAACGGCACTAAATCGGCTCTTACTCATATAATATTGGTGATAGAAAAAAAATTTAAATTACAAAGTTATTGCATTTTATGAGTACTATAACTTTTGTTTGGGACATTTGTTCGTCCAATGACCGATTTAAAGTGTATATACATTCTTAATGTTTCAAATTTTTTTTCCCAAGATGGCGGCAAAATTTTTTTTAAATAAATTTTTTTCACAAGGCCATTTAGTTTTGATCTTAAATAAATAGAATGAATCCTCTATGTCTTTTCGTGTAGGGTACAGGAATGAATAACTTTAGCCCCCAGCCCCCAGCCCCCGCCAGGGGTCTGGGGGTGGCACCATTTTTTTTTAGGTTTTGGACCTATATATGCATTTAGTGAGATAGGTGGCACCTTCCCTTCACGACGATCCTACGGGATACCACTTGGCCCCCTACTAATAGTTAAACGTGTGATTATTAAAAAGTATTCATGAGGATGGTCATGTTGGACAAATCCCTTATCATTGGAGGTCATTGACACCCACTCCCCTCCCTTCCTACGCGCCTGCAATTTGATCCCCTAGAGCAGTGGTACTCCGTTTTGACTTTCGGGCCAATTATACGAATCTGTTTCTGTTGGCGGGCCGCATTTTTTTTTAACGTACAATAATGCTCACGTGATCAGGTAGATTAATTCCAGGTTCGAAGGAACAACTTTTCGAAGCCCTCAGTTTTAGCCCAGCAGGGAGTTTTTTTAGAATTTAACAATTTAACATGATTTTGGGGCTCTAAAATGCACGAACTGAAGCAAACTACCCTCCTATTGTTGCCCCGCAGGGCGTTTTTATTGAGCGAGTGAAGCGAGCGTCTCCTTTTGGTTCTTTTGGCACGGACCTCTGGTTTTTCTGTTTTTATCTGTTACCTGTGGGTATTCGAACAAATAAGCGATACGTGATGGAGCCACTTCTGACAGGAAACTTTTTAGACGCACTTTTTTATTTAGGAGTTCGAGCTTCCATAGGGCAGTGAAAAAGGAGAAACAATTGAAATTTTGATTTAGTTACAAGTTTACTTTTTCAGCCATAATAAACAACTTAAAGCAAATATATTAAAATATAATTTATTTATAAATATCCCCCTTATACCCTCCATTATACACCCTTCCTCTAGTTCCAAAGAATCCACCAGAGGTCAGTCGTGTTCCTTGTTTTCCCGAATACAGGTCAGAGTTTTTCTTAGATCGAGCTGAAATTTTGCACACATGTAGAGACAACCTTTTCTGTTTGCAGACCCTATTTTTTAATCCATTCATTGGTTAAAATTTCAATAAATATCTCCTGATGGTAGGTTGAAAAATGACAATGGTCTTCGATAAATCTGATCAAACTCATATTTTGGCTATACAGGTCGGAGTTTTTCTTTGATCGAGCTGAAATTTTGCACACATGTAATACCAACCTTCTCTGTTTGCAGACCCTAATTTTTTGGAAATCCATTGATTGGTGTAAATTTAAATAAACATCTCCCAATTGTCTGAAAAATGAAAATGGTCTTCGATAAATCTGATCAAACTCATATTTTGCATGGTCATTAAAACCAACATTTTCTCTTATTTTACAAAATGTCATCCCAATCAGTAGTGAACGTTTGAACTTATTGACATTTTTAATATCTGTCGGTAATGAAGTATAGAAATGAATGTTTTCAAGTGCCAATTGAATTGAATCTGATTTGCTATGCATACCAGGGTGCTTATATGCTATCTTCAAGTTTCGATGAAAAGCATATACTTTAATGTTGATTGACTGATCATATTTTAATTCAAATGGATGTATATGTTTTCTGTGCGTTGTGCGTTGTGCACGCATTTCCGGTTCGAGAATTTGCACGTATACGTGCTCGCTCATCAACGTGTTACACTGAGCGTTTTCCTAGTAATGTTTAACGGCGCGTTGACAGCGAGCTCAATTTACGCACATTATGATTCTGTTAACTTTGTTGAAAAAAATGGAGGACGTCACGATGTGGGAGGGGTCGATTAAAGTGGGCCCGGTCCGAAGGAGTCCAGCACTGGTGTAAAGGTGAGGGCGGAATGTGGACGGACCGGGGGAGGGAGGCTTCCGGCAGGTGGGACCCGATTTCAGGAGGATCACCATCTCGAGAGGGGAGGCCCGAGGGGCCCGGGAATTTGGGGAGGGCGTGGCACCTGGTTGACCCTGAACTGCTCTTAGTTTGGACCTGCCGTAATGTGGGTTGTTCCGTTAAAGCCCCACTACCGCGTCAAGGTGGCAGTTCATCGATAAGGCTATATTTCGTCCTACAGACGTTATGCGCCATATTTTTATTAATTTTCAAGCACTAAACTTCTGTAGGACAAAATAAATATAATAAACCATTCCAAGCTGTGAAGTTATTTTCATTGAATTGTTCTGAAGACTTAAAGCCGTATTTTAATAATAATTATATTGGTAGGTAAATGAAAGGTATTGATATAAATCGATTTAAAAACTCTTCAAGGTTCAACTCACTACTCAGCCGTCTTAACATTAATGTTCCTAATGACATACAAATTAGTCATATTATAGTGCTATTGCGTAACGAAATAGTTGAACGTTATTTAATAGCGCACAAGGAAATATTTCACTTCCGGATCAAATGCAGTAGATCTTCACAGATGACAAACATCTTTCCTCGTGACACCGGCCTAGTTCATGCTCTCAAAATATGCATAAAAACGCCTTCAATCCTTCCTCCCCTCTTTTTGCCTCGCTTTCCCCTAATATTAATTTACTCTCTTTTCTCTAGATCCCGGACCAAAGCACTGCAGACATTGCTGTCGCTGCAAAGTATAAACTGAAGCAGTGTTTTGTGTCGCTGACAAGATGCCCTTCAAATCGCACGGCGCGCATCGCACATCATTGTAGCCAGTGTGATTATACATCACGCAATAGGAGGGACTTTGCAGCCCACCTGCTTACCCATTCAGAAGAGCTACCATACGCATGTGACGTCTGTTCGTATAAGAGTACCACAACAGACAAGCTGAGACGGCACATACGTCGACATTTTGCTGTGAAGAAGTATAAATGCAGTCAATGTGATTATAGATGTCACCAAAAGAGCAATCTTGTTGTTCACCTGCGTACACATTCGAACGAGATGCCATACGCATGCGACATATGTACATATAAGTGTAAAACTAAAGGCAACCTGATCAGACACCAGTTTCGGCATTCGACAGAAAAGAGACACCAATGCGATACTTGCGATTTAAAATGGAAAACTCGCGAAGGTCTTACCAGGCACATGGTTTGTCATACATCGGAAAATACGTTCCATTGCAGCCAATGTGGATTTGGATCGAAGAGGAGGTATGCACTTGTCAATCATATGCGCACTCATTCGAACGATTATCCATACGCATGTGATGTTTGCAATTTTAAATTTAAGTCGAGCAGCAACCTGGCTGGGCACAAACTACGTCATTCAACGGAGAGAAAACACAAATGCGACATTTACTCAAAGGAATTTAAGTCCCGCCATAATCTGAACAGACACAAACTGTCTCATGCATCAGAGAAACGGTTCCAATGTGACCTGCAAAGTACCAACTATCAAATCAGCAATGAACTGGGCAAGCGCAAACTAAACCACGAAAGCGAGCAAAAGTTCCACTGCAGCCACTGTGACTATAAATCACACTGTAATCGGAATCTTGTGACTCACATGCGCAAACACACCGACGAGCGGCCGTATGATTGTAATGTTTGTACGTACAAATGTGCCGACTCCAGCAATCTGGCGTCTTACATGAAACAACATTCCGTAGATAAACCATTGAAATGTGACAAGTGTAACTATACCTGCAAAACTAAAAGTAGCATTAGAAATCACGTGCTTGGACATTTATCGGTGAAGTTGTTCAATTGCAGACAATGTGACTATGGAACGAACATAAAGGCATCCCTTGTGTTACATCTGCGCGTTCATTCAGGAGAGCGGCCGTATGCTTGTGACATCTGCGAGTACACGTGTATCCGCAACAGCTCTCTGTTAACGCACAAGAAGCGACATGGCGGAGTCAAGAGATTTAAGTGTGACAAGTGTAACTATACCTGCATTATCAAAAAGAGTCTTATAAATCACGTGCTTGGTCATTTATCTGTGAAGATGTTCAAATGCAGGCAATGTGACTATGGAACGAACACAAAGGAATACTTTGTGATACATCTGCGCATTCATTCAGGAGAGCGGCCGTATGCTTGTGTCATCTGTGAGTACACGTTCACTAACAGCAGTGCTCTGTCCAAGCACAAGAAGCGACATGGCGGAGTCAAGAGATTTATGTGTGACAAGTGTTCCTACGCAAGCATTGACAGTAGTAACATGGCTAAACACAAGAAGATCCACAAGTAGTTTGAGAATAAGCGCATGTCCGATATGCCCGCAAATATCCAATACGTGAATACACTTCTGGCAAGATGGCTACTATCAGTCTACAGATTAATTAATTTGTTTTTCCATTTCTTGTTTCCATAGTGCAGTGAAATAGGAGAAACGATTGAAATTGATATTTAGTTGGAAATGTACTGTTAAGTCATAACGAACAACTATAAGCAAATTTTTATATTTATGCAAATGCGCCCTTGATAGCCGCCATTTACCTAGTACCACAATAGCCACCAGAGTGCAGTCGTGTTCCTTGTTTTCTCGAATAGTGAGAGCAGAGTGAATGGAAATCACAGCTTATTTTAATAGCTATATGCTCGACTTTAATGTTTCAAGGACAATCATTCTTTAGAGTGAACGAATTTTATCTGATGCGAGAGAAGTTTTTACTAAACTGACTCCTTCCAAGTGAACATTTGTAGCATTTTGTTGTCACTACGCCAGAACCTAAATCCTCAAAAGTAGATTGTAACACCAATATGAGTCGACATTCTGATAAACATATTATGTTGGTTATGGATATTTTTATTTTTACACTCGCTTTTTAGACTTTTTTTTAAACATAAAGGCTAATCACACATACAATAACCTATAGGTTATTGTAATTTTCATTATTGTGTTAATGACACGGTTGTTGCATTCAAACATGGCTGTTGCAATGGTAACAAAACCATTTTAAGACTCATATTCTAGTTGTATCAATTTCCTAATAGAAAAGCTGCAATCAATATCGATTTTTTTTTATTTTATGCTGAATTTAGTGACTTTTTATTAGATTGTTATTGTATAAAATTGTAGTTCCTATAATCTTTTATGGTTTATCATTTCATTATGTTATTTTGTAACGAACATTAAAAATATGCGACCTCCTTTCTTATTGACCAAGCTGAAATCAGTGTTTCAAAATTATTATAACTTAGATAAATTATTATATTTACATACGGGAGTTGCTCTTCCACATAGCCATCCTGAAATAAAAATAGGTATGTCTATATGATATAGAGTGAGAGGGAATCTTGACAGAAAGCAGAAAATCGGTAAAAAAAAGAGAAAAAAGCAAAAACGATTCATTGTAGAAAATCAATTCATATTTGACATGTTATTTTTTATCAACGGGATTATTTTCAACCCTATATACAATGTAGGTCTTTATATGTACTTTCTTCCCATAGCACTGGGTGGCCTTTTCTTTCGAGTCTCGTCAAATAAAATCAAATCAAATGGCCTGTTTCTAATTAAGAATTATTTTGAAATACATTTTTTGATACTTGTAGCGTTTTCAATTGTATTAAAAATGTAAGGTAATCGAGTTGTACAAATTATCTTGCTCGTAAGATAATGTGTACGTTAGTAGTATTATGCCGATTAATATTAAATTTAAGGTGATACTAGCGCTCGGCCGTTTTAGAAAATTGAGAGAGAAAAATTGTTCCATAAGTGAGTGTACCGTTTACAGGATGTTCACATGATCAGTCTGATTGTATATTAGTAACACTCTTTCATTTTTGCTTATTGCATCGTTAATTAGGCGCCGGTTATTCAACAAAACCGCGCAAAACTATGAAATTTGCGATACGATTGGAGACCTAACCCGTTAACCAATTGATCTCAAATTTTAATTATGATTAGATGAAAGACAAACTTAGGGTTATCACTTGGCACATTTTTGAAATTTAATTTTATACGGCGCCCAGGTAGACAAGAAAATAGTTAATCTTTCACCAAAAATCAACTAATTATTACTAAATAACGAAACAAAAAATTAAAATTGTACCAAGGGATAACCCTAAGTTTGTCTTTTATCTAATCACGATTAAAATTTCAAATAATTTGGTCTACCCATTTCGTCTCCAATCGTATCGCAAAAAGTGTCTACAAAATGCAGCAAAATCGCTCGCGCTTGCAGCACCTTAAAGTGATACTCTCATCTTGTAGCAAGTATTTTTTTCCCGATCCGTCGAGCTCCAAACAACACATTCCTGTCCTTTGTTCTGTCTTACATCCTGTCGCCTGGACCCGGGAGCGACTTCAGCCGTAGCGACACTGACGTCACTGTATAGCCTACCTGCTACTAGCAACCTCCGCGCTCGAGTTAAGAACATTCATTCTCCCTGGCAGTCTATGTTTTACAAGTATGTAGGAAGGGTGTGATAGTGAGACATTCAACGTTGCTTGTGATTATCTTATTTTATTGATCTTTATTTTAACTATACTATAAACTACACTATATATTATCTTACGGGACAGAATATTTTAAATAGTCTACCTACTATTATCTTCTCTCATATTGTGTCAATGTCGTGCATATTTACGTGTGTTCTAGTCTAGTTTATTTTCAAGCAAAAACAATACCAACTTTTTAACATGTATTAATAGTTTCGTGTAGTTATATACACTATTTGGACGAAATATTTTGAATCGCTTTTTATCTTCTGCCCGATTGTGCCGCGTCGTGTGTATTTACTTTTGTTTTAGTGTAGATTATTTGAGACGAAAATGGTTTACTGCTGTGTTTTTCAGTGTCACAATATTACTAAAAACAATGCAAATAAACACTCATTCCACAGATTTCCTAAGAAAGACAAATCTCCTGAATTATACAAAGTGTGGCTGCACAAAATTAATCGAGCAGATTTTGATCCAAGCGTATACACATTTGAGCGTTGCAAATGAGGTAGCAGTTGCAAATGTGTTTTCATGTAAAACACTTTATATTAACAGACGTACGTATTGGGTACCTTTCAGGAACAAAGTCAGTGTATACACGTCATTTTAAATCATGGTGTTATAAATAGATCGAAGTATGTCAGCGAAGAGCAGAGAGTTCGAGCGCGCGGCCACCTATGATAGAGGCTGCAGCTAATCAGCGTTGCTCTACAGTGACGTCCGAAACTCAGCGCGCCAGTTTCAAATAACGCGCAATCAATAATTAATTTTTAGTATTATCGTACCAAAAATTAAGTTGTTTGTTTGTTAATATTGTCTTCCATGATGCTTAGATCACATACAAAAATCTAAATCCAATATGAGAGAATTCCTTTAAGGTGTCTTTAATGTTGAAATTTGTTTTGATTTCCTGACTTCTTCGATTTATGCATCTTTGTGCAACTTATGGATATAGAAACATATTTTATGATTATATTTTTTTCAATAGAATTAATGAATTCTCAACAAATGTATGCTTTATAATATTCTGTCCCAGCTCTAATAGGTATATCCCTGAGATAATATTTCGATTAGGTACACTCGGCCAAGCAAAAATTGAACGTTGACCAAATTTGATTGACTGCTGGTCATGTCCCATAACCAATCAATGCTTGTTATTATCATTGAAATGTGAGGTCACCTACTAGAGTGAGCCAATGACAATGGTATTTGGTATCAAGTTTTGGTATTATTTTTGTTGAGCGATAATTTGCAAAGTTTGCTTTATTTCTTTTAATTTTAAAACCGGGAAAATAGAAATGACATCACGATATTCTATATTGCCATGACAACAAAGGAATCACCGTATAAAAACCCATTGTTGGGAACTTAAAAGTAACATCACAGAGTGCTGTTAATTCATCGTTTTTCTTCCAAAATGACCAATTATATTTAAATTTGATTTTTACGATTGAAAATTGTACTTACATTTCTCCGAAAGCTGAGTGCACATATTTTCGGTTTTTGAGTTTTCCATTTTTTTCCATAAACCAATCATAAGTCTGCAATGAGATGTCCCGAACTTGTGATTTGTTTCTGGATAAAACGGAAAAAGCAAAAACGGTCTTGACCCAGCTTTAGTGTCAGCTAGCTGAAAGCCTGGGAGCTGTTGCATTTTAATGTCTTCTGTTCTTCGGTAGAAGCTCCATGATGGTTTTGTGTTGACCCTAAAAAGGGCCGGTCACGACGTTTCGGCAGAGCTGGCAGAACGGCCCTTTTTAGGGCCATCACAAAACCATCATGGAGCTTCTACCGAAGAACAGAAGGCATCAGCTTTAATGTGTTTGTCGATATTTTTGTGTTGATATTTAAAAATATACATGAATAAAATTGCACGAGACTTTTTATTGTGGACCGACCGTTGACACTTACAGTAATTCTATAGAACAGGGGTCGGCAACCTGCGGCTCCTTAGTGGTTCTTGAATGGCTCATTATTTAAATGTATAGCTGTAATCGAAAAATTCGAAAATGAAATGCCCTGCGGGGCAACAATTGGAAGGTTGTTTGATTAAGTTTGTTCATTTCAGAGCCTCTGAATCACTTTTTAATTGCTGAAATTCTGAAAAAAGCCCTGCGGGGCAACATCTGGGGTCTTCGTCATACAAAATAAAAATTTTAGAAATAAACTTGTCATCCAATTTATTATTTTTAGTGTTTTATATTCGATATTTGCCTCTACTGCGACTCCCATTTTTACAAAATGTATACATTTTTGGGAAATTGGCTCCTTGATCAAAAAAGGTTGCCGACCCCTGCTATAGAATGTAATTTGCTTGATATATAAAACATGCACTAAGGTGTGATTGATGACGTCATTCTCTTGGTCTCAGCACATGCGCTGTTCGCATGCAAACGGCGACGTGTACGTTAATCCCACTTCATCAAGACCTGCGTCTTCTGAATAGAGGCTGACGGGATCGCCGAGGGTTGACGACCAGTTGGGCTCTCCCGACGACCAACGCGAGAACCCCGTAGACGACAATGGCTCTCCTGCAGGACAAAACATATTTACACTAGGAAAACGCTCTCTGTAACGCGTTGATGAGCGAGCCCTAGTATTGCATGCAAAGTCATGTGCGTTTATATAAGATTATGATCTGCAGGCCTTGGAAAGAGCCGGATCGAAATGCTTCAAATAAGAATTAAAAAGTATCTGATATTTTTTTCAAGAAATTCGACAAAAATTAATTACAAGATTGTACAAAAATTTCAATAACTTTTTTAAAGTAGTAACGACAGGAGTTTCAAAATATACAAGAACACCTAAAATGTTGGTCCCATTGACCATGAAAAATTTTGAACTGATCAGTCAAGCAATTCCACTTGATCACAGAATCCTGTTCAGAAACTATTTATAAGAGCGCTAATACGACATTAGTGTGTACCAAATTTCAGATCGATTGTTTGAACGGTACCAACATTTTATATGTTTATGTTTCAAACATAATGTTTTCTAAAAATAGGTACTAATTTCAGAACCCTATCTAATAGTTTCGATATGGAGACCTCTCAAACAGGGGTTATGTGTTTTGCCCCACTCGGTAAATTGAAATGTTGATATTGACGGCAACAATAAATGATGGTCGTAAATACATTTGTCTTTTTTCAGGGCACCTGTTTATTGGTGATACTTAGAACTCTTCCTAAGAGTTTGGATAAAGCATGGTCGTTTGCAACATGGTTATGCTTATTGAGGTCTAAATAGAAGCAGAAAGCTGAGGTCTATTTGAACAATTCTTGAGCATATTAATACTGAATGGGGAAACATTGTTTTAAATTATTGAAGATACACTTGAAAAAAAAAATTAACCAGACAATTAATTACGTGTTTTAAGGACTGATTTGACGTTAGTTTGTGAATTCAGCGAATGTTTAATATCTATGAGATCATAAATTAGCATAATATATTAATCTGTAATAAATCTTTGCGAATTAATTTAGTTGATTTATTTTATTTTATTTTTCATCATTACCTATTATTATTATTAGGTACTTTCCTTATACCCTCAATACTGGAAGAACCCTCCAGGAGGTTCAACTGTCATATTAACATGTAAATGTATGAGAAATGGAAATAAATTTATCAATCAATCAAACAATCAATCAAACAATCAATCAATGAATTATGTAACCTTCGTCCAACGACATTAAAGAAGTTACATTTCCAAATTCTTCGTTGAAAATTTAGCCACAATTCTCTTACCACTCAATTTCTTTTCTTGAAACCATAAATAAGATTACTAAATGGAGCCATTTTATATGTGAAATTATGACATCAAACAACTTATGTGAAAACAGCTTATTCTTTAAAAAGATTTCGATTCTTGTTTAAACTCAAACGCGTGCTTTGAACGCTGGTATTCGAGAAAATAAGGAACACGACTGACCTCTGGTGGATTCTTTGGTACTACGATAATGGCGGTTGTAAAGGGTTTATTTATGTAAATAAATTATATAAAATTTGCTTTAGTTA